>OX352303.1:14190700-14790700 GCA_947086415.1 Pammene aurita | reverse complement strand
TTAAGTACTTTAGCAGATGGTCCAGCAGTTATGTACTTTTCACCTTCAGTTTGGATTACTTTCCAGCTACCCTTACCTTCATTCGATAACTGCTGGACTAAAATACTTCTCCCATTATTAAAACGAATTTAAGACACCTAAATAATTTATTAATTTCTGTACCTTCTACCTAACCATCGGTAAAATTAGACATAACTACAAACGCACCGAAGTAACTATTGAAAGTCAAGTCATTTTTTTCGACAGTTGTTTCACATAGTTCCAATATACAAGCACCTTAACTTTGATGAAATGGCCCAATAGAAATGTTGAGGTTCTTATAATTTGTACCGAGCGCAGCTCAGTAACATTGATTCGACCACAAAAATCAATATTAGATACAATAGAAGTTCCGTAAACGTAATCGTGTGAAAGATTCTATTCAAACTACTCATTTCATTTCTACTATTGAGCTGGGTACCTATTGTCTACGTAGAATACTCGTTGAGTATTTTCTTTAAGTATCTTAAAACAATTAAAAACGGATTTATTTTATTTCATGAATAACTATCGCGGCAACCGAAGACAATATTAAGTATCTTAAGTTGGGCTATTTAAAAAAGTTGTCTACTCCACGTTTTTTTTAATTGGAAAAAATTATATGATATCGACTCAGAACAGAACCTCGATCTATTACGATCCTAGTAAGAAAAAAAAGTTTCCCAAAATTTCCAATATTTATGTTGCAAAACATCAGTTCTTAACTTTAAATAATTTATTTTTTCAATTACGGATATTATGTTTTTCGTAGTTTGGTGGAAGGGAAACGTATTTGGTATTTTAGAATAATTCATTTAATGGTGGTGGTGGTGGTAATATTGATAGGAGTCAGTGTGGTTTAAAAATAGTCAAAATTTGTCTGGTAGAAAAAGCCAACATTTAACCATTTATTACGAAACACTGTAACCGTGGGTTTGGGAAAATTCATGAAAGTTTTATTTTTATTTTTTTTATGGACGATATGCAGGCGTTTGACCACGACCAAGTGGGACCTAATAAGTACTTCAATAAAAACTATATTGAATAAAATCGGTTGAACCGTTTTTAGTTATAATTCAAAAACGCATAGTAAAAGAACATAAGTTCCGCATACTAAAACGACGTTCCTAAGTGCCACAAAATATTCCTTAATAAATGACCTTTTAAATGGATGTATCATACGCTGCCTGCTATATGGCCACATCTCTAAAGTTATAATATAATTATTAAGAGATTAGATCTTAATACAAAATAAATAAAATTGAGTATCCTTTGAAAATTTTAGTGCCCAAGTGGCCGTATTATAACAGGCAGGCAACTACGAAACCCTACACTGAGCATGGCCCGACAGGCTCTTGGTCGGTTTTTTATTATTTTGTTGATAATTAGTAATTCATAATTTGTAATGTTGACAATTAGTTATTTGTAAATTGTGTTATTTATTAATTTTTGTTTTATCTATATTCTTTATCCTATGAAATTGAATTTGACTTTAATAATTTTGATATCTAGCTTATTGCTATAATAATTTTTCGGACATATTTTATGTATAAATGGTTTTCTTGCTTGCCGCTTGCTCTACTTTACATTGCATGTCTATTATAAGGTAGAACATAAGGACATCTGATTATTGTTAGACCACCAATGTTTACACTATGTTCTAGCAATAACATATTTCATTTCATTTCATTTCAACCGTAAATTGTCACTTCTTACATTGTTGCCTCAACTTTCGCTAATATTCCTAACACTTTACGTGTAATCCGGGTTTAGATAGTTGAAAGGTTAATTCTAATACAATATTACGTAGAACCGTATCGGTTTTCATACGCGTGAATGTGTAATTAGACAATTAAATCGTATTTAATGCCGTTTTGCATACAATGTTGCATGATAATCCGGACGCTAGGACCACCCGCGGGTCTGAGCTAGACAAAACACGATCAAACCAATGCGAATACAGTTCACGGCAGCTAGAAGAGACATTTTTGCTAAGTATAAGGATAGCCACTAGGGTGCCCCTTATATTGTGATTTTGAGAAATTAACAACGCATATCCCTTAAATATATTTCGTTTACCCCAAAATGCTCTACAAAAAAATTTTTGGCTATTCCTGTAACTGTCCCATACAATGTATGAAAATGACCAAAAGTTTTCTCTTTTTAATTTTTTTTTATATCATCAGTGCATCCTAATCCTGTATGAACTTCTATTACTTATGAAAAAAATCTCGCTACGAACCGACAACCGATAAAAAAAATATGCGATGCAAGTCGGCACGGGTTGGAGTTATAGGAATGTCCTAATTTTTTTTGGAGAATATTTTGGGGTAAAACAAATACATTTAGGGGGTATGAGTTATTAATTTCTCAAAATTGCAATATGAGGGGTAACCTAATAGCCACACCAATGTCTTTCAGCTGGTAAATTTGTAAGTCATAGGACTATACTCGTAGTTAGGTCTTACACGGAGAATCGCCCAGCAGAGTGCCCTTGGAACTTCGATAACTGGACAAATATTAAGCGAAAATATCCAATAATATAAAAATATTCTAAATTAGGTGTTATAACGCAGGGAGGTATTAAACAATTTATCATTATAATCAATCTATATAACATTAATTCGGCAGTTTTAGTTACAGGTTTACTACGTCACTTCTAGGATTTCGCACATCGCTACCTTATTACACAAAATCCCGTGTTTATAGTAAACCTTTTAATTTAGTTACTTACCTTCTACGGAGAATGTTAATATTGTAAAATATGAACCTATATAAGGAAAGTAGCTGATCAGACCACGGAAATAGCTGCTGTAGGTCCCGCTTAATGATAATAAGGATTTTCGCCGAAATGGCAGTACACCGTTACCTAATTGGAAATTTCCTTAATTAGGTACATGTAGTCTGTAATCAATTAGACAGTGGGGATCAATGTTACTCTACGAAACTACTAAGAAACACCTTAGACAACCCTACACGTGATCCCTGGGTCGTGCTAAAAGAGTAACAAACTGGGCAGCTGCACTGTCCCATCTGGACCTCGCAGCACTCACTGGATTTTCTTTATCATCTGCTAAAAAATTTTATATACAGTAGGTAAGTTGCAGAGATGGTTGCCACCACCCATCATATCGTCTTTTTTGTATAGGTATGTGAGCGTGTTGTTTGTGTTATCCATTTGGCGCATATGGATTCTTGCGGTCAGCAAATATTTAGCGCGGATTGCACCACGAACAATGACGGATTGATCAACGGACCTGTCACCATACGGTCTTTGTATGCAAAGGGATCAACAGTCTGTGCTACATACTGTAATTATGTAGTGAAATCCGTCTTTAATGTAATGAACTATGTTTGACACGTTGAACTTACCAAAGACGAACCTAGTACAAGACAGTACTCGTACAGTCACGTGTGCCGCATTCGGGCTGACCCCGGGTCTCGCATCATAATTACCAGTGAAATAACCTGATTGTGATCACCGTACTCACACACTCACGCTTTATATTTTCCGTGATAGCGGTGCTCAAACTTAGTTCATGTTAGATTCCTTTCATATTCTTTTGTATAGATATGTGAGCGTGTTGTTTGTGTTATCCATTTGGCGCATATGGATTCTTGCGGTCAGCAATTATTTAGCGCGGATTGCACAACTCACAATGATGGACTGATCAACGGAACTGTCATCCTATAGAAAACTGTCAAACTTTACATAGAAGAAAATTGACGATGGCGTTGACAGACAGTATGGTGCAACCAGCCCTTAGTCTCCTTCATCTCAGTCCAATTTCTTATTACAGATGGTTTTATTAATCCAATGGTTTTTCAAAATTTCGAAGCCTTTACGATTATTGTTTCACCATTACTATAACAAGGATAATTCAGTAGGTACTTAAATAAACCAAATTGTAAAAAAATGGCACTTAAAGCTGCCAATGACTCTTTATAATAATATTACGTACCTACTTAATTATAAAATCACTCGCTTTCTTTTGGAGCTGATTGAAATTTCTGTGACAATTTATTAGTTGCCAAACTGCTAAATGGCACCTTTATAAAAGCAAAAACTAGAGATTTGAAGTAAAAAAAATCTTTAAAGTAGGCGTAAATAAATAAATTTAATAAAAGTCTATCAAATTTTGAGCACCTCGTAAGACAACAATGAACGTACCTACACTCAGCCACACCAGTGTTGCGATCACACAGCTCACATACCGACACATCTCCACCATTTTGTCTAACCGGCTGTTAAATAGCCGCGCAACCCATCGATACATCAATCAAACAAACAAACACGTATCATTTGAGAATCATTCCTTTTTTTCGCTTCAATTAGATCTTTTGTGGCGTACGTACAAAACGGACATAAGTCTGAAATAAAATTTAATGCGTCGTTAAACATCTCTTAAGTTTGGTGGCTATTGTTGTTTAGACTATTGTTATAGAGTGAAACTGTGTGAATGGCGCGAGACTAAATACGGGGCTTAATATGCGCTTCACGATTTTACTATAATTGATAATAAGATGACTTCGTTGGGTGTTCTGCGAGATTTACAGCCATTGAAATGAGACTACAGCAACGCAAATTAAAAATGCTATCGGTGACTTACTTGATGCGACTACGCGACAATACGTTACGTTATGCAACTAAAGTCCATTTACCTTATACTATACACATATATTATTCCTACTTAATTAGTATAGTCTTATTCGACTTGCATGCGATTTAAGTTACACTGCGGTAAAATTATGTTCCAATAAATATTTTGTACTAGTTAATATGTAATTTTATTTTACTTAATAGACTGCAACTTCACGAAATTTGCATATAGTTGATGTAAGTACTTGCATCGTTTTAAATGGGCTTAAAACGAAAAGATAGTTAAGTACAATGCAAACAAATGGATCAACCCAATAACATAAAACAATAATTTACACTATGCATTTTAGGTAGGGTCAGGGAGGGAACAGTCGCTCGGTGGGAACAGTGACTCGAATGTGCTGTGCGAGAAACAGAAAGAGCTTTATGTCTGTTCTCTACATCAATCGGAACCGTTCCGTACCCGACCACGTACGAACTAGTTAGTGAGGCGCTCCGGCACCATGCGAATGTGTTATGGTGCGTTTTTGTGTTTAATGCTATCAAAATTACATTTCCAGATCAGTTTCACTCCTCTTTTTTCTTAACTCGTACGAGATTTTCAATTACTTATGTTATTATCGAAGAGTGTGTCTAATCTACTTAGTATTGGCTGATAATTCAAGGCCGTAGGTGTTTGTTTGTTTTTAATTTGAACTAAAATACAAATTGACGCCAAGGTCAACAGGCGTTCGTTTTGGAAAAGTACACGGTGGCTCGCGAACCACTGTGCACCTTACAGAGTTGGACTAAAATTTACTTGAATATGAATAAGAATAAAAATTCTGTGATTATTAAAAGTAATTCATGCACTCTTTTTTTCAAATAAAATGAAAGTGAATAAATCATGCGACATTTAGGTAGGTACCTATTTTAAATCAAGAATGAAATCAGGAACGATTATTCCGGGGGTTGTGCTTACCTATTCTAATTACCGTTTTATTCAACAAAAATGTTATTTGTTATATAATTTAGGTTCGATTCCTACGTACCTAGCAATTGTGTACTGTTAGAACTACTGTTTACAGGGCGTAGTATACAGTGACTCGAGCCACTGTGTACTGTTAGAACCACTGTGTACTAGCGGGTCCTAGTCACTGTGTACAGCAACCGGTACACAGCGGCTCGATTCCCAATTTCTAAAAAATAATGGATATATCTTTTTTGGTGAAAGTAACAGCAAATATATTTGCTACATATGAAAGTGTAATAATGCACGGTGCTCTGTGCTTGCAACAATTGGTTCAGGGACTTATATTTTTCATGCAACAGCCTGTTGAAAAAATCCTAGCGACTGTTCCCTCCCTGACCCTACACGTGTCTCTCGCTAATTTAAAATTAAACCAATACAATAAAACGAATTAAATTATTAATTCGATTAGCGAAGTTCATCGACATTTGACACAGCAGTAAAAACATCCGAATCAAATCATAATTAAGTCTCCAATATTAGACATACTTTATTAGCAAATATGAGCCTCATTCGTTCGTTTGAGTTGTTTGATTTCAAGTCAAACGTCGATCACTTTAATTGATCATTCAACGTGGCCGGGCCGAATGGGAAATATTTAAAATCAGACACTTAATCAATTTAGTGATCACAGTGGGAGCGCTCAATCATACGGTTTTTGACCATAGAGTGTAAAGAAGAGATCCCACTATGGTATACTGAGGTCGCGATTCTGTATAGGGTGATTACCAGGGAATAGTTAGGTACAATAGATTAATTTATAGGTATCATTTAATTGTATTTCTTAAAAAATAAATTAGTATTACAATACTTATGCAGTGATAGGCACACAGATTTTGTCAATTAAGAAATATTTCTTCAACTTATAGGTAATAAAAAAACATAATTTTCACGAATTAAAAAAAATATATTCGAATGTTACTATAAAAAATATTTCCACAATTCGGACTTCTTAAAAAGCAGCAGTGTAGACAACATTCAGAAGAAGTAGTTTAATTTTTTCATCATTATCAAGATCATCAAAACACAAATTACCAATATGTTCAAATGCTCCTAGTGAGTGCAAGTATGTAGTCCCCAAATCTTGCAATTTTAATCTTACCCACTGGCTACTATTCAAATAGACACGACCAGGTCAGTTATTGCCACTGTCACTTTGCTGGTGACAGGACAATGCTTTAGTTCTGCCTAATTTCGCATCTGCACCCACCCAAGCCGTCAGCGTCGTCTCACAATTCGTCAGCATTCGTCGGTAAGCAATCTTTAGCCGATTGGGCGCGCCCTTATCTGCCGTTTATGGTTACATCTTAAAAAAGATTTATGATTACCCCGCCAGGACGAAGCCACAGACACTTTAAAATAAATGACAAGGAGTCGCTTCCAATTGTGATGGAAATGCTTTCTGCAGTAAAATTAAACGATAACCCTGTCGTTTAGAGAGATTTAAATGGCTTAGGAGATTTTATTGGGACGCTGGGTCGTGATCTTGTCCCATTTTATGTATCCCACCTGAGAGGCCGTTGTTATGAAATGTTTCTCGTTTTGAACTGCGTTCTGTTTACGTCGATGATACATTTAAAATGTAAATTAGTATGTTTTGTCAATGCATTGTTATTCGTGACTAAAGTCAAAGCTAGGTAAGTAGGTAACTGAAATAATTTGTATCATGCGTTGCGTACAATACTTTAAATAAATAAATATACGAAGAGCTGAAGATTTCAAAAGGAGGTGGTTCTAAATTCGGTTGTATGTTTTTTGTGTTTTTTTATATTTGTTACGCCATAACCCCGTCATGTCTTAACCGATTTTGAAAATTCGTTTTTTGATTGTAAGTATATAAATACAGATTAATTAACTTTATTTACCATTAATAATTATTTTGTCCACAATTTTAAAACTTGTCCTCTTCGCTGTGTTTGTTAAGCGAGTTATTTCATTGTATGGAATCTAAGGGTACACTATCTACATTAATCTTTCACCGGCCTCCCCATTGAAGTTGGTTTTTTTTCTCTTAAAAATTATTGTTGTGTTAAAGACTTAGCTCAATATAATCAGCATTAGAACTAGCTTAGCGGGTGACGTATTCATGACCTTCAGACGAGCTATTTAATGGGGAAGGCAACTGTCAAGGTGACATCTCCAACATTGGTCCTTATAAAAGCTAAACGTGCATGGCGGGAAGCAATTTTTATTTATATTCGAGAAAAGGGCTCGATGTTTTACCTCGAATTGCTCTGAAATAGAAATCCACCGGTTTCTAAATTACTCTAAAATTTAAATTCTTTAGATATTGTAGATTAACGCCAGAGAGGTTTTTGCCTAAGAAAAGCTTTTTGACTGTATACTAGAATATACGGTTTTCGCACATAATTAGTTAAGGACCATTCATCTTCTGTCTCTTTCTCTCATGGAATCTGGAATAGCGCCCTCTACAAAAAAGTTTTCAACGGCCTTCCCTCTTAACAATAAAATCGTGCCAAGATCATTTTGAACATCTCATCCGCCTATCCATTTCTGATCTTGAATATTATATGTTTATATAGTTGCTAGCTGCACAATATACAGCTCCATCACCTTTCTCAAGATTTATTGTTTTCTTCTTTCTTTCATTTTTGTGTCAAAGTTTGCAAGAGTATGGTGGTAATTTTTTAAGACGTCGAAATCGTACTAGAGATTTCTACCTACAATTCGGAAATCTTAAACAATCATACAATACCTACCATTATTTTATAACTAGGGGAACCCTAAAAGCTAAAAAGTTATATTGATTAAAAATATCAATATCATTGTTCTGTGTACTTACTTCCTCACCTACCGCTGCACGTCCCAGCTACTCAAATTCAAATTTATGTATAGAATCTTCTTACCCACGCAGTGTCTATGTAGATAATTCAATCAAGTACTGATTATGCAAGAAGATTGACTAATTGGTACTCTGCTTTTATTAGTTATCTGTACACCTGGTAGGTATAGCTTCGTGGGCGGGAGACCTTCGAGTCAAACGCATTCATAGTTAAAAACCCGATCAAATAACGTCATATTTTAACACGCCTCGCACCTCATGATTGGGCCATAGGAATAGCGGACGACTTATCTGTTGATGACTTGCAGTTGACTTACTGTTGAGGTAATCGGAAGAATTCCATCAAAGGGATAAATTCGTGTTTGTACAAATGATTTGTTGTTTGTCCTGTTTTGTTTATCTTTTGTTGTGTTTTACTACTACTACCTACTTGCATTGCACTCCTGTTGTGAGGGGTAGGTAGAGTAGGAATTTGTCTGTAAGTTTGTAATTATTCATTTAAAAGCATGTTATTCTGATGATTTTTTACGTATGATTTGATATTGATAATCAAACGGTGAAAACTCTGTCATAAAACAACGCAACTACTCGCTAGACTCATTAAAATTATCTAACCAGTACCTATTAAACTTTCATCATCATCATCAGCCCTTTATCGCCCACTGCTGAGCATAGGCCTCTCTTCGTGTACGCCACTGTCTTTTTTTATACCCCGACAGTGGCAAACAAGCATACGGCCCACCTGATGGTAAGCAGCTACCGTAACCTATGGACGTCTACAACTCCAAAGGAGTCACATGCGCGTTGCCGACCCTTTACAAAAAGGAGGATTCACTGTGTTGACGGCTAAAGGAACAAGAAGGTCCCTCATCGTCAACACACTGGGTCCTCTTTGAGCTCTTTGGCAATCTTACTCACCAGCAGGAACACACCACTATAAGGAGTACTTGTCTCGGTCTTGTACCAATTTCATCCAGAAGTGACCCGCGACCTTCCGAATAGCGTCTACCCAACGAGCCAACGGACGCCAGGGACTTCTTTCATCTGAAAGCGGCCACCACTCTGTCAACATTTAAAGTCCACCTGCTATCACTCTGCTTGGCAACGTGTCCTGCCCTACTGCTTTTAAGTTTGGTAATGACGTATACAAATTACGTTACACTACGTAGACAGATACACAGACAGACACGTTAAACGTATAACACCCCTCTCTTTTTGCGTCGGGGGTTAAAAAAATACATACACAACATGCTCGTGAGTCTCGTGACTGGAAATGCAGTTTTAAAATCGCCTTCTTTGTGGCCGCGCTTATCTAGTAATGATCGAACGTTGATTTAACACGTCTGTTAATTTTATACAAACGTACGGTCACGTCTGAAAATATGGATACATTTAATGTGACATAAAAATGTATCCAAAACTTTACGCCTTGGTAATAGAGTCGTGGTTACATATTTTTGTCATATTCAATGTATCCATATTTTCAGACGTGACTGTACCTACATTCGTATAAAAACTTTATGTTAATGTCACTCACACCTCTGAAATAGGAAAGTAGTTTATAAAATGAAATTGGAAGAAAGGTTGGTGAGTGATTTTTATTTAAAATAAAAGAATTACCTATATACATTAATTTAAAAATCGTACTGTTGTAGAGGAGTCTTGCAACAGAGAGCCGAAAGAGGGTTATTATAAAATTCGTGGGTGTGTTGATTTTTGCACATAATTACTTACTATGACTGGCGCTTTCAATCATATTGTCTTAAATCCAGTCCCGTTATAGTTAATCTGTGGTTCACAATCGTCGGATTTGTTACTAGAGCCTCTGCGCAATATTATTGTTTATCCTATGTCTAGTAGGTAATAGACAGTACAGTACTACCAAATTTCAGGGGCGCAATGAGTTTTTATCTAGCATGACAGTGTCTCTGCCCACGTGCTTGCCCCCGCGCAGTTTATCACGCTGCTCCCGCGTCGACAGTATTTTGCACTTCGCGCACGCGCTGTGGGGCGGACTTGTGCTAGCTGGTAAATAATAAATATCAATTTATTTTTATCAATTAAAATATTCTTGCAAACATGAGCATTATTCAAATGCTTTTTAAAAATATTGAATTCGGAAAGTCCATATTGGTAAACAATATACCGATCGTCTATGATCACTTAGAGGGCAAATGCACAAAATTATTAACGTAAATGCTCCGACCAAATTATCACAAAGACATTTTAAAGTATAGGGACGCGCGAGTTAGGCGATTATCACACTGGCGCCGCAACCGGATGAGGCGACGGTGTGCAAGCGTGACAGAACTATATCTCACTCGCGCACCGGTATCTCAACCGCAGCACTGTGAAAGTCGCCTTATTTTTAAATTAAGTTTTTCATCATCATATCATTAGGTACGGTGAAGTTTAAAATGCAGCCCTGTACAATATCGCACCAAGCGACACCCGAGGCCCGGCCGTGTCTCGGCCCACACTGCGATACCGAGTGATCTGTTTATACGAAAACTAGGAACCCTACAACTGGAAGTGTGCTAGACTTTTGTTACCGGTTTCACTGATTTTCTTCGTAAAACTAGGCACCCTGGAACTGGAAGTTTTCTAGACTTTTGTTACCGGTTTCACTGATAATCTTCGAAAAACTATAGGAACCGTGCAACTGGAAGTGTTCTAGAATTTTGTTATCGGTTTCACTGATTATCTTCGAAGAACTATAGGGACTGGAAGTGTTCTAGACTTTTGTTACCGGTTTTACAGATGAGCCTCTGCAGCACCATCTGAATTTGCAGAAGCCCATACTAAAGTCTCGATGAAAGGTTACGGAGTTGTCTCTGTTTCATGAGGCACTTGATGTAAGGCGGCTTTAACACTGCTGCGGTGCTCTGCATGTGTATAGCGCTGTCACGCTTGGACACCGTCACCGCATCCGGTTGCTGCGCCAGTGTGATAATTACCTAAGAGGGTTTAAGGTTGTTCACTGAGTTGAAAGAGGTAGAGAGCAATTTACGACAGAAAAATCGACAGGTCCACTACTTAACTTATCTTACAATGGATGTTCACCCTATTTAATCTCTTCCAGGCATTTTTTAAATGTCTTTATCTTAAGAATCAAATATTAATATAAAAATACTCAATTTTCTTTAATTTTCTCATCCAATCTCTACTAGACAATAATTGAGTTTCCCTTCTGAATTAAAGTTTAATAAAAATAAGTAACTTTCTTTAATTTTCTCAACCAATTCTGAGAAATTATTTATTATTAAGGATAGATAAAAACACAACTGCAGAATTAATACACAAACCAGTTACAGTAAGTACAAATAAGTTACAGTAACAAAACCAAGGCACTGTGAACTACGAAAATATACAGAAAAATATTTAAAACTAGTTTATTTAGGCGACGTAACTGCGTGTACCCTTCTCCCTTCTCTTCAGGAAGGGATGTTGCTCCATGCAGAAGGCAGTCCGCATGACCGTAGAACACGTCACATGAAGGGACATGTCAATTTTAGGCAACTACGAAGAACAAAAAGAATTACTCTTTTCATGTGAGTAGTAGAGAATACTTGAATTTTCACGTCTCGTCCGTCTATCCGTCAAACAGATGACTAAGTTTGATCTGATCCGGAGTTTTTTTTAAATAGCCTGTCTTGAAACCCACTACTGTGCAAAGACATCTCCTGTTTTGTGGCTCGTCACGGCTCAGTGTTCCTACCACCAATCGCCACAAAATGCGTTCAGGTCGTCGCGCCAGCTCTTTTCTGGCCTACCTCTGCCTCACTCCATAGATCTGAAAGCATTCGGCATACGTGTCCGCCGCCGTCTCACTTAAGCTTGACAGTATTTAACACCCTCATCCGCGATACCAGTTATGGAGTGCAGTTCAGTGTTCCTTACCCAATCCCCTACCCTTCTGCAGGCTTCATCCTAATGAGGTAAGCTCCTAAGCTTACCTTATACTTAGCTTGGACTTATTCAGTAGTACGAGAATCCGTGTACGAGTAAGAACTATCTCCACAATATAGCTGTCTCGGCACCAACTACGAATTTGTAGCTTTTGGTGTCGAGACACTAGGTCCGTGGGGCAGGGGTGCGCGTGGGCTCCACAAGGAGCTCAGCAAGCGGTTGCGGGAAGCAACGGCGGACCCTCGCGCGGGCAGCTTTCTCGCACAAAGGCTTGCCATCGCGATACAACGCGGGACTGCTGCCTGCGTGATGGGCACCCTGCCAAGAAGCCAAGGTTTGTTTTAGGTATCTTTATTTTTTCTAGTTAGGTTTAGTTTTAGTAGTTTTAATTTATAAGTAACTTTAATTGTTATATCATCTCCACATTGTTTCATTTTACGATGTGTTTTCACTGTTGTTGTGTTTTGTGATACGTTTTGCTACTTTTATTTTGCTGTATTTTTATTACAAATTGAAATGAAATTAAATACTAACTATTTGAAAGTTCTTGAAGCAAATCAAATTATTTTGTTCAATATTTTTGATTTGCAATTTTTAAGTAGTTACACTACTATATATAAACTGAAAATAGACACTGACATAGTGTGTGAGATAGTGTATTTGAAAGTTATTGAATATAAACTTTTGTGAGACATAGTAACACTATAATTACTAACTTCATACGGCTGACAAGTGAGTACAGCCGTATGAAGTTAATATAGTATTTGAAAATTTTGTCAGGGGTTTATATTATGATACCGATAAGTATATTTTAACTTACTTACATAACTTTAATAATAAGTGACGTCATTTCATCTTGCAAAATAGCACATACAATAAAATGTTAAGATTCAACATATCGCCGCTTATCTAGATAACGATCGTTATTCTAGAATAACGTTACATTCTAAATACTATGTTTTGCAAGTAAGTATAAAACTAGACATTTAAAAAAATAAAATTATAATTGTTGTTTTCTATTGTTGCGTTCATGTACCGTAACACTTCAGTAAATACCGTAGCTATAACAAAAAGAAAATTTGACAAATGTTTCTTCCTGTACTTAGTCGGTTCATAAGTTCTGTCACTAGGGTTTGGACTGGTAAAATACGAACTGTTAGAGGTTGCTTACTATTTCAATATATGATTAAAAAGCCTATTTAATACTGATTAATTTACGATATTATTTAAGGCAAATAGTTGTGGCAGTTTTACACAATTCCCTGTAACATTCGAAAAAGCGGAATAAAAAACCACGTCAAAAACACGCGCCCTGTTCGAGTTGATTTTGACCATCATTATTTTTATTCAATTTTAAGAGGCTTCAGTCTTGCATACTGCATTAGTTTGATCTTTAACCTTCATTTTAATATATAATTAACATGGGTCTGACTGACAAGAAGGCTAGTATACGCAATTTTGGAAGACTACCTTGATGTATGGCATCAAAATCATCGTGTTTTGCTCAAAACTGAAAAATACGTTGAGGTTCAGGAGAAGAATAGCTGAAGCACAGACTTGTAAGTCAACTAAATATTGGTTTTTAAATATGCCTTAATCATCTACTTTCATAAAAATAACAATTTGTAACTCTGGACAACTATAAAAATGATCTAAACCAATTTTTGTGAAGTACAATTTTCATAAATCATCGGCGTGTTTTGGACTGACAACAATCTTCAAGTTTACAAGGATCTATAAAATACGCGATCTTGATTATAAGTTAATCATATTATATTTTAATCTGTATGAAATATGCTTTCTAATCAGGTCTAATTTTTTTAAATAAAAGCTTTGTATTATATTTTATCACTTAAAACCCTTGTGACAGAACTTATGGACCGACTAGGTAAATGTTATAATAAATTACTTTTTAGTGATTTTTTCAAACCTCTCTTCTGAAAAACAATATTTTTGAAATGTAACGTTATTCTATATACAATTTGAATTTATATTGAAATCATTCTTTAACTTCTTTAAAGTGCAATACTACCACGTCACGTGAATATTATTAGATAGTATCACTTTGCCTCCACTGTCCGTTCTTCTGTCAGTAGGATATAGACGGAGAGCTAACCACGTCAGATATGACACAATAATGAGAGCGACGAAACCCCTCTCGTTAGTTTGCTATACTATGCTTATTTCTAGATCCAGACATCTGGCAGCTTTAAAGTGGTGGAGGTCAAAGAATGCAAACCACTAAAATAATACAAATCCTAGAGTTCTGGTTTTGATGCAGTATTATGAGAAATTATTGCAATAATTAATTAGATAATATCATTGCCATAACTTTATGATGGGAGAAAGTAGTCCAAAACGACGTATAATGTAATTCATAGTTTGGCGCCTACTGTGTCTGTTTCCGTAATAATACGCAATGTTTTTTGTTGTAATGTTAAAATATAGGCCCTGTCCTTTGTACCTAAGACAACTTCGGCAATTTTTACCTAGTTTGGTATTACTATTTTCCAATTCAAAAAATTTGCTAGTCTGTCACTCTGACCTCTACCCATTAAAAGCTGCCAGATGCCCGGATCTAGCAATTACGATAGTATAGCTATCTAACCTGACGGGTTTTGTTACTCACATTAGGTTGTCTGGAAGAAATCGCTCATTAGCGATAAGACCGCCTGTTGTTACCTCTACCTAAATTTATCTAATTGTAATATTTGTGCTTGTAACTGTATGAGGTGTGCAATAAAGAGTATTTATTATTATTATTATTATTATTATTATTGTGTCATATCTGACGTGGCCAGCTCTTAGTCCAATCCATACTAATATTATAAATGGGAAAGTGTATGTGTGTGTTTGTTTGTCCGTCTTTCACGGCAAAACGGGGCGACGAATTGACGTGATTTTTTAAAGTGGAGATAGTTGAAGGGATGGAGAGTGACATAGGCTACTTTTTTGTCTCTTTCTAACCTCCCACTTCCCTAAAATGGGGGGTGGAAGTTTGTATGGAGCATTCCGCAATTTTCAAGGTAGAAAGCTAAAAATTGGTATGCGGACTATTTGTGACTAAAACACACCGTGTTACCCCGAATTTAACGCGAGCGAAGCCGCGGGCAAAAGCTAGTATAACTATAACAGACTGATGAATCAGTTTAGTATGTTATTAAGTATATGTTTTGTTTCAGTCTACTTTTACAACGTTTTATCTCAAGCATGTGTAGTCAGTACGGTCGCCGTTTCATTCACTGATACAATTATGCAAATTACAAATGTAACGTATCATCGCGATTCAAAATATACGATAAATACTGCTAATTTAAATAAAATCTGTGGTATGCTGATTGTACAAGATGGAATTTGAGACGACACCAAAAATCTATTCCTAGTATGACTGGTTAAATCTATGAAAATAAAGTGAAAAATAAATCATATTACTTTTTCAATTTATAGGTGGGCCTTTCCGACTCATTGAAATTAAATACTCATAATATAGATGTTCTATGTAAATTTTACGGTATAACAGTGTAAGATCTTGCTTTGTAAAAAATAGTAAAAATAAATCTAGTTGCAGAGATTTTTTTATCACGTCGTAAAAATTTTAACACATTGCAAAATTATATCCTGTAATTACAATGCTACACTTACTTCATAAATATTCATTTTCAATAAAAATGCTTTAATAATTAGTAAGTACAGCAATGTACCGCATTGCAAAAAATAATCAAACAAAATATACTTTATATAAACACAAAGTTTTTGAAACACACTTGGAGCATTATAAAAAAAACAATATTATTTAATCCTCAGTCAAAGTATCGTCTTCATTTTATCAAGCTGCAAGTGTCGATATATTGGTATAATGTCCATGTCTGGGTACTAAAGAGTGCGGTTCAGATAGCCATGTGGATGTACTCGCTTGTTAACGATGCTACATCCAAATAAATTTGTAACCAAATTAGTCCCAGGCGATAAAATTTATTCGAAATCCACTGAGAGGAGTAAAAATAACACATTCTCTGTCGGATTAAAGAAGAGATATGAGCGAGATACGAGCTCTGACGCCTCTTCCGCCCATTTTTAACACTTTCAATTAATAAAATTGATTTTGTTTTTTAATTAAGGCTTCGGATCTTGTACCCGGATCAGGTATACCTCTTAACAGAAGATTTATTTTATTGCTTGAAGCACATTTGGACCGTCCACTTGGTCGCGAACGAACTACATTTTATTGTGGCGTCTTTTATTAATGAAATGTTTTAACCGTTTTAATATGGATATTGCGAGATGCAGAAATAATGAATATTCAAGTGTTGATATTCGATAGCAGGTCAGGTGCGAGCACTTATTAGAGCGATAAATTCTGATGATCAATAAAATATTATAACTATGTATTTCAATAAAAGTTAATAAAACTCCATTCACAACAAAATCTAATAAACTAGAAATGCCAGTAAAACCTTGTATGTCTCCTACATTATTTCTTGCACTCATATGTCAAAGAGAATGACAAGAAAATAATTTACTCAATTAATAATAATTGAAGGCAATAACCACATATGAATTTGACTCCTATAGGCGACCAAAAATGTTGAACCTCAAAAAAACTAAATCAATTTATTTGTTCAACTCGAATCTAGATCAGACTTAATTATCTTTGATAGTGAATAAATAAGTACCTACATTGACTTATAACAAAATAGTAAAAATAAATGTGTTTACAGTAGATACAAAATCTAAAACCACACTACCTACCTGCTTTAATAATGCAACGTAATTTAAGCACATTTGAACAATTCATAATTGACTACACGAAACAGTCATTCCCCATTTTTAGCAACTTATAATCACATCCATGAAAACAAAAAAAAAACAAACGAGCATAATTAAAATCAGTGTAAAATCCATCTGCATAACCCGACATTGTAACCCTCCCGTGCCTATATTGCTAATTGCAGATCCAAAACGTACGTAGCACGCATGAACGCATTCGCCGGTAAAATGTATGAACGAATCTTTATGGCATTCGCCTACTGATTTACATATGAATGTGTAATTAAAGCGAGGCATGAATGCAAAACGTTTGAGCCCTTTCTATTTTACAATATTTTTGCTACTGTGACGGGTTATTAATTGAAGTGACTTTTAAATAGGATATTTTATATTTCTTTCCAAGCTTTCTTGTTTCATAATCATAATAAATAATCTTTATTTTCATAGCATAAGTAGATAGTATGGTGTTAACAGGTATAGTAGACATTTACAGTACCGGGTTTGCAGTTGATTAAATGTAAAAAATGTTTTATCTCAAGATGTGTGGAGGGAACTAACTTAAATATTTCAAATAGTTTATTTTATGTTAAGGAAACGTTTTTTTTTCCAAGAGCATGTCGGGCTATGCTTAGTGTAGGGTTCTGTAGTTGCCGGCCTGTTACAACAAATCATACCAAATTTCAGCTTTCTAGTGCTCACGCACGGTCACTGAGTTAAGCCGCGGACGGACATACAGACAGACACACGGACATGGCGAATCAATAACTGCATTTTAAATTTTGTATGAATTGAATAATGTAGGTACACTTAACAAAAAAACTACGTAGTTTTTGTTAAAAATTCAAAATAAATAAGTATTTATTTTGAATTTTTAACAAAACCAGACGAGGTCGAGGAGATTTAGGGTCGAGGTAGACGGACAGAGTATATCGACGAGTATGATGACTACCGAGTATGTCGACGAGTATATTGTGCCAGGTCAACAACGCTTGGAAGAGCTACTGGTCCATGAAAGAGCTTATGAAGGGTAACCTTCCATTGTTACTGAAGCGAAAAGTCGTCGATATGTGTCCTGCCTGTCCTAACCCACGGTGCCAAAACCTGGTCACTCACAGAGATTCAAAAGTCCAAACTGAAGGTTGGCCAACGCGCTATGGAGCGTAGCATTCTTGGTGTTAAAAAGACCGACCGCATCCGGAATACCATGCTGCGCTATAAAACGCATATTGCTGACGTAGACAGAAAACCGCTAGGGTCAAATGGGATTAGACCGGCCACGTCCAACGCATGCATCTGGAGAGGTGGTCTAGCATAGCCACCAAGTGGATACAGTACAGGGGTAGGCTCAAGCTGAGATGACGGGATGACTTAGATAGCTTCCTCAGCAACTGGGCAGAAGAGGCGCAAAATCGGGAGACATGGAGATCCAGGGGAGAGGCCTTTTGCCAGCAGTGGGACACTCAAATACGCTAGATAAAGTACCTAAAGTAAGTATGAAAACCTATTTTGATGCCAATCGATCCTATTTCCAACAAGGATAATTAATAAATCTTCATTCCAACCAAGTTTAGGGTACAAAAGAGACTATACATAATATAAAAATATTTTTCATACATTTACTATGAAAATAGTGAAATAAAAAAATGCAGTTTTCCTGGTTAGGAAAAAAATTAAAAATATTCCTTTCATTAAATTAAGCTATCAACGTTTTAAACCAGCGACCATTAATATTTTCCACATGTATAAGAAGTTCCATTGTTATAATTTATCGCAAATTTCACAACTTTCGTACAAAATCACTAAAATTATTATTAGAAATGGGCATAAAGTCAACATGACATACATTTTTAATTTATACTACGTGAATATTAAAGAAATATAAACAGTTAGTACCTAAAACTATCATATTTTTCCTATCAATATTAAGTAAACTGTGCCTCACCATAACATTCAGAAACTCATAACATAAATGAAAACCCTACTCTAATAGCACCGACAAAAAAATTGAAACTTCCATTTTCCAAATATTTTTAAGAGCCCCGTTTACGTTTTGAAATGCAATAAAGTCAATGTATAATCGCATTTGGCCGCGATAAAGTAGTTCGTAATAACAAATAACGGAATCACATGAATGTCCTCAGCACAACAAACAACAACTTCAATTACAATATGGCATGCGAAAACACGGTCAAAGCGAGATTGCACTTCGAAACAAAAGCCATTGAGAGTGAACGCAACAATTAGTCGAATCACAATAATTACAGGACGCCATTGAAAACGATAGCGTCATTGATTTTTTTTTTTAAGAAACAAAAGGCTTAGCCCTTTTGGCACGTGGTCCACCATATGCCGACAGAGGGTGCGTTCAGAAGTTCCGATTCGTAAGCTTTTTATTTACATGAATTTGAATAGGTCGAGATTTCGTATGGAAACAGTTCTGGAAGCATTAAAAAACGATTTGAACGGGTACGTTTGTCCAAATGTAGGGCGGAATTCTGTATTAAATATCTTGGATCGCAGTTACTTTTTAACCCCTTAATAATTATTTTGATATCAATTCTTTAACATTTTACTTGTTTCTACTATTGTTGTTCCGTATTAAAATTGATGAAGACCATCTCAGTGATGTATCTTAATAATTTATTTAAATTTTAAAAGTCTCGTGATACTTAACATACTTTATTTTACACTGGTCACGTGTTTTTGTTCGAATTTGGTTGTCGCCTCACTCTGGCTAGGTACGGGCCGATATTACGCGAATGACCCGTTTAAAACATTACTTGTTTTGTAAGATATGTTGCCATTTCCGTAAGAATTAAAAAAACAACATAAATCTTATCGAGAATTACTTATATCAAAACCACCCCTAAACTGCAGGATCGGTCAAAATATCGACATTTGCTAAACAAAAGCGGCCGGGGGGCATTATTATTATAAGCTCAAATCCGGTAATTATCGCTCGGAATAATTATCAGTTTAATCCTCGCACAATAGAACAGATGTGACAGCACCGGGCCACTCCACGGCCACTGTATCGTTAATAATTATTTAGGGCTCCGTCAAAAACTACCAATAAATCACGACGATTGCGTTTTGGTATCTACGTCAAATAGCTTGATTTCTAACTCAAAGGAATATGTGATAGCCATTTGAACTCTAACTACACTAACTGATGAACAAATCAAATTATTTTAATTAATATTTTATTCGTTTTTTTTGTAGACACATTACTATATAAATTATAAACTTATATAGATGTCATATACAAAAGAAAAAGTGACATAGGCCTCCGGTGCCCTGGGCTGAGCTAGAACCAGCGTCTTCATTCGTGCCGCGAATGCAGAAGACGTTGGTTCGTGGTCCTAAAATTAAGTTTCTGACTACACTGTCCCTATAATAATAATAAAAATAACAATTTTTAGGCCTATCGCGCATTTAGTTGTCTTGACACGAGTATAAGTTTATTTTCAACACACTTGCTCGTAACGAGGTTCTTATTCCACCGCTTTTATGCTCATAACCCTAGATATTAAACACGCGTGCATTTCACAATAATTATCCAACTAGTGGAATAATTTAATAATCCGATCAAGTGACGTTTTTACTCTAGTACCAAGTTGTACGTACGCAGACGAATCTTTGTAATTTAGTCGGGTGTTACCTTTACTTTCTTTTAACTCTTTATGAGTTTACATTCTAAAAAAGTAAAAAAAAGTAAATATATTAAAAATATACACATTTACGATAGAATACAAATTATACAATCCTGATTGTGAGTAAGAATCATTTCAACTTATTATTATATTACTAATACACAATAAATTACGTTTTAAACACGAATTGTCTGTTTTAATATTGGCTGTTTGGCATTATACGTCCGTGCCTTTGCCTCAAGTTGCACGCACATCCAAAAAAGAAAATTGCGCGCCATTTATAAGTTAAGCTCAAATCATTGTTTATTTGTTAGATTTTTCTCGTCGTGTTTTATTAATTTAAACAAATTATATTTTCAATGAATAAGAAGACAACTTTAGCGTTAATTTAACCTATGGATATATTTCAAAATTGTGATACATACTAGTAAAATGTCATCATAAAAAATGTGAGAAAAAAATACTATAATTTATTGCACTATAAATGTAAAGTCTTTAATTTTATGAAATGATTTGAAAAAGAGTTCCAGATACTCAATAATATCACAAAAAAGGTTAGTTAAATTTAATTATCTTAGGTTCGTAAGTACCTCTATCCTGTAAACATTCTGACAATTAATGTATTTATCAAAAGTTATTAATTATACTATTCTGTTATTTCCTCGCAAGTGTGTTGAAAAACGTCGTATGAAACGCGTGTGCTTGATCATTACATAAGCTCAGCTTCCTTATGCGCACTCACATGCGTTCGTGCGCACAATATCGCTTCGTATGTATAAGTAATGATCAACTTAGCACACTTGTATCATAATGTACTATTAATTTAATATTAAGTACATTTAAGTATTACATAATGGTGTTTAGTAAATTTAAATATAATGGGCATACCTACTGATGCTTACACACATTAAAGTGTCTGTAGGGACGGTATTTAGTAAAATATTTAATGATCATGCAACGATAAAAAAGGTTGTTGTTTTGAACTGAATCCCAAAAACTTTAATTGAAGTATTCAAATAGTCTGAATAGGGATGATGACACATGTTGAATTATGCAAAAAAGTTGATAGGATGCAGAACTACCAGTATATCCAAATAAAGTGAAAATTTAAAAAAGATATTGAAATGTTTCAAAGATATGCTTCAAAATTTCAAATTTTTTCAATTTTTTAAAGTACAAAATTTAAAAAAAAAACAATGACATAGTGGTAATTTTTTAAGATGTCGGAATCTTACTAAGAAGTTCTACCGACAATTCCGACATCTTACAAAATTCGTACTATACCGTTCGATTTTCAACATTTTACTGTTAATTAAATTGTATGGTAACCATATACATAAACGCAACATTTCACTGTAAAAATAGCAATTTCATAATTTATCCATACATTAAACAGGGCGACTATATGATCGTGACGTCACTTTTGCACGTCATTTTGTTAGGAGCGTTTCGAGAAACAAATGCATATCTCAGACTTTAAGTCAAATTTTTGACTTTTGTGTTGCTTTAACGCAATAGGCCGCATATAGACATTTGATCCTCACAACAAAACGAATCGATTGATACCATATATAAAATAATTCACCATGCCTATTGTATATACGGAACCAAAAGCATTAGTCGCTTCGCGCTTCACCCTTTTTTCTCTTTTCACAGAGCAAAGCCGTCACTCAAAGGTTTGTAATTAGCCATCGTAGTTAGTACGGGTTTCAATGAATGGAATTATATATAATACGAGCCCCGACACCAACTCCATACGAAACGTCGTAAGTGTTGTGAGCTTTTTTGAACGTTAAGTCATTTTCAAGTGTACGTTGTTGATTGTTACCTACCCAGGAGCACTGGAGAGCACTTTAGTTTTTGTCACAAAATTCTTTAACTAACAAAGTTTAGCAGTTTAAGTACACTTTATTCAGGAGAATAAAGGGATGGTTCCGTATATTTCTATAGTTTACCATGTATAAGAAGAGCATGATGGAAGTCGTATTAGGAACGGCTACTGGAATTAGGTCTTACAACATTGGAGGATCGAAGGAAGCGAGGCGACCTTATTGAGACTTATAAAATTTTGTGTGGACACTACAATGTTGCAAATATTAAAGACCTGTACCAATTAAGCCAGAATACAAGGTTGAAAGGAGACTCTAAAAAACTTGTCAAGCCTCTGAGTAATATGAATCCTAGAAAACACTTCTTACCGAATCGTGTGGTCAATATGTGGAACTCTCTACCAGAATTTGTTGTTACTGCACCATCAGTGAACTCTTTCAAAAATAGACTAGACTCTTATCTTAGAACTTTATAAAGTGCAAAAGAAACACAAGTCCTGTGATATATAATAATAATTATTATTATTTTTGATATAAATGTGTGTTTCAAAGAAAAACATTTTATGAGGATTGAAAATTAAAACACTCTGCGAAATTAAATTGTGTAAATAAGGGTAACCCGTCACTTAATCATTAGGATTCTTTTGTTACTAAACTTTTAATATTTGTGTAAATCATGTAAATGAAAATGAGCATAACTTACTAAGTTCATTTGCGCATAGGTACTTACTGATTCCGATTTTAATGTCACGTAACATAAGGAAGGTTTCTTAATTGTAAACAATCGTTGCTGTGACTATGAATCTAGTCCATAAAAATAAACTGGTTCATTTTTACTTTTTGCAAATACATAAATAAGTATAAGTCAGGTATACATAATTGCATACTCGTACCATTATAAACCATCAACTTAAAATTAGCCAGGGACATTAAATAACAAAATACAATTTATCAAAATGACCATTTAAAAGGAACTAATAACCCGTTTGAAATAGAATCACAAAGCAACTCGACACACTTTGAATACTAAACGAGATTCATACATCGACTTATCACTTCATCTCCAACCCTTTACCCAGGGCATCATTAAGCGAAATAAGACCATTAACAGTCCTTTCTCTTAGCAATGAAAGGGTTGAATCGGCTTTATTCTATTACAAACGCTTACACGCGCAATGTAATAAATACGACTTGTGTCTTTTCATACCTCATTTCTGTCCTGTTATCATTATTCAAATGTGAACTTAATTCACAAGTGTTAAAGTTTATTTTTGCAATTTACGATTTGTCAAGATACGATGTCGTTGTGATTAGGGGTTAGTATGAATGTTGAACAACGTGGATTACGCTCAGCCTGGGGTCAAAATATTTGAATATGCGTCAGAACAATTTGTGACGGGTTAATTGGCATTGTGAAATTGTGGTTTCGCAGACGAGTATATTATCTGTTAACGAAGCAAGTGTAAGTACAGTCAGCAGCAGAAGTAACTTAGCCGGTGAAGTATTGAAAAATAACATGGTACCCGTTCTTAGTATCTTAAAAAATAAATCGTGTCAAACCATTTTCATATGTCACCCGCTAAGATACTTCTGAAGCTGATGCTCTACGAGTGATGACTGCAAGTAAGACTTTTCTACCTAACTTTATACCTTAAGAACAACTGTAAAACGGCCTCCTAGTCTAGTCGGTAGTGACTACGAAGCAGGAGGACCCGGGTTCGAATACTGGTCAGGTTAGGGCATTTATTTGTGTGTTTATCACAGATATTTGTTCCTGAGTTATGGATGTTTTCTATGTATTTAAGTATTTATCCATATTTATCTATTACCGTCGTGTTGCGTATCTTCGCCTGTGCTACCTATGTTCGCATATTTTTAAATAAATTGACTTTAACAAAATGTTTCTAGTGCAAGCCTTACACAAAACTACTAAATACAAAGTACTTTTTACGGGTGTCAACATTCTTCGAACGATCTGTGGCTAACTTCGTATAGTTGACATTCAGTGAGGTTTTTGCGCGACACCGACCACACGTTTTTTTAAGCCAGGGTTTTAACTTCAGTTTTAAACAGTGATACAGGCTAGGTAATGTTAAAAATTTTACATGATTATATCCTGTAACTATTTCTTTTTAATATGTAACTATTATTTAATGGCTAGCTTACGTTTAGAAGTCACAATTGGATAAAACATTGGTGAGGGTATTTGGCGGCCATTTTGTTACCGAACTTCGCCTACCCCTAGGGTTGTCAAATTTATTGTACCACCTTAATTGGCGAGTGACATTACTTGTTTCTAAATGTACATATTTTCTTATGTTTGGTTTTTCGGAAATGGGATTAGCGATTTGGAGGAAAGTTAGTAAGCTGTGCCCTAAAGATATATGTAGATGTACCCAGTAGTACTAGTAGGTACGTGGTATGAACAAGGGACCTTTAGAAGGCAATCATTGTACGGTTGTACGGTCTCACTTTGAAAAGGTAATTATGTGTAGAAGCCAAAGGTTGATTTGATCTCAATTACGAAAATACTGATAAGCGAAAAGAGATACGTTTTTTGTTTATATAATAAACATTTTTTTAAACTTTTTTTTTTACTTATAAACCATTACTCTCCTCTATTTGACATGTTGGTTAATTTTTGGCAGCCCTAACATCATTTTAGAAAATGTATGTAAACAACTTCAGACTGTTGCCAATCTTCGCCTACTACACATTTTTTTTAAATGTGCCTAGTCTGGTGTAGTTAAGGTTCATATTATCTTAACACGTTCCAGGGAGATAAGACTTGATAGGTGTAAGTCCCAGAAAAGTTTATAATTAGCGGTAAGGCATGCCATAGGCGAAGATTGGAGAAAACACCCAAACTTCGCCTATTGCCTTCGGGGCCATTTATTGCCAAGTTACCCAATGAAATTCAAAGATTTAATGTATATACTGATAGTCAGGAGTACTAAAATACGTTTTTTGGCCATAAAGGACTAAAATGCTTTCAAATTTGAAAGATTTTTTGGGAAATGTGTCAAAATCCAGGCGAAGATACGGAACTCGACGGTATATATATCGTCGTCTAGTACCCATAACACAAGCCTTATTGAGCTTACCGTGGGCCTAGGTCGATTTGTGTAAGATTGTCCTATAATATTTATTTATTTATTTATAAAAAAGTAATGAAATAAACGCATTTGTAATGTATTTGTATTTTTTTTAATCGCAAGGTTGAACCTTACACTTAACTTGTTTCTTAATAGATTCAGGGACTAAGATACCAAGGTGAGTTTTAGTTTAGGTTTTAGGTCAGTTAAGGTCAGTTGGCAGCGTGATTTAGTTTCTGTATTTTTTTTTAATATTATACGTAACGAGTAGGTACTTATAACATGTAATTTTATGTTTATTGTAAAAACTCTTACACTTACTCCTGTGTTCTGGTGCAATAAAAAGTTTTCACTTACTGACGAGCAAACTCACAAATAAAATATTTGATTTGATTATGATTTGAAACAAGCCGCTGTTATCATCGTCGCCCTTACGAGTATACATAACTGTATATAAGAGCCCACGACACTAAACCTAGTGCAATAATACTCCTAGATGATATATATATAATTAGTTACGTCTTCAATGGGGAAAAAAATAGCGGTGCTGCAAATGTAAGAAATAACCTGGCGGCGGCGGCGTATGTAAAAAAAAAAAAAATAAAATAAAAACCGGTTTCTAGTATGATAAGTCTCCCAAGTTTCCTTTGTTCCTCGAAGCAGGGGAGGGGTAGGGCTATACGATAATGCAGTGCAGCAAGCCCAACTTGGGCTTGCTGCACTGCATTATCGTTTGCTTGGCCTTATCAGTGGCAGCAGCATCCAAAGATTGTAGATGTATGCGAAAACAATCCAACCTGCTTCGTTTGGTGTACCTTGTGTTCAGGAAGTGAGAACGAAATTGGTTTATGTGACTCGAGGTTACGATGGTAAAGACGAGATGACGGCACCAAATCTTCAGAACATCCCATTGTGGAAACGCTGGAACACATAAAGAGAGCCATAATCTTTCCAGAGACTAAGAGTGTTTTTTTTTAAGTTATTAAGTTACTGCCTTCTATATTGAATGGATTTGAATACTAACCTACTAAGTAATGGCGACTTGGCAGTTGAAATAGTTCAGTATAAGTAGCGATGTTATGTATTAAGTGTTCTAACTAGTTATTAGTGGAACGAAGTAGGTACTTACATTATATTTAATTTAAGTATTTTATTATTGGAAATGGCTAATATCCTAAACTTTTCAAACCCCAATCACTATGATCCCTCGCGTATCCAGCTGGCGGATTTGAATAATGAATTTCGATGTTTTTTACACAAAAAAAAGTAATTGCATTACATTATCGCCCCAAACCTAATAACAAACAAGCACCCTTTTGTTTGGCGGCTGAAAAAATAGCTTAAGGGCTGAAGTATGATAATGATCATTTTTTTCTTCAACAGCATGATTGCACCTAAATGAGGATCAAGACAAAAAATATGATAGGAATTAATCTTGCATCCCAATCAGGCACTATGCAAATACGGCAGATGCATGCGCGGCCCGTGCCGTACGGTTATGGTTTAGGGGCTCGCGTAACTGTAGGTGTTACTTCACTGTTAAATGCATGATAAATAGAAACACTATTTATATACGTTTTAACTGTGTACTCAATTTTGCGTATATGTTGTCATTGTCACCAGGCCATTTGCCGTAACAAGTTTTACTCTAACGCGAATGAGGTTTGTTTAACAGAGGTGAATACTTGTATAACTCATATTGTATAAGTATTGCCGTGAAAAATCTTACTTAATCTTACTACGTGGGCTTAGTGAGTTAAAAAAGAACTTTGTTTCTGACGGTAGAAGTCGTTACTGTTTCCTATTTTGCACAATTTTGTTCCAATTGGATAAGGGGGCACCCAAGGGCAGATCTGGAGATGGCTTAGCCAAGATGACAATCGTTTGCATAAAACGAATCGAAACGCTATCCATCTCTCTATCGCACTAATATGGAAGAGTGAGCGAGAACGTTGTCATCTTGGCTACAGGGCCAGGTCAGATCCAACAATCTACGCAATAAAAAAAATCCTCGCCGACTATATTAACTTTTTGACTTTGGTACCTATTTTATTTGATGCTATTCCTAACACGATTATTATCAGCAATATGTCCTTCCCGCATTTAGATGCTTATACGGAGCCCAATGTACTTAAAGCTACAGAACCCCGAATTTTGCGAACGCTACTCACTTTATGAAGTTTTTATTATACCGCGGTTTATAATTTTCAAGCTGTTTATTTACGTTTACCGGTCAACCTGCTAATAATATTGATAGCGTTTTATAAGGAACGCTTAATCAGGCATTATGCCGCTCGGGTACAGTCCACTCCACGAATACGTGGTCATATTGAGTTTGATGAGTTTATTTAACTTTGTCGCGCGTATTTTTTTAATGAAACTACGGATCTTAAATTGGGATTTAAATACTTTACTTTGGGATACAAATAATTACACGATCAAATCGATAACAGAAGACATGTTATTTTGAAACTTACCTAGTACCAGAAATTAAAAAAATACACATAATATATATCTTCACTAACATGATAATTTTACGTCAATTCAGATACCTTATACAATGGACGGATTAAACAATCCGTGCTTTGCATGCTTTGCAAACTTATGTAAGATATATTTTTCAATATTTTAACGCCTAATACTGTTAGTAAGTTATTATACCTAATAATATAATGGTTCTGGCCATGGGACTATACCTAGTGATCGATTCTCTATTTCCTGCTGCATATTTGTGACATTGTCATGGTAAAGGTAATATTGTCAGTATTGTCGGTATTGAGTTATTGGTACCTCCTTATAGTTCAAAACATTCTCCTTCATATGCAGAAAGAACGAGATCGCTATGTTGAGTATTTTTATTTTTAATAATTTTTTGAAATTTCAATATATCTTTGTACTGTTTTGAGATATTCGAGTTTAAAGTTTGAAAGCCTAAAAACCTAGTTATAGGTTGAAGTTATGGAGATAGCGGTTTTAAAATTTTCCACATACATTATATTACTCGACAAATCATATGTTGTCTCTAACATTTTATATTTTATAGAAATAATACAATAATAATGCACGTAGAAACAAAACAAAAATATTTTATATAACTCAAAATCGAAAGATTTTCAGCTGGCTTATGTTGATTTCTGAATATGATGTAGGTAAGGTTTGTAATAAAAATAATGAAACAACCATATCTCAAGGCATTCTTTTTTTTTTAAAGAAAACAAAAAAATCAACACTTACATAAAAAATATATGAAATCAACAGTATAATTTTTAATTCTGATAGTTTACGTTAACTTAGGAACAAAACTAACGATCAAGTGTAATTAAACACAAAAGTAATGTAGTTCAAGAACAGGAGCGGCTTCTAGACTGCGGGCGGTGGACGAGGTGGAGAAATAATGTAGGAGTTATCAAAACTTGAGTCTGATTTTATTAACAAAAATACATGGTACAATATGTACGTATGCGTTGCTAGCTATATGAAGAGTGGGGCGCGGGTGCGGCCGCGCCGCTGTCGCTGTCGCTGTGTGAGTGTGTATGTGGCATGCGTGGCACTCATACGCTAGGCGTTAACAGTAGTTTTCTATCAAAAAAGTGACTTCAAAGTTTAGTACTTTTAACATGATTTTTTGTATGTAAAGTGATCTAGGGTACCACATTGTCGCTATTCATAAGTTTAGAGAAATAAGAATTCTACTTCCATTATTTAACATAGTATCCGCACTATAAGTGCATATATCTAATACAAATATTATTATGAATCAATAACTTAGGCATCCCTCAGGGGTCGGCAACTGGAAACACCCTATTCGTATTATTTATAAATGATCTTCCGTCTGCAATTACGAGCGGCACCTCCATACTTTTTGCGGACGATACAACAGTCGTCGTGGAAGCCAAAACCCATAAACAACTTGCTGGGAAAATCCAAGAGGCATGTAAGCAGCTCCAAATTTGGTTTACATCAAATGGTTTGCTCTTAAATGTCGCGAAATCCAACAAAATGTTTTTTTCTGGTCGTAAGATTGCAGTACCTTCGTGTATTGTAAACAGTCCAATGCCATTGTGTACTGAGAGCAGATTCTTAGGTTTTATAGTTGATTCAACCCTTAGCTGGAAGTGCCACATTAACGAGTTGTGCAAAAGATTGAGTAGTGCCATCTTCGCTCTCAAAAAACTACAGCGCCTTCTATCGCGAAAAGCACTGAAAGACGTATACTTCTCCCACTTTCACTCCCTATTATCCTATGGACATTGATTTAGGGAAATTCTACAAACACAAAGCGAGCCTTGATACTCCAAAAGCGTGCGATTCGAACAGTGGCTGGAGTCCATATCCGACATCCATGTAGGAAACTGTTTAAACAAAATGGCATTATGACGCACTACTCACTTTACTTATTTCTAGTACTGATATTTGTACGCAATAATTTACCAATGTTCAAACGTATCAAGGTTACGAACATACAAATCCGATCTACGGGGAGACTAAGTACAGTGCCGCGTTACAAGACTCAAAAATCCGAGGGTAATTGGACCAACTTTTTATGAGCGTCTACCTAAAGAGTTGCGGACTGAACCATCTGACGAAGCATTTGAACGCCAATTGAGAGACTTTGTATTGGAAAATCCATTATATTCTGTAAATGAATATATGACTTTGACATCCAATATTAGAAACTGACTTTGAATATATCTTTTGAAATTGTATTTATTATTGTTATATCTCTAATTGACATGTGTGTATTTTTAATCTGATATTGTATTTCATTATTTATTCTTAGTTTTTTATAGTTTTGTGACATTTAAATGTAATTAAGTAATCAATCAATAAAATATGTTTATTTTCACTGCTTTGTCGATCATAATATAAATTTGTCTAGATTAGGCTAAGACCATTTTGTACTATAATTTATTATTATGAAATAAATAAATCTAATCTAATCTAATCTAATCATAACTTATTTTATAAAAAATAACAGTCTTTTCGTCAGTTTTACTAATTTAAATTAAATTAAATTAAATAATCATTTATTTCGGGCAAAGTCCATAGAAGTGTTAGTACATACAAAAAACTTATAGAACTATTGTTAGGCAAAAGTCAGAAACACAAACACGAAGCACAGAAAACAGCACAGAGACATAACCGGATGAGCAATAAACAATAATAGTAAAATTAAAAATAAAAACACAATAAAAATGTAATTATCAATTGAATCCAGTAATGAAAAAATAAACAACTAATCGCAAAAATAAATAATAATAATAAATTAATCTGAAATGTCAAAATTAAAAATAATAAAAAATTAAAAAATGTCAACATAAGTAAATTAAAATAATAATTATAAAAACAGAAAACATTACTTAAATTCAAATAATAATCAAATAACATGTCACCACTTAAAATTAACAAAAGTAGAATGCATACCGATCCATCTTTTTAACATGGGCGAATCCCATCTGTCGGCAAACACCCTGAGAAGACTGTTAGGGCTTTCTCTCATCCTTTCCAATAATGAGGCGCAGCGCTTCCTCATAATCGCATGAAAACCATCGACTCCTGCCTCTGTAAACATGCCCGAAGCACTGCACCTCCAACGAAGCCCTAACAATGCCCTAAAAGCGTTATTATATTGCACTCGGAGTGCGCTATACGCCCTCTGTGTATAATTGACCCAGAGATTGCAGGTGTAAAAGCACTGGCAATAGGCCCTAAATAGCGTTAACTTTACTTCTCTAGTACACCCTGCAAATCTACGAGCCAACATGTTGCAGCGAACGGATAGCGCCCTCCTCTCCCTCTCCATATCCATATTATCAGAGAGGTCTTCAGTGACCCAATGGCCCAGATACTTGAAGTGCTGAACTCTGCTTAAGGAAGTGCCGCATAGAGTAATTGGTGGCACAACCTCGTATGTCTTAGCACCGGCCTTGAAGATTAGGAACTCACTCTTCTTAGCGTTGTATCTGAGCCCATGGTCCACTGCATACCTCTCACAGATACTGAGTAGGTTTTGCAATGCGCCGAGAGATGGTGTGAGCAGCACCATGTCGTCTGCATAGCTGATGTTGTTCATGCAAACTCCATCAACCGAACATCCGACATTGGTACCGCTCAACTCCTCTATCAAACCGTTGATGTACAGGTTGAAAAGCCGAGGAGACGTAAGCCCCCCCTGTCTCACCCCGCATTCCAACCTGTACTCTTCCGACAGAACACCAGCCCATCTCACACAGTTTTTCTGGCTATGATACCAGTATTTAAGAAGAGAGCTAACCTCTGACGGTAGCCCGGCTACTTCCTCAACCTTTTGCCATAGAACTTTATAAGACACAAGATCGAAAGCCTAAGATAAGTCGAGGAAGCATGCAAAAACTGGCGTTTTTCTAGACGTATAATACTGGACGGTGCGCTTGAGACAGAGGATAGCACTCTCAGTTGAGAGGCCAGGCCTGAACCCAAATTGAGCATCATGCAGACTTAGATGCTTGTCCAGCTGCTGGTCAAGCAGAGCGTCCAGTATTTTAGCTATAATATTAGCCAGGGAGATGGGCCTGTAGTTATTGATATCTGATGCATCTCCGGTTTTGTTTTTGATGATCGGTACAACTACTGTATACATTAACTCATCCGGCAGATAACTATGGCTAATACAAAGACTATAGAACATAGCCAACACCCTCGGCAAATGACTCCCCGCGTGCTTAATGTGCTCCACACTCAGGCCGTCATAACCAGGGGACTTGCCTCTTACCATGTTTTTGATCACGGATGACACTTCTTTGGCAGAAAAGTTGACTGATATCCCCTCGTTTTGACTCCCCGCTCCAAACATCGGCGCAGTAGGCCCAAGAGGCGACTCCACTTTGAAATGCCGTTTGAAGGCGTTGGCTATGTCACACGAGTCATGTAGGCCATCAACACTCACAGGTTGGCCTGACTTAGGATTTAATATACTTGTTGATTTCCAAAACTTGACAAAATCTTTTTTTGTATGATGATCCGCAATTATGTCCAATTTTATTTGTTGTTCATTTTCTTGACAAAATTTTAATTTAGATTTAAAGAGCCGGCGAGAAGCGCACATACTGTCATAAATAGGTCCCTCCTTAGGTTTTCCGCAGGAGACCCAGAAAAAATTTAGATCAAGTTTGTTAGTTTAACATTCCTTAGGGTCCCACATTGTCGCCTTATGACTTATGAGATCAAACTTATTATTAAGACTTATTATAATAAAATTATTACTTACAAAAGTAATAATTTGCATTTAACATCATTATGAAAATGATTTACACTACTCAACCTCGCACGTAGGGGTGCGTAAGTGCTGACGTCAAGTCATTTAAATTCTTACGTCTGATTGAGAGATTGGTGACTTTGTACGAGTATTAACTGATTAATTTGATTATCTTTACGGTTGTCCCTCAGAAGCTTGTTAAATATAAGTTAACTATATTTTCTGTTAAAAAGTTTTGATTGGCGTGTTAGTGTTAGTGTTAGTGTGGGTGATAAGCAGGGCCCGTAATTTTCATGCCGATGACATCAATTTGACGTCACGCTCCATATAGGATGATCCCAAATAGTTTTATTGTAAATTATTAATCATTAGTCGTCAATCATTTTAATCATGTACAAATGACTTCGAAAGTACTCTATAAATAATACCTACATGATACGTGAAACGTAAGGTAAATAAAACTATTTGATTTGTTTTTATACATACATTTTATTAAGTGGTATTGTTAACAACACATTACAATTCATTTTAAAACAGAATTCCTCTCTAACGTAAAGCACGCCATCCTTCTTGCATTAATTCCCATGCAAAGAAAATCTAAGTCATCTTCGCTTTCATACGTAATGCAATATTCATAAAAATATTTTTTTTTGTAATCGTATTTTTGTTTGTTGTGTCACACATTTGGTTAATTATTCCAACTTCTTTGCTAAAATGAAAATTATTTGCATGGTTGGTAATTTCTTGTTTTTGTTTAATAATGGCTGACTTAAACGACAATAAGGAAGTTCGTCTTGATGGAAGCAATGGAAAAATAGATTTATGTCCTTATTTTAAGTATTACATCTGTAGAAGTTGAAAGGTCCTTTTCAATATTAAAATGGATTTTTACAAACCGGCGATGCAGTTATGACGCTTAAAAACCTTGAGCAAATTCTAATAATAAATTTCGAATCTAAATATAAGGGACAAAAAAGGAGAAATGTAAATATGTTTCAAATTAATTTGTAAATAATTATGTACAAAACTAACTTGTACAGCCTTGGCCAGGAGTGTTGAGCATAGCTCTTTTTTGCTTACAATTTTGATGTTAAGTATTAATTCCCTATCATAACAATGTACGATGACGTAAAATGTTATATTTTATTGATATATCTAGAAAACTTCACTTAATAACACTTTCAAGGTACCTATCAAATATGAAAAGTGGAGCTCACAAAAATGGGAATTTAGGTCGGTACGAAAAATTGCAAATATTCAATGCAGTTACTACTCATTTCAAAAAAACATGCCTGTTCAGTTTAAATTAATTGATAAAATAACTTCAAAAAAGATAGAAACGCTGGTCTAAATTTTCGAGTTTTGTATGAAAATCGCAAGGGTGCTCAACACTTCTGGCCAAATATTACTGTACAAAACCTCGTTTGTAAATAATATCATTAAGTGTAGGTACGGCCCAGGACTTTGATTTGCATACCATTTAGAACCTTGTCACAGTGACAATAATATGAAATCTCTAGCGTCTAGATGTTGATTGTCACTATGACAAAGTATGTAATGTTACACAAATCAATTTCCTTGACTGTTTATAAATCAATATGTAATAAAACCTTTTTAAATGTAACCTTTTTTATTCGTTCTCATTAAAAAAACGTTCTGTCAAAAATGTTACAAGTGCCACTGAGAAATAAAAATACTGATTTCCTAATTGTATTAGTTGTTAAAATCATAAAAAATGTGTCCATCAATTATACATTTTCCTTTTAGCAGAGAATTTGGAATAATTAACCAAATGTGTGACACAACAAACAAAAAACGACTACAAAAAAAAATATTTTTATGAATATTACATTACGTATGAAAGCGAAGATGACTTAGATTTTCTTTGCATGGGAATTAATGCAAGAAGGATGGCGTGCTTTACGTTAGAGAGGAATTCTGTTTTCGAATGAATTGTCATGTGTTGTTAACAATACCTCTTAATAAAATGTATGTATAAAAACAAATCAAATAGTTTTATTTACGTTACGTTTCACGTATCATGTAGGTATTATTTATTCCATGTGTAAATAGAGTACTTTCGAAGTTTGTACATGATTAAAATGATTGACGACTAATGATTAATAATTTACAATAAAACTATTTGGGATCACCCTATATGGAGCGTGACGTCAAATTGATGTCATCGGCATGAAAATTACGGGCCCTGGTGATAAGTGTGACGTGAACAAATCATACCTACTTAGTTAATGTTATTATTTTATGATAATTTTATTTTTATAACGCCTTTTATATCTGCAATTATTACATGTTATGTTTTCTAAATTTAATTTTTTATTTTTTAAGCAAATAAGTTTAATGGGTTTACTTCAAGCTTATGAGCGACAATGTGGTACCCTAGTCGGTAAACTTTGACTGTGTTTTTTTCCTACTTTTAGTTGAAACGTTCAACTTTTTATCAATACACCGTATTATTTTAAGTGTGTAGAAGCAATTTTTAATCAAAATCTATTTTCGCTATTTTCGAGTTGATTAACAAAATCAGTGATATCTGGGAATCCTTAAGCGACAAAGTGGTACCCTAACCATGATAACGTCACATTTAATAGTACATAATGTTCACTTACTTATGATATGAGTCTACTATAGTTTTCACTATCTATTGTAGCATGACGCTACGTTTATCGTACGACATCTGTCGACTTTCTTCAGAACTTCCGTGTCTAAGGAAGGTCTAAGGCTAAGTCGCGGTTGATATTTAAAAAAGCGTACATTGTGATTCACGGCATTACGGGTAGATGGCACCTATATCAGTCCGCAATTTGTAATACGACTGGCTGTTATAAATTGAGATAATATTCGCGCTAATTTTGAATATGAATTTTTGAGGTATTCCAGATTGTCAAAAAAGGAAAAAGTTGATTTTTGGTCGAGTGTGTCAGATCGACGGGGAGATTTTTAAAGAAAAACACATATTCTGGTTTAGTCTGAGGGTTTTACTATAATTTGCTTAGTTGCATCGTGATGAAGTGCGATTTATTTCTCTAGATCTTTGCGTTCAAATATTATATAGCAAGTGCTAATACATTATTGAAGCAAAAACAAAACCAAATACGTTGCCGGGCAAAAAGGCTATATATATTATATAGCAAGTGCTATACAGTGCGACCGCCTGAGCCGGAAGGATTCCGGAAGGCGCTTGTGGGTGCCGGAGCGGCGAGACGGTCTACAACCGCCGCGTGTTCCGCGTGATTCTTCACCGTCGTCGGAGAATTAGAGCCCGCATCCAGCGGGCTCTCCAAGTGAGAAAGAGAGTTCAGCGAGCTGTTGGGTCCGCCTAAACCGAAGGGGACGCTTGCCCACGAATTTTATTAAAATTTAACTACAGTTTTAGCTATCCTGTCTTTCGAGAATATCATATTATTTACATTTTTTTAAAAAACGTTGTAAATCCGATTCCTTTTTTTTGTATCCAGCGTTTTTGTGCCATAATGCCTTTTTTTTTTTTTGTTTTGCTAAAATATCCCCGAAATTCTAATTGCCTCGTTTGACGGACGTACAAAGACCTGGCTCTTTAATTTAGGCTACATTCAGCCAGCGAATCATCTGTCACCATCCATATCACCCGCCTCATTGACCCATTATTTTCCTGCAGCCAAATTACCAGCCGAGTCTTTATTTGTACTTACCAGTTTTGGTAGTACTCCATCCTTTTTATTTTCCTTTTGTGCGGAAAGTAGACGTTTACGATACTAAGGTAACTATTGAATGTGAAATATCCTTATATAGGTACAGTTATCTTCATTTTTAAGTGAAATGCTAATTTTAAATATTTTGATTATTATAATTTAATTACATTCTGACCACTAAGGAAGTTATTGAATGTGAAATATCTTTATATAGATACCGTTATTGTAATTTTTACGTGAAATGCTAATTTTAAATAATCTGATTATTGTTGCTAATTTTAAATAATTTACTTAATCTTCAAAATTAAACGTGTTAACCCCTTACCGCATGAATTATTAAAGGTTTGAATAAAAAAATATTTTTTTGCAAAATATAACTTTATTGGATATATATAACACTTTGACATAGTTATTGATTTTTTAAATTCATTAATAAAGAAACTACAAGGCAACGCCATATATGGCTTCATATGCATTATAGTGAATTCACTGGTTAATCATATTTGGCTTCGTATGCAGCTAGGTTTAATCGTATCGTGTTTACTATATTTTGTGAAAATCGGTAAAACAGTTACGTTTATCGTTAAAACATAAATATACCAAGCATTTCTCGCACTTTGTGAAAGAACGGTACTTCCCACAATATTTACGCAACAGGCGGGTGTTTTTCGTCCAAATAGGAAAATGGTCAATATTATCGCATCTAACAGCATTGAGGGGTAGATCTTGAGATCTCATTGGAGTCTTGCGAAACTTTTTGGTCGAAACAGGAGACGCGGGTAGGCTGGAGGGAGTACCTAGACGACTTGATGTGGGTGTTGCGTTAATGCCGGCTGGTCTGCCTCTTTTTCTTGCACTAGGTTGACCTACTTTCAGAAAATGCTCTGCAACAGCAAGTTTGAAATAAAACAATGCCATATACTGATCTTCATTGATTATATAAATATAATATATAATATAAATATTATAGGACAATCTTACACAAATCGACCTAGGCCTACAGTAAGCTCAATAAGGCTTGTGTTATAGGTACTAGACGACGTTATATATAATAGATAAATACTTAAATACATAGAAAACATCCATAACTCAGGAACAAACATCTGTGATAACCACACAAATAAATGCCCTGACCAGGATTCGAACCCGGGACCTCCTGCTTCGTAGGCAGGGTCACTACCGACTAGGCTAGGAGGCCGTTAAATTTCGACGACCGATTCGACGCCATAACAACCATATTACGCCATATTAACAATACACATATCAACCATATGAAAAAAAATCCGTTTGTAACATTCGATATCGTAGATGAATCCGGTAATATCCAAGCATTGAATCTAATAGGTCGATACCTCCCGTGTGTTGGTTGTAAACATAACTGCTTGAGGAGAAGTTATATCTTGGTATTCCTTTTACTGTCGAACATAACGTTCTTTTTTTGTTGTCGGTTCGCTTCCCACATACGCCGATAGCATATTCTCTGTCTTTTATTGTCAAACCATGAAACTAAGCTTAACTTCACATCATCCATTATTGCCGTCTTTTCCTCCATGCTTCCACGTCCTCGTTTTTTCATCTCTTTTTCAGGAGGTATATTTGAGTTTGGCACACGGTTAAGCCATACAGTACCAAAAGGAAACAAACCATTTTTAAATAGATATACTTGAAGTTTTGGACTGTTAAACCAATTGTCAAAACATACCTTATAATTGAGATGTTGAGGAACCGTTGAGGTAAGTCGAGTAACCACATTTGAACTGACGCCAAAGTCAGGTGCATCAGCAGGATATGAATTACTTTGGACACCAGCAAAGATATCAAAGTCATAGCTGAAGCCTGATACTCCGCTTAAAACTTGGTTCTTGTAACCCCACTTATGTGGTTTCGCTGGATTGTATTGCTTTAACTCATGACGACACTTTGTAGGGATAATTTGCTCATCTACTGCTAATAAATTACACCTTAATGCATAGGAAGCCAAATATGACAGGACATGTTGCATGACTCGAATGCATACGAAGCCAAATTTGGCCTTTACAAGAACAAGGTCAAAACTATTACAAAAACAACGTATATCGCAAAATCCATATATCACCTGTATTAATGAATGATTAAACTATGTATTTATATTTTTTTGGTGTCATTACTTACCTTTGTATCGTTGTTATGTAGCTGGAAAGTTTATCTATTTACTCCGCACTGCACTGAACGAGCATCTGTCACTTACCCACAACATTATTGCAATAAATTGACTACCCACCGAAATAAAAAAAACACGTTCCGATTCACGAAAACTAGCTTTTTAAAAATAGTATTGTAGTTTCGATAATTAATTAAATTTAATATCTTTAAAAAAAAATCTAAATTTGGTGAACAAATATGGCTTGGTATGCGGTAAGGGGTTAATGCAATTATAGAAGTGTTTTACTGCAAATTGGCGCCCGACAAGGTAAAGAACTCTGGATTTACTTTTAATAATTGTAATTAAATAATTTTTTTTTGGATTTGTGAGACGGTGACCGTAGACCGGTCGCGGTTCTATTAACCTTGATTTTGGTTTGTTTCAGCCTGCTGCCTCCTTACGTCCCATCATTAACCCGAATTCCGTCATATTGAAATATTGCTTTTATTTATGTTAAAAAAAACGAATTTATCTGTTGACCCTTACATATGCCTTTTTCTCAATTACCCGTAACATATCCCGAATACCTTATTTCATAGTTTGAGTCCTGTAGTTAGAGCCCGTAGACGTTAGGGAATTCGCAGGTAAGTCAGACATAGAATGTATGATTTGCGTTGTGTTTTTTTTTTTCAGAAACTGAACTTGTTTTTTTTTTTTAATTCGAACTCTAACTTAGCATTTAGACTTCGAGTGTTATTTTCTTTCTTTGACTTAAGCGCTTGGTTTAGACCACTGATATACTCGAACTTCGGATTTTAATTTTTAGGTCGATTAACTTTATTTTTTTGTTTGAACTTGCAACGCAAGACAACATTCGACTTTTCGCCATGTCGCACTGAAGTAATGAAGGATCAATTGCTGAGACGCCTCATGCACACTCGTCGTTAAACTCGCACCATCCGAGGATTTTAGAACCAATGGCAAACGATGAAGAACAGTTTTTTGATTCTGAACCACGACCCCAAGTGATGCATATGTCCGGACTTCCCCCGCCTTTTCCTTTCAAAGATTATTCACTTACGAAATGGAACTTTAACTTTTCCGGGGGCACTTGTGTTCGCGAATTTTTCTTTCGAATCGAGGAAGAAGGTATGGCGCGTAACGTCAATCCTTCATCAGACGTTTCCATGAATTGTTGTCAGATAGTGCCTTGAAACATTTTAGGGCAATCAGATATCCAGTTCTTACTTATGCGGAATTAAAGTCTGAATTCGTTAAAACCTTCGACGTAGCCGATTTCGATTTCAAGCTTGAGAGCCAACTTCGCGCTTTATTACAGAAGGACAACCAGTCAGTGGTTGATTTTGTTATTCAGGCGCGCGATCTAAACGCAAAGCTTCGTACACCGGTTTCCGAAGACAACCTGTTTAACATTATTAAATATGGAATGAATCCTATATATCATCCTTGTCTTGCAACTAACGTGGTCAGGGATATTGATGGTTTGTTAGAAGTCGCGAAAAATTTTGAAGCCTTTCAAGGTTCACGTCCAGCACGTTTGGCTATTGCACCGATTAGTGCTCAAGTTGTAGGTCAACCCAGTTCTATAGTGTGTATGAAGTGTGATGCAACTGGTCACAACTATCGTAATTGTCCTAACGTTTCAGGGGCAGTGTGCTTCAAGTGTAAGCGTGTTGGTGCAATCACACGCGATTGTCCTAGTTGTAATTCTGGTCCGTCAAAAAACGAATAAGCGGCGCACTGAGAGGTCCATCGGTGTCGCTGGTGCTCAGGTTTCACTAATTGATATATCCCTCTTATCGGAGCTCGGTATAACATATCACGAGGATATCCGGCCTTATGTTGTCTCCGCCGACAATTCTCCTATTGAAATTCTAGGCGGTTTGGACGTCCCCATTCTTTTTAGTGGCATTCGAGTTCTGCACCCCTGTCTAGTGAGCAGTAATCTTCCTACTGCATTTATTTTAGGAATTGATTTTTGGAATGCTGTTGGTCTCATTGACATTTTAAAGAAGGCATTCCGTGATGGTTTGTCAGGTAAGCTTTACGTCGCTTCACATCATGTTCCTGTCGCAGTCCCACGAGTAGGTGAGGTTCGCTATGTCCACCCTCGTACGGTGCTTGCACCACTGCAGGAATCAAAACTCCAATCTGTTATTGACGAGTTTGAGGAGATTTCTTCTGATAAAGCTGGATTAGGTTGTACTTCGTGGCTTTCGCATAAGATTGAGACTGTTGGTTCGACCATCCGCCAACGTTACTATCCCTTATCTCCAGTCAAACTCAAGATTCTCAACAAAGAGATCGACAAGATGTTAGAGTCAGGCGTTATTCGTCCCTCACGATCACCCTGGGCTTCCCCAGTGGTGATGGTTACCAAGAAAGATGGTAGTGTCAGGTTTTGCGTGGACAGTAGGAAGTTGAACAGCGTCACCATCAGGGATTCATACCCTCTCCCGCGCGTCCAGGACATCCTTGATAACCTACGAGGTGCCAAATATCTAACTTCGTTGGATTTTAGGAGCGCCTTTTGGCAAATCCCCTTAGCTGATAAGGCCAGTTGTGAGAAAACGGCCTTTATTGTACCCCAAAGGGGCCTCTTTGAGTTCGTTCGTCTCCCTTTTGGTTTAACCAACGCTGCGTCCGAGATGCAGAGGCTAACTGACATGATTGTCAATTTTGAATATACTCCTGAGTCTGAGGATTTTATCTTCGGCTATGTTGATGATTTGATTTTGGTGTCTCGTGATTTTGACAGTCATATGCGGCTTATTCGTAAGGTTCGTGATAGGTTGAAAGAAGCTGGTCTTACGGATAATTTAGATAAGTGCGAGTTTTGTAAGTCTGAATTGAAGTATCTCGGCTACATCGTCAATGAGCGTGGTCTTCAAACTGATCCGAAGAAATTAGAAGCTATTAGGGATTACCCTACCCTTTCTTCTGCCAAGTCTCTACGTGCTTTCATTGGTATGTGTTCGTATTATCGCCGTTTCGTGGATGGTTTTTCTTCGATTATTGCTCTTCTGACGGCACTTATCGGTAAGAGAAAGGGACGTGATCCCATCGATTGGAACGATAGTGCTAGTGAAACTTTTTCTAAATTGAAGGATGCCTTGATGAGCGCTCCGTTGATGGCTTGCCCGGATTTTTCGAAACCTTTTATCCTTCAATGTGACGCTAGCCAGGTTGGCTTAGGCTCGGTCCTGGCTCAAGAGTTGGACGGCGTTGAACATCCAATTGCTTATTATTCTCGTTTATTCACTAAAGCTGAACGTGGATACGGGACAACCGAACATGAGCTTCTCGCTGTTGTTGATTCCATAAAGCATTTCCGCGGGTATCTCGATGGAATGAGGTTTAAGATCATTACTGACCATATTGCTCTTAAATGGTTGATCACCCTTGATAATCCTACCGGGCGCTTGGCTCGTTGGGCAACTTTGATTTCCCAATATAACTTTGAGATTGAACATAAAAAAGGTGTCCTTAATGTTGTTTCTGACGCCTTGTCCCGCGCTCAAGTTGGGCTTATCTCATTCGCGCGTGGCATGGATCCTTCTGGAGATCCTTGGTATGAACGAATTTACCAGGGGGTTTTGGACAATCCTCAAATGTTTACTGCATTTGCTCTTCGGGATGGTGTCTTAATGCGCAGGGTATCTATCGAAAACCCTTTAGCACCTAATCCGTGGCGTATAGTTCTTTCTGCTTCAAGGACTAGAGAGGCGTTTGCTGAAATTCATAATGGATTTCCCAACGTTCATCCTGGTGTTATGAAAACGTATTTAAAAGCTCGTGACTTATACTACTGGCCGAATATGTACCGTGATGTTACAAGGTTCCTTTCCGAATGTCAGATTTGCAAGTCTTATAAAATTGCAAATTCACAACCTCGTGGACTTCGCTTATTTCCTCGTCGTGTTGCGGCTCCAATGGATCTTCTTTCCATTGACTTAATTGGTCCTTTACCGATTAGCCGTAATGGTTGTCGTTATATTTTGACTTTGGTTGACGTTTTTACCAAATTTGTTTGGTTGGTCCCTTTGAAGTTGGTGAATGCGAGGTCAATATCGATGGCATTAGAGTCGGAGGTTATTTTGCGGTACGGTGTTCCTACTAACATTCTCTGTGAGAACGCTACAGTTTTTCATAGTCGTCCATTTCTGGATTTCCTGGCGAGCTATAATATTCCAGGTCCGTGTTATACCCCATATTATTCGCCACAAGCGAATGTTGTGGAGAGATATAACCAGGTCGTGATTACTACTTTGAGCATTTTAGTTGAAAATGACCAACGCAGTTGGTCGGGTTATTTACATCGGGTCGCTCTTTATTTAAACTCTTGTATAAATTTGGCTACTGCTTATACACCGAATTTTTTGATGTACGGCCGCGAGTTGTCAATGATTCGTGAACGTGTTGAGAATCAGGTTGTGGACCAAGATCTCTCAGCCGGATGGAACGCGCTTCGAATCTTCAGACGCTTCGTGAGGTGTACGATAAAGTTTCTGATTCGATGGCTTTGGCCTTTCATCGTAACGCCGCCAAATTCAACACGAACCGGTTTTCGCCAAGAATCGTTGGTGAACAAATCGTTTGGCGCCGGAATTTCCAGCGTGGCTCCGCTGATCCTTTTCGAGGCGGTAAATTCGCTCCACGTTTCGTTCGGTGCCGTGTGGTTAGACGGGTGTCTCCACAGGTATATGTACTGGCTGATACCGATTCCGAGCACGTCGGTACCTATCATATTAAAGATATCTTGAAATAGTTTCTTCTTTCGGCCCGTTCAGATTTCTCAAAATTCTAAAATGCGCTTTAGTCCGCCATTCCCTTATCGGTAATCCTTGCTTGCTTCGTTTCTTATCGTTTTTTTGTTTTCGTTTGAGCGTTTTCTTGCTCCTTTTTCCAGGTTTGACTTTTTTTTACCGTTGGTGCTTAAGGCTTCGTTTATCTTTCCCGGTCTATGATAGCCTGGTTGTATAATTTGATGACTCGATGTGAGGGATTAAGATCTGTAGCCAGGTGCAGTTTCTGTCCTATCCCGACCGTCACGTCTTGGACCGCGTGACGCGTTGGTTGGCGTTTTGTCATCTTGTTAATCTATTAGGTTAGTCTTTAGGGGTAATATTAATAACTGGTGGTTTTTTTTTTTTTGGAATTCGTTTAGGGTTCTCTTGTTGTACCTTTTTTTGGCCTTAGCATTAAGTTGTGTTTTTTTGTTCCTTGGGGTTAGTTTTCTTGTGTTTTCTTGTGTTGTTATTTGTTTGTTTCTTTGTTTGGTAGGGAGATGCTGTAGCATGACGCTACGTTTATCGTACGACATCTGTCGACTTTCTTCAGAACTTCCGTGTCTAAGGAAGGTCTAAGGCTAAGTCGCGGTTGATATTTAAAAAAGCGTACATTGTGATTCACGGCATTACGGGTAGATGGCGCCTATATCAGTCCGCATTTTGTAATACGACTGGCTGTTATAAATTAAGATAATATTCGCGCTAATTTTGACTATGAATTTTTGAGGTATTCCAGATTGTCAAAAAAGGAAAAAGTTGATTTTTGGTCGAGTGTGTCAGATCGACGGGGAGATTTTTAAAGAAAAACACATATTCTGGTTTAGTCTGAGGGTTTTACTATAATTTGCTTAGTTGCATCGTGGTGAAGTGCGATTTATTTCTCTAGATCTTTGCGTTCAAACATTATATAGCAAGTGCTAATACATTATTGAAGCAAAAACAAAACCAAATACGTTGCCGGGCAAAAAGGCTATATATATTATATAGCAAGTGCTATACAGTGGGACCGCCTGAGCCGGAAGGATTCCGGAAGGCGCTTGTGGGTGCCGGAGCGGCGAGACGGTCTGCAACCGCCGCGTGTTCCGCGTGATTCTTCACCGTCGTCGGAGAATTAGAGCCCGCATCCAGCGGGCTCTCCAAGTGAGAAAGAGAGTTCAGCGAGCTGTTGGGTCCGCCTAAACCGAAGGGGACGCTTGCCCACGAACTTTATTAAAATTTAACTACAGTTTTAGCTATCCTGTCTTTCGAGAATATCATATTATTTACATTTTTTTTAAAAACGTTGTAAATCCGATTCCTTTTTTTTGTATCCAGCGTTTTTGTGCCATAATAGCCTTTTTTTTGTTGTTTTGCTAAAATATCCCCGAAATTCTAATTGCCTCGTTTGACGGACGTACAAAGACCTGGCTCTTTAATTTAGGCTACGTTCAGCCAGCGAATCATCTGTCACCATCCATATCACCCGCCTCATTGACCCATTATTTTCCTGCAGCCAAATTACCAGCGGAGTCTTTATTTGCACTTACCAGTTTTGCTAGTACTCCATCCTTTTTATTTTCCTTTTGTGCGGAAAGTAGACGTTTACGATACTAAGGTAACTATTGAATGTGAAATATCCTTATATAGGTACAGTTATCGTCATTTTTATGTGGAGTGCTAATATTAAATATTCTGATTATTGTAATTTAATTACATTCTAACCACTAAGGTAACTATTGAATGTGAAATATCCTTATAGAGGTACAGTTATCTTCATTTTTAAGTGAAATGCTAATTTTAAATATTTTGATTATTATAATTTAATTACATTCTGACCACTAAGGAAGTTATTGAATGTGAAATATCTTTATATAGATACCGTTATTGTAATTTTTACGTGAAATGCTAATTTTAAATAATCTGATTATTGTTGCTAATTTTAAATAATTTACTTAATCTTCAAAATTAAACGTGTTAATACTGTTAATGCAATTATAGAAGTGTTTTACTGCACTATCTACTCTTCACGGTCAATATAAATAAATCAATCAATAACTATTATAGGACAGTCTTACACAAACCGACCTAGTCCCACAGTAAGCTCAATAAGGCTTGTGTTGTGGGTACTAGACGACGATGTATATAATATATAGATAGGTATTGATAAATACTTAAATGCATAGAAAACATCCATAACTCAGGTACAAATATCTATGATAAAGACACAAATAAATGCCCTTACCAGGATTCGAACCCGGGACCTCCTGCTTCGTAGGCAGTGTCACTACCGACTGGGCTAGGAGGCCGTTAATATGACTACTTATATTTATAAAACTTGTGTCACTGCAGTAAATTACTACCAAATACTTGTTTGACTTTGTCCACTCGACTTGACTACGAGTATCATTAATTATCGAGTAGTCGGTAGTGGAAAGACGGGCGTAATAATGATGTGTGCTATCCAAAACAATCGACAGTCAAGTAGACGCCAAAGGCGTTTCATTCATAACAATAATGTTCCATATTCAACCGTGTTTGAAAAGAGTGCATATCCAATATAATATTAGACATACTTTTTAAGATGTTATGTTTCCTAAATTCCAAGAATAATGTTGGTTATTTTAGTCGGTAAATAGTAGGTAATATATTTGTAAGAAAGTACCTAAATAATTTGTATGTATGTATAAACTATAAACTCTACTGTGCAAAATAAACACATAAAAAACATCATGATATAGAAAAAAGTAGTAACAAAGGCGAACCCCCCCTTCTGTAACTTAAAGGGATCTCTTCCAACTTTAGTAGTTGAAAAATGAAAGCGAATGGCAGACAAATACAGTACTATATACAACAGACTGACAAAGTACATACATACTCGTCTACCGTTTAAGGTAAGGGTTGAAATTGAAAATAGCTAGGGATATATTCTTCAACCGTTGTAAATGCAAACAAAGGAAGGATTTTTGAAATTCAAACACTTAGTGGATGAATCTAGTGTGAAAATGTTGTATTATTAATATTATTATACATTAAAATTTTATAAACGATATCTTAGCGAAAAAGTTGAGGCACGAAACAATTCCGATATATTAAACTAAGTAACATATTTTTATCCATTTCAGTATATTTTACTAATGAAGCACAGGTGTAAAGTGGAGCAAACCATTAGAAAAGCCGGGTGGTCCCAAGTACTTACTTTAGAAAGGCTTAATACAATAAATATAAGCCGACCAAATTAACTAAGCACCATATTTGTAGGCTCACACATAGGCCTATGGGTTAATCTATTCTGGCCTCGTTTTCCGAAGCAGAGGTGTCTGGCCGCCACCGTTGTCACACCATAATGCATTAGCCATGTTTTAATTCTTAATGATTCACTCATGAACGAATGGATGAATGAAAACGCGAATCATTCGAACAATTGAATTGCTGCTGATTGTGTGGAATGATTGATAAGATGTAGAACTGTAGAGCCTATCAGATAGATTTCGCTGAATTATTATTTTCTATGTCATTGTATGGAACGCTCAGTACTCACTGTTTGTGTGCATTCCCCGAACTAATGTCAACAACACACATGACATTATTTTACAAAAAGAAGTCTCCTACAACCACTGTAAATCCCTAAATTCAATAGTATTGATAACTGTCCTTTTTAGGGTTCTGTAGCCAAAATGGCAAAAACGGAACCTTTATGGTTTCATCATGTCCGTCCCGTCCGTCCATCCGTATATTATCTAGGGCCCGGAATTTTGCGTGCGGTTTGTGAAACGTCATAGGGAGAGAACACCAATGTTTATCGATAAATCGGGAGTTTTTTTTATTAGTATCTTTAAAAACTAATACCTCAAACTTTGAAATGATACACACTCTTTTTAACGGTCATTCACAAAAAGCTTCTATACATATAATAAAACTGAAGAGGGTCGAAAGTCTGTACATGAAAGATAATCGAAAAAAATTGGCTGGGGATACTTAGAATTGATAACAGAACACGTTCCAACAATTTTTAGAATTTTCGTCTGTTTATCTGTTTATCTGTTTGTCTGTTTATCTGTTTGTCTGTTTATTTGACCGCGCATCACGTGAAAACGGCTGAACGGATTTTGATGAAATTTTGTATAGAGATAGTTTGAGTCCCGGGAAAGGATAATATAGTTTTAATCCCGAAAATCAACCCTGGTGGGTGTGAAAATGGGGTTGAAAGTTTGTATGGAGAATTTTTAACCGCTGAAACGATTTAGATAGAAATGAGTATGGAGATAATTTCAGTCTCGAGAAACGTCATAGGATAGTTTTCAAACCCTTGTGGGGGTGAAAAGAGGGTTGGAAGTTGTTATGAGGAATTTTTTACCGCTGAACTGATTTAGATGAAAATTGGTATAGAGATAGTATGGGTCTCGAGAAAGGACAAACGATAGTTTCATCTTCAAACCCCCCCCCCCCCCCCCATCTGACTTTAGAACCGTGGGTCCAAAAAATTTGAAAAAAATAATGGTAGTGAAGCCTGAAAGGTACTTTCAATAAAAACTATCTATACATAGAATAAAGCTGAAGAGGTTCGAAAGTCTGTTCATGGAATATATTCGAAAAAAAGTTGGCTGGGGATACTTAGAATCGATAACAGACATTCCAACAATTTTTAGAATTTTTGTCTGTTTGTCTGTTTATTTGACCGCGCATCACGTGAAAACGGCTGAACGGATTTTGATGAAATTTTGTGTAGAGATAGTTTGAGTCCTGGGAAAGGACGAAGAATAGTTTTCATCCCGAAAATCAACCCTGGAGGGGGTGAAAGGGGGGTTGAAAGTTTGTATGGAGAATTTTTAATAGAAATTAGTATGGAGATAATTTGAGTCCTGAGTAACGACAGAATAGTTTTTATCCCGAAAATAAACCCTTGTCGGGGTGAAAAGGGGTTTGGAAGTTGGTATGAGGATTTTTTACCGCTGAACTGATAAAGATGAAATTTGGTATGGGTCTCAAGAAAGGACAAAGGATAGTTTTCACCCCGAAAATCAACCCTAAGGCGGTCGTCACACTACTCCGCATCTCGCAGCGACGTCCGTTGATGCGTTTTTTAACTTTGTATGTAGAATCTTGATTTTGTATAGAAAAATCGCTTGGTACGACACACTGGCTCCGCCTTGACGCGCGGAGGAGCGAGACGCACGACGACTCGTGCGCTCGGACGGAGACGCGGTGCGTGCCGCAGGGTATGTCACACCGAGCTCCGCAGTGCCGTACGGATTCTAGTGCAAGAAAGGACGTAGGCGCAATGGATATCGACGTCTATAAGTTTATTTTTGAAATTGAAATTCGTTCGTTTAATCATAATCTAGGAATTCTTATAAAAGTATAATTGAAGATTGAAGTAGTAAAAGTATAATTGAAGATTGAAGTAGTAGATTATTACTTACTTGAATGTAAGCCAAGGCTTTTCTTCCGCTGTAATAGAACGTCGAAAATTTGTGTCCGCGCCAGTAATAATCACTCCAATTTTGCTTAGCAAATAATCAAATGACGCGGTTGACATACGGGTGCAATTTAAAAAAAAACATCGTGTTGCCTTAAATCTTGGTAATATCTAGCAAAAGATCCATTTATAGGTCTGGTTTGTAAATAGGGAAGTACCCAGTGTCTTCTGCGTTTTATGACTCGATTGTACAAAAACCAAACTGAAAGTATCACCGCAGCGTTCTGAATAAGTACCTTGTCCATTTTATCGACAAATAGGAACTATTTTCACCTTAACGTTCGAATGTGAAATGAACGCGAGACGGAATTAACGCGGGACGTCGCGCATCCCAGTTCCGGACGGAGATACGGAGAAAACTCGGACGTTGGTGCGTTGTCTCCGCATGTGAGTCCGTTGCTCCGCGTCTCGCAACGAGATAACAACAACAACCGCCTAAAGGGGTGAAAAGGGAGTTGGAGATTTGTATGGAGAATTAGTAACCGCAGAATCGATTTAGATAAAATTTGGTATGGAGATAATTTGAGCTCTGGAAAAGGAAATAAAATAGTTTTATCCCGGAAATTATCCCTTAAGCGGATGCAAAAGGGGTGGAAGTTTACATGGGGAAGACACAACCAATAACCGCTGTACGCGGTGAATATTTAGATAAATAAAAAATTTGCGGCTAAATATTTAGATGAAATTTGGTATTGAAATAATTTGTAACTTTTAGGTCAAGGTGTTCATATTTATAAAATGTTACCCGTCGAGGCTTTAAATTTACCTTTACCCGCTGTTAAGAAATATTTGAAAATGTCACGAATGTCAAAGGGTTATTGCAGGTTCGAGGACTATATATGACGGACAAAGATGCATGGCCCAAATCAAAAAACTACTACAAAATCATCTAACATTTATAGAACACCGTTTAGGTAGGAAAACATATCAAACGTTTTGTGAAACAGTCAGATTAGGATTTTTTTTTATAATTAAACAATAGGTACATTATCTGTCTCTCAAGCTGTTTTGATATGTATTTTTGAAGAACTACGCATTATTTTGTATCTTTAAGATCTAATAATGTATTACTGTTTTGAAAAAAATAAGTCCCGTCGAGTTTTTTTTCGGTCATAATACTTCTTGAGCCAGAGGTGTAGGGTTAGAACCGGTGGTAGTTTTGGAACGAAGTTCCTTATCGGACGGTTCGCTGATGGGGAGCTAGGCGAAAGAAAGTCACGTGACCGTCACGAAAAAGCGTCACGTCACGAAAACGCGACACCCATACGATTGAGGAAATGTAAAATGGAATGAAATAAAAAATACATAAAATAGAAAAAAGTGAAGTGAAGTGATGTGTAGTGAAAAGTGAAAGTGAGAAGTGACAAAGTGATAAAATTGGAAAAAGTCGAGAACCTAAAAGTAAAAAATGTCGAAAATGTCAAAAATGGAAAAATTTATAAATTCCTAAAATTACAAAAAATTCCAAAAAATACAAAAAAAATTAAAACCACAAAATTTAAATAAAATTTAATAACATAATTTCATTGCAACCCACGTGTGTTCCACGACACTCACGTATTTTATTTTTCTCTGACGTTCATTAGTGCATTGTAATGTCAGCAATGTGCTTACATTGAAGAATAAATATCTTGATACACCAATATCATAAATCCTCTATTCCGCGTTCGGAACCGTATGTAATTACCACCATTATTGCAACCAGTAACGTAACATCAGTGTATAGGCATTATCTGTGACATTGTGGTAAAAACTTACGAAAATACGGTAATGAAAAACTCATTCTCATTCTCATTCTCAGTCTCATTCTCAGTCTCATTATCATTCTCATTCTCATTCTCAGTCTCATTTTCATTCTCATTCTCATTCTCATTCTTATTCTCGTTCTCATTATATTTCTCATTCTCATTCTCATTCTCATTCGCATTCGCATTCTCATTCTCATTCTCATTCTCATTCTCATTTTCATTTTCATTTAGGATAATGAAAATTTCTACATATGTATCTGATTAAATATGTGAAATTCAGAACAAACGCATTATGCAAGTAATAATATAAATCAGCTTAAGAACACTCTAATCATACATTCGTCAATCACATTGAACAAGTTAGTTGATTAGCGTTAATTTAGTTTCAATCAGCGTCCGTCGTTAATGATTTACTCATGGCGAAATTACTTGATTGTTTTGTGTTATGATTTAATTATTCAATCAGCGATGATTAGTAATCGATCACCGATTTTAATCAACTCTGCTGCCCTCTGTGCCCAACTCTGCTGTGAACATACAAATTGAAAAATTTCCACACGCATTTCGAAGTTTGAATAATTGTCGCCGTGGCGCCTAAGCATATATTTCATTTTTAGATTAATAAGCAGGATGTAATAATGTTCAAAGTACAAGAAAATTATTACATTACAAATCCGTAGTCAACTCGAGAAATGGTAGCGACATAGCTAAATAATTTTTAATCAAAAAAAAAAACCGACTTCTTCAATGGGGGAAGCCGGTGAAGGATTATTGTAGATGGTGCACTCAATACAATGAAATAACTTGCTTAACAAACACAGCGAAGAGGACAAATCGTCAAACGTGAACTAAGTATGCGTCATTGAAGAATTCCTTTCTCATTTTACATTTCACATGTTTATGGCATCAACCGCAGTTCCACTTTATCAATATGTCACTCTTTTGAATGAATATGCTTGATTTGTTGATAAAAATACAAAAATCACTATGTGTATGCCTTTAAGATTTGAGGAGTTCCCTCGATTCCGCATGTATCCCATCATCAGAACTTGGGCTTGACGAAAATTTGTCCTGACAATCTAACTTGCTTAACAAACACATCGTAGAGGAGAAATCGCCAAACGTGAATTATGCGCCGTTGAAGAGTTCCGTTCTGATCATCATCAGCAGTTCCACTTCATCAAATGTCACTCTTTTGAATGAAAATGCTTGATTTGTTGATAAAAATACAAGAATCACTATGTGTTTACCTTTAAGATTTGAGGAGTTCCCTCGATTTCTTATGGATCCCATCAAACTTGAGCTTGACGAAAATTTGTCCTGATAATCAACACCGATGTGTGTTCGATAAGAGGAGGAATCGCCAAACGTGAACTAAGCGTCGTTGAAGAGTTCCCTTCTGATCATCATCAGCAGTTCCGCTTAATCAAATGTCACTGTTTTGAATGAAAATGATTGATTTGTTGATAAAAATCACTACATGTATGCCATTAACATTTGAGGAGTTCCCTCGATTCCCCATGACGGAGTTATGGAGTAGCAAACATAAAAAAAAAAAACAAAATAAAAAAACATACACGCCGAATTGAGAACCTCCTCTTTTGAAATCTTGAAGACAATTAAAAAAAATTAATGTGAAAACGTGTGACTTTTTTCAAAAAGGTTAGGCTACAGGGCAGACCCTTAACCCGATCGTCTTTTTTTAGGCTTAAATTGTAGCTGACTAAATTGTCCAGAGGAATTTTTCTCAAATGTTGGATATCATTCTTCGTTTCCAAAATATCGAACGCCAAAATCAAAAATTTGGAAAAAAATTAATTTTTTTTTCACTATACCGGCCATAACTTTTTTCTCTTTTGATTTTCTCGAAAAATTCTTTTTGCATCTTACAGCTCTCGTAAATATGAGTATTTTGAGCCATTTTTGAATATCATATCTTTACAACTTTCCGAGTTATAAGGGGATCGCACTTTTTCGTGAAATCGGGGCCTATACTGGAACGAACGAAAAGACATTTTCACCTCACTACCTCGGAAAGCCCTTTTTTATTCTTTAAAAACAGATAGCAAAACTGCATTTTATTCACAAGAGTGCAAATAATATTTGAAATTCGAACGTGTCATTAGTAACTTTGTTAAACATAATAACATGTAAAGGCCGCTCCAGACAGGACAATCTTCGCCCATCTGATTAAATTGTCTGACCAAATCAGGTGCTGTGGACGCAAACATAATTTTATATTTAATTGTATTCAATTAAAAACATTTAGTGTAAACAATCTTATTACATGATTTTACCATAAAACGCTTAAAATCTTACAAGAAATTTTATTTTGATCGATTCTAATTGATTTTACATTTTCCAGTAGTTTTTTTGTACCTATGTTTATAGTCTGGCAAACCATTTATGTCAGTAGAAAAGCGCGGAAAATTTGACAAATCGCGGGTTGGCAACACCTGTCTCAGAATAATTCGAAAATTGTGCATTGTTTTTGTTTTATCTGAGACATGTAACTTTTTAATTTTAAAAAGTTAGTTTTGTTTACTTATATTTTTGAGTTTCAGATTGCGTTTTTTATTATTTATTAATGTAATATCTGCCATCACCTTTCAATATATGTATTAAATCAACGCAAAGACCAGCTGAGATATTTATGCAGGTACTTACGATAGGTGTAATACATTTTGCGTGATATATGTGACTTTGAGGTTACGTAGAGTTTTGTACTGAATTACAATTTCAAGTTCTTTCTTTCAGTGTTAAATCGAATAATTGAAGCGAAAACTAGTGCTATATGAAGTCCAAGATCGTTTGTTGCAAAGCAAGAAAACAGAAAAATTTAACCGGTTTAAGCACATTTAAGCACCAAGCATCCCGCTACCTACAACAGACTATTATCAAGCCTTTGTAATGTTTTCCTTCATGTACCTAAGCTATTTATAAAATAAATAAATACCGAAATCTCACGTGCGTTTATTGATTAATCAATTATACAATTCGTACAATAGATTAAATAGGTACCTACCCAATATAGTCGTCAAACGAAATGATAAAAGGAAATCATAATAAATAGGAGTATACTAAGTAATATAATATATGTAAATTAACATGACTCTTATTCATACAGACAACGAAGCTAATCCTGTTCCATTCTAAACTGGAAAGTTGTATTTACTGGTAGATATAAGTAGTTACTCGTTTCCCTCGAATGGCCTTATGATTTTAGCAATCAATTTAGGTATGTATCAATGTTTCATTCCTTGCTGGATTTCAACTATTATTGGATTGGATATAATCATCTTTGTCATTTGTATATGTTGGTTATTTTAATTTCTTCGCACCTTCTTTTTCCTTGAAAAGTCATAAGTACCTATATCAGAAATATCAATTATTTTACTATTCAATGCAGAATAACAATTTTTGAAATGACGTAGGTACAAAAGCGCGCGACAGACGTTCAAACAAACTTAAGTTTTGTTTGATGTACATTGCTACTGCGTTCGTTGGCTGGCCAGACTATATTTTCCTCGCTTTAGTGAGGTGAAAAGATTTGTGTTACACACGGCTGCAAAGTTATTTTTACGTCTCGTGTGTTGCAACACTCGCGACGTTCAGGATTCTATTTTTGAACTACTCGCTTCGCTCAGGATTCTATTTTCGAACCACTCGCTTCGCTCGCGGTTCAACCATAGAATCCATTCGCTATTAGCTCGTAGTTCAACCCTAGAATCCAATCTCTAGCTCGTGCTTCAATTCCACACTCGCGGTTAAAATACAACTTTGCACCCTTGTATAACAAATAACTATTCCAATGTCAAAACATGTTTTTACCCAATTTCAACATGTTGCGCTTCAATCTATAAGTAAAATGGTCTCTAAAGATAACATCGAGGTTTGTTTTTAAATTTGTGATTAAGTGAATATTTTCAGAAATAATAGCTTCGAAAGTCAGAATAATTGTTTCCCCCCCCCCCTTACTTTTGAACCGTAAGTCGAAAGATATGTAAAAAATTTAGAAGATACGCATTAACACTTCTATGAAAATTGACGATGATGAATATCAACTACTTTCTATGAAAATTGTTTTGAACATTATCGGTTCAGACATTTTTCAAAGCATATATACGACTTTAAATCAATCATAACATTCAAACGTCATCAAATATCATCGTCGCTTTATGAAAATAAAGTACTTACTTATAATTTCACCGTATGTTTATTTTTCTAAAATCATTATTGTTTCCGATTAGAAAGTCATTATGAATTATTTTATACCTAAATATAATTAAATACTTTTTTGACGTATTTTTTAAATAAGCACCCTAATTGGTTTTAGTTCGACTAAATTTATCGTTAGACAAATGACTCGTATTAACCGTAATTTAGAGCTTTTTAAAATTCAACAAGAGATCGTTTGCCAATAAAAGTTGCCCATAAAATTCATGTAGATTTAGCGAACGGACATACCCGTGATAAATTAAAATAATTTATGGAAGACTAAATTACACATCGTCTATCTCACTTAACGATTGAACTACAATGTGTTTGTCTTTATACAAATTTATTCTGTTTTAATTAAGTGGTTACATATGTTAAAATTCAATATCTTTCTAGTATGGCAACTTCTAACTGGAAAGACTGGGTCTTATGTCAAAAATTAATGGTTATTTAATTTGTAATTGCTAAATAAAAATCCATTCGCATGTTAAAGCTCAATTTAAAGTAGTCATATAAAATAGGACACTATTTACAGAGACAACTTTAAATTTCTGTCAAAGTATGCAATTTATTATCACAAAGACGATCTATAAATTTAATTTACATAAGGGATTTTATTCGAGTTTTTATTTCATATTTGTGGCTTCTTATAAACGTCTCAGAATTTATTTTGGCTTTTATATGTATAGGAATAAAGTTCAACCGTTAACAAAAATAAGCGTTATCATACATAGTTAAAAAAAGGTTTATCTTTATATAGCGTGTGTGTCGCTTAAGTCGGTTTGTATTGTTATGTTGAGATGCGCAGGCGCCGCGGGGTGTCAGTGCCGGCGATCCTCGCCCATTGTATTCAGAAAACGATCTCCTTACTCTTTGACATTCGCTTCTAAAAATTATAATCTTAAATTTAATTCATTTACTAATTTTGTGCCGGATAAATAAATTATGAATAATAAATTGAACGTTTTATGCTCAAGTTAAGAAATAAGTGAAGGTGGCTATACGTGTATATAACATACGAAAAAGCATTATTACTTTTGTAAATCTTCAATAAGTATGATAGTTGAAATGGTGTGCAGTTACATTGTGGTTTAAGAAATAAATCTGGAGAGGAATGTTTTGTACATCTTATAAGAAAAAATAATCAGCAGAATAACTTTTTAAAAGTAGAAGTTGATTTTTAAAGAACATATTATGTAGTAGTTATGAACACCATTGAAACAAAAAACTCGATGCTATTCCTCCATCCGCAAAAAAAAACTAAATTAAAGGATTCATCTTTTTAGCAAAGTGTATGACTTTCCTCCGTATTCATAAAACGTCTCTCAGACCTCAATTAGTTAATTTATGTTTCGTCTGTTTCTAAAATACTCAACTGTCAAAGTGACAGATTAAGACAAAACATAAACTAACTAATTAAGCTCTGAGAGACGTTTATGAATAAGGGGATTTGTATATATCTGGGCATACAGCAGTAGTTTCGCAGGTGAAAACTAAATCATACATTTTAAATATAGATCACTCAGTAAGCAGTCACCATCCTCAGTTATGAAAATCGACCAGAGACATATACATAGTGAAATCAAACGAAACTTAATCATAATCACAGATACGATCAAAAGTCTACAGTTAAATAACATACAGAGGGACAACAATAACATTCCCGTGCGTTCGATTAATGACATTAGAGTGTTCGTAGAGTGACACACCTACACCTACTTAGTTGACATTATGTAAATACGGCCCCACTTTACATTGTTGTACTCATTATACTGTGGAAGATTCGTTAGGTGAAGAAACACATGTTGTTTTATCCGATCGACTATCTTGGTGCGGTAGGAGGAAAGTACCGAACAGGAAACCTTTTCCTTTGTAATTTGTTGCAACTTAAATAAGATGCGTTTGATAGCTATTCGAATATGTATCAGTTGAGATAAAGTCAGTTTTTATTTGTCATTAACAATACGTGTAGTAGTATTTTTAGTAACAGTATTGGGTATGGAAGCCACTTTCAAACAGCACCGGAGATTAGAACACCATCAAGACTCTGACAATACACTGATGAATAACATTTGAAGTACGTTTATATGCTCAGGGCAAAACCGGTCCAGAAAAAAATATTGCTTTTTATGGTTTTTTTATACCACGACGGTGGCAAATAAGCATACACTCACCTGATGGGAAACAGCTACCTTAGCCTATGGACGCTCCAGAGTTGTGCTCTTTGCCGTTGCCGTCCCTTTCATATAGAGGAGGATTCATTGTATTGACGGCTAAAAGGACAAGGCTGAATTTCTTAATTATGTATGGTTCCCTATTTGGAGTTTCCATAAGAGGAACTAGAAATATTCGAAATAATAAAAATGTGTTTTTTTCTACTTTTCGATTCTAAATTACAAAATAACCTTAAATTCTAAGTATATCATATGTAAGGCTGATTTGTAGGAAATTTTAAATAGTACTGGTATGTATTAATCATGTGCCCCTCTCCTCGATCGACATCCACTTCTCCACATTCTACTAAGATGCTATTATTGGGACAGTTTTGCACCTAACTGTACCTACCTATCGTATTGTTATAATAAAAGAGTAAAAATATCACATCTCGAAATATTTAAGACGATTGTCGCCGGAGTGTCCTTGAGCGTTTGGGCGCTCTCTACCCGCGCCACCCGCGTACCCTTCTCATTGCGATCGTGCGTAAATCCGCCGCGATGCACCGCAATAATGTTCAAAGAATATGACTTTACTCAGAGGCGCGCGGGCAGATTTATAATTTATTATATGTATAAATAATCATACCTAATCCTTTTGTGGATGTTTTGTGATTTGAATACTGTGATTAAGTACTACGGTGACATTTTTTAGGAATGCTACTAAATAAGATAAGTAATAACGATCTCGATTTTTATGTAAAGAAATGAAAACCTAGATTTTGAATTACAGTGTGCGGCAAAATATTTATTAATTTACGAAATATGGTTAAAAATATTCCGCATATCAGAAAAAAATAAAAAAATACTGACTAGTACAGCAAAAAAAACTGAATGCACATCAAAGCGGTGTTTTCATGTGAATTTGGATTTTTTTTTGCTGTGCAAGTGAGCTTAATAGATGGTTATTTTTTTGTTGCGATTTTAAATATTAACCGTAAAAATTCACTTAATTACGATAAATTAACAAAACTAAGCCTGTTGCGAGTTGCGAATAGTAAAAATGCACATGTAAGGAGCGGTATTTGTGCACGAAATCATCATACAAATGAGAGCTGTAAGCCCATTAAATTTAGATCTTTAAAATATAACACAGCGCAAACACTTCTTAGGGTTCCATAGCCAAAATGGTAAAAACGGAACCCTTAAAAGTTTTTTGAAACATGTCCGTCTGTCCCTCCGTATGTCACAGCCATTTTTATTATAAAACATACATTACTGAAATTTTATCTGGAGGTGTGTTTCATGTGCCGCTACTTAGTTTTCTGGCTAAATTGCTAAAAAATCTTTTAGGTGAGGTCCTCCATACATACATATGCCAAACTAAATGTCAAAAATATTTTTTTTGTAAATATGAACATGTTGTACGATACGGCTTTAAAAATATCTTATATATATAGAGTATTTTTTAAACTTTTTTATTAAGTCAATATTTTCAGAAATAATTGCTTTGAAAGTCTAAATATAATAGGTCCCATCTAACTTTTAATCCGTAAGTCTAAAAAATATGAAAAAATACCAAGAAGGCTTAGAACTTAATTTTCTACGAAAATTATTTCACATATTATCGGTTCATCCGTTTTTGAGTTATCTCCAAGAAACTACTTTCTACGGAACCCTACATTATAACTTGGCCGGTCTTTTAAAGATATTTGATAGGAAGTATTAACCCTTAGTAGTAATTTATTTATTCACTTGTGTTGATAATTTATATAAAATTTGTATTTATTTGCATTTCACCGACATAGTAAAGTTTTTTTTAGGGTAGTCAACACGCATGTGAATCTTCTGGGGTTGCAGGCGTCCATAGGCTTTATAACTGCTTTCAATCAGGCGGGTCGTATGCTTGTTTGCCAGCGTCGTGGTATAAAAAAAAGCTTTTTTTCCTTTATTCTTACATACATTGAACTCTTAAACATCAGCAATTTTTTATTAGATTCTCAATCAGGCTTTGCTCAGTGATAGTTAGTAGACTGAAATTTGGTATGAGTAATTATGCTTTAATTACGCCTACAAAGTGGTAAAACAATAAGTATCTGAAACCCATTGTTGGATAGGTCTTTCAAGAAGAATATGCCTTAAACAACTTTTGGATAAAACGAATACTTTCGTAAATAATAGCTTCAAAAGTTAAAATGCTCTTTGATTTTTGAACCGTGGGTCCAAAAAAATTGGGAAAATTCCTGGAAGTGAGGCCATTGAAATACTTATCACGTATTTTCAATAAAAACTATATGGAATAAACTTACAACAAGTATTGTAACAGGCGGGCAACTACGGATCCCTACACTGAGCATAGTCCGATATTCTCTTGGCCGGTTTATCTGCAATCCTTTGCAGTTTACTTCGCAATTTCTAGATTTGAGAAATTAGTATAAAGTATAACATTGAAGATTGTGTTTAATCTTAAAATAAAACGCATATTAAATTCGTTTAGAACACGGTATTCTTAAGTAAATATGTTTAAATAAATTCGGTTCTTTGGAGTTTTTTATTAAATTAATTATTAGTCTATTGTATTGAAGTACTAGCAGATTTGCGCAACTCGAAGACTAATGCCTATTTTGCGTGATGCATGTGTTTACTAAAACATAATAATTTTAGTTTACTTACATGACCAAATTTGTTTTCAGAGCAATGTGAGATTCATGATTTTTGTTTTTTCTCCATTTTTATTTCATTTGTTTTTTACTTGTATTATAATCTAAATAAAATACACTTTTTATACGAACTTACATAAACATGCATACGAGTACATTATCTTGAAAGATAAAACGTCTATACATTATTGATTCCGGGAAGACACGTTATATCCGCACCGCATGAACCCTCTGCAGTTATTTAGTCTTTAGGCACAGTAAGTCCGATATTATTGCTCACGGGCCAAGCACAAGTATATGTAGTACAAGGGAAGCACGGAGCGACGAGCAACACAGCCTCCTCGTCTCAAAGCTAGCTCACGACTGCCAGCAACGCCGTTTTCGAGCTAATAACGCACGAAATGTGGAATTTTGATCAAGTTGTTTAAGAAAATTTAATCAATTTCAATATCCTACGTTGAGTTTGTAGTGTTCTGTAGTACATATTTTTTAGTTCAATAATATTTTAAATCAAATGAGCCGTTCAGTAGATATAAGCAAAATTAACCGTAAAACGACATTTCGTTACATTTGCATAACGGAGAAACTATACGTTACACGAGTTATTCAAACGTTGACAATGTTGTACATGAAATGGTAAATAACATATATTTTTTTCAAAATTTTTGAATGACCCGTTATTGAGATATATCCCTTAGAAAGTAACAGTTTTCGGCCACAATCAGCGCCTAGCGCCTTAAACGACACTTTCGTCCAACCCGTGCGCATAAAAGATACATCTTAGCTCGCACAATGAGATGATTACAATCCGTTATACGTATCTATAGAAAATAAAAAAAATACCAACAAGTCCGGAATGCGCTCGTGGGCGAGAGAAAACAATTGTTCCATCCTGCTCTAATTTTAAAGACACACCCGATAAGGATCTTGAATGATTTGATTAATTCGTACAATGAATAGGTGGGGTTTGTTTTTTTTTGCTGACGCGTGTCGATGCTAATCAATATTTGTTGCGCTAAGTTATTAAATAGGTTGTAATATTAATTTAATGGTATTTTTATGATGTTTGTTATGAGATAACATACGATATAAAGAGCCAAAAACACCATATTAATTTATACATCTGACGTAACTACAAGGGAGATGTATGTTAATTCAATTATGTATATGAATGTATGTTTCTGTGTATCTTTACTTTTTTTTGGCGCACGCAGAGCTTACAGATTTAGACCGTGTGAGATGTCTAATTCATGACAAATTTGAAAGTAACATATCTAGGCTGTTTTAATTCATCAATTAACTTTCATCTTTTCTTCTTCTTATTGTTTATGTCGAATGAACACTATATGGCTCAACGATTAAAGTCCGTGACCGTACTTTTCTGTCCATGTTTATTTTAATACCACGACGGTGGCAAACGTACTAAGGATACTTTATTTTGGAAGTCCACCCCTTAAGGGGAAGGGAGAAAACAGGTTTCAGCACAGACTCACGGACGGGTAGATCTAAATACAAACAAACAGTAGAACCCGCTTAATACGATCACATTTAATACGCCATTTTTATGTCCAAGTTCCTGCTACTTGAAGCCCGCAGGATAATCCCATATAACAAGTTTTCCCAGTTAAGACGCGTTTTTGACTGTATCCCTTCAACATCATCTAAAGGGAATTTTACTGTAGTTACAAATAAAAGCCACAAACATTTTAAGTACCCCAGGTATTCGCCTTCCCGCATTGTAATAGTACCAATTGAAAACGAATCAAGCAATTATACCTGCCTTGTTGGTACTGCAAGTTCCCATAGTTTCGACCGATTAAGTGTGTAATTGTCTTGCAATTAGAGCAAATCGTGCTGGCGTAATATCTGCATGTGCTAATTGTAAGGCTTCGGCGATAATTGACAGTAGGATTGGTGAACTGGCTATGTCTTGCTAGTATGTAGCTCTGTTTGAACATTTATTTCCCAACATAATACGTTTTAAACAAATGATGGAGAGGTACTTACTCGGTTGGTATGTGGCAAGTACACTTAAGAGAAAAGAAAACGGGTCGCCTTTTATAGAAGTTTCTATGAAAAGTATCACAATCAATTGCTTTTCTATAGTTACAGAGCACTTGTCATTTAAAACATACTTAAAATCATCGTGATGCTTTGCGTGATTGCGTAATAAAATCCGTTTTACAACTATTATATTTAATTCAGTCCACATAAAGATAACAGTTTAATATCATTCTCACTATTAAGATATATTGAAAATAGATGTCATATACTTCAGAAAAAGTGACCAAACCCTCCGGTGTCCGAGGCCAGATCTGGCCTCGGACACCGGAGGGTTTGGTCACTTTTTCTGAAGTATATGACATCTATTTTCAGTTTATATATAGTAGTGTAACTACTTAAAAAATTGCAAATCAAAAAAATATTGAACAAAATAATTTGATTTGCTTCAAGATTAATTAAGATATATCTTAATCAATTTTGTAGGTATTTAGGGCGTTTCAACGAAACAAAAGAACAAAAACATTATCCCTTTCCTTCTTCGTTCGTCGAAGAAGGAAAGGGTATGTGGCAAGTACACTTAAGAGAAAAGAAAACGGGTCGCCTTTTATAGAAATTTCTATGAAAAGTGATCACAACCAATTGCTTTTCTATAGTTACAGAGCACTTGTCATTTAAAACATACTTAAAATCATTGTGATGCTTTGCGTGATTGCGTAATAAAATCCGTTTTACAACTATTATATTAAATTCAGTCCACATAAAGATAAAAGTTTAATATCATTCTCACAATTAAGATATATCTTAATCAATTTTGTAGGTATTTAGGGCGTTTCAACGAAACAAAAGTACAAAAACATTATCCCTTTCCTTCTTCGTTCGTCGAACAAACCAAAGAATACATAGATCCCCTTTCAGACACCTCTGCCCAGTTTTCTACGCCGATTCACTCCAGTCGTATCAATTATGGTAATTCTGCGTTTAATTTCCTGGGCTGGATTAATAACAGAAGTCCTTTATAATAATAAATCACATTTATTACGGAAACTTTTAAAAATTCTTTACAGAAGTGGAGTGGAAGTTTATTAAACGCAGTTCGATATTTGTTTAATGGAGTTTAGTGCAATTATATCTAACAAAATTGAAGTTCTTCCGAACGGAGATGTTGGAGTATCTTTTTGAGAAAAAAACATTCATACATAGCTTTTGACAAAATTTTATAGACTAAAAATAGACCTTTAATATTTATAAACTTATGCTCTTTTATAGGATAGACAGGCCAAAGCTGCTATAATGTTGTGACATTCTAATCTGTTAGCAAAATAGAAGTAATCTGTACTGTGCCTAATGACTAGATTGATTGTAGGTAGTTTGTTAATATTATATCAACCGACTTTAAAATTTTGAAGGAGGACGTTCTCAATTCACCGGGGACCTGTTTGTTTTTGTATTTTTATTAATGTATGTTCACCAATGAGGGTTTCCGCGATCGAGTTGTTCACTAGATGGCAGCACCGTGGCGACAGGTCTAGCTATCACAATCCACCAATCATGTTTAACCATATATTTTTTGATTGGTGGATTTTGACAGCTACTGCCAAAAAGACCTGTCGTCACGGTGCTGCCATCTAGTGAAAATCTCAATCGCGGAAACCCTCATTATTCGAAGACGGCTGGACGGATTCGGAAAATTCTTTTTTATTTGAAAGACTATTCACAGTTGGTCCCATTGTCATCAGGTCAGGATCTGATGATGGGATCCTTTAGAAATCGAAGGAACTATTCAAATATTATAGAGCACACCTACAGTGATTTGCGTATTTTTTTCGAGTACAGTAGCTTTTGGAAAGGTGGAGGCTAAGTGAAGTCGGTTCTGTTTTGTTTAAAATTATTTTATATATAGAATTCAATTGACAGAACGATTATGTAAGTTAATATAAGTAATACATTAATTGATATGTGTTTAAACTATACTACATTCTTAAATAACTAATTATATTCTTAAATACATAAATTGAAGGGTACACGGAAAGAACATGTCTAGTCACATTGACAACATTTTGAGTTATAGCGCTTTTAAAATTTGGAACGATTCAATTAACCATACTATTTTCGTAACTAGATGGTTTTTATGAGTTAAGAAGTGGATATACGTTAAAATTTACACTGCAAGTTCTACATTTTAATATAAAAATCTCATTTTACAAAAAAAGTGACTAGACATGTTCTTTCCGTGTACCCTTCAATTATTCCATTCTAACTTACTTACCCCCATAGACATAAACAAAAATGAAAATGAGTGACGTTCATAGTAAACTAAACTGTAATGTGTTCCAAGCACCTACACACTTGTAAAATGCTACACACCGCTATAATGTATGTGCATCATGGGCAAAAGAGATCAAACTATATAGTTAACATGGGTAACTATGCAAGGGAGACCATATTTTGCGCATTGCACAAAGTGTGACTGAGAGACTCTGCCCAGAGCCGGATTAGCCTTTAGGCAGAGTAGGCAACTGCCTAGCGCGTACACAGAAAAAAATTAAAATCTTACAAGTGAAAATTAAATTGGGAAATTTGTATACACAAATGTCGTCTAGGGGCCCCGCAGGTGAACAGTGAAAAATGAAATTGTTTCATAGAGTTAAATATTAATTGGAAAATCTGTATTTATCGGCTAGGCGCCCGCGTGTGCACGGTGTGCACAGTGGTAATGAAAATGTTTCCTACGGTATGTAATATTAATAAATTAAAACAAATATCGGTAAGGGGCCCCGCGTGTGCAAGGGTGAAATTATTGTTAAATTAATCAAGCTTGTAAATTTGTTTAATGATTCACCCTTTTGGGCCCATTTTATGATCACTTTTTTCTAAGAAGAATGCATTTCAAGTTTGAAAGTTCCATACAAATATAAAACATGTTTTAAGCCGTTCTCTTTCATTACCGACAATCAGATGATATTTTCGGTTTTTCTAGCGTCAGTTAAATAATACCTAATGGTAAAAAAGTACATAAAAACTACAAAAGTGTTTTTTGAGGACAAGTAAATGTTTTACGTCGATAAAGATTTTTTTATATGCAGTGGTTTTTCAGAAAACATTGTGACAATAGTAGTCATTTTAGTTGGAACAGCGTTAAGTTTTACCACTCTCACAAATCAGGGTCGGCAAAAAAAAACGAGACGTTTAATGTTAAGACGTTGACTAGAAGCTGCCATCTGAAAAGATACGACAAAAGGATCTAGCTGACCTAACTTTTAAAATTTTTTCAATTGCTATGTAGATTATCTTTATGGGACTCGGTAAATAGGGCAAATTTCAAGATGTTATGAACGATTCTGTATCCAAAAAATCGGCTAAGAGCATTTGAGGCCCTGCTTAATACATAAATACACACACCTAAAAGTACTTTAACTAATGCGATTACACTTGCGCGCGAGTGACGAGCCGAATAGCGTGCGGAATGTTAAATATTATGCTTCTCGGTTTTGCGCGCATATTCGCACGCGTTTCGAATCGGGGGGTTGTACGGGGAGACGAATATGTGAACGGACGACGTGTTGGCGTACGAGTGCCAACACGAATGATTCGACAAGCACTGACACGAGTACGAATATGCAATTGTAAACGCCGTATAAGAAGTGATATATTTTTGCGATACTTAACTCATTAAGCTTTCTTTAATATTTGTTTTCCTTTTTTTGGTCCCTCAAGCGCTAAGCTAAGCCGCAAACAGACAGGTCGTCGAGGACATAACGAAACAAAAAGCACTACGTTCAGTACTATACCCTAAAAAGTTAGGAAAGTTAATATAAGAGTAAAAAAAAGAAAAAAAGATAAAAAGGTATAGATAAGAGAGTTTATATAAAAGTTAATTTTAGGGTAGGCAACGCGCATGTGAATCTTAAGGAGTTACGGGCGTCCATAGGCTACGGTAACTGCTTACCATATGGCCGTTTTCCACCGTCGTGGTATTGAAAAATATTTACTGATTTTTTTTGTTATATATAAAAAGGGCCCATGGATTGCATTGCCTAGGGGCCCCGGAGCTGGTTAATCCGGCCCTGACTCTGCCACACGACTAATTCAATATAGGTTCCGGAACTTATATTTGATGGCACACATTCGAGCGCCTGGTACCATATCTCCCTTTTTGTATAAATCAATGCTTAACCCCTTATTCATAAACATCTCTCAGGCCTCAATTAGTTAATACATATATGTTTTGTCCTTATCTGTTACTTTGGCAGTTATAACATAACATAAATACTCTTTATTGCACACCTCAAAATAAAGAAACACATAAAATACAAGTTACAAACAGAATAATCAGGGGTAAAACAATTGGCGGTCTTATCGCTAAAAAGCGATCGCTTCGAGACAACCTTTGGGAAGCGGAAACCATTGAGAATAATCAGAAATACGTAGGTGTTGCAAATTCAAATCAACAAGCTAAACAATAATAAACTTACGCATATAAAATAAAAATAAACTTACATAAACTATACATATATAAATAAAAATTGATAAATTAAGAACATACAATCTAGGAGCAAGATACACACTATTTGCCACAGGTAGTTACAAAATCCGTTTAATGGAGTTACAGGATAACGTATCATGGGAGACATGGGAGTTATGTTTGTTAGAAACAGACAAAACATAAATTAACTAATTGAGGTCTGTGAGACGTTTATGAATTAGGGGGCTTTTTATTAGCCTAGTTGTCAAATATAATTTTACGTATATACATACGTATATAAATAAATGCATCTAAATAAAATAGAATCTCTACTCAACTTACGTTTTGTAAATCACTCACCTTATTAAGTCTCTTAAAAAATATTTAAGCCCACAGCCTATGTATGTAAAGAAATGCATCTAAATAAAATAGAATCACTACTCGTGTGAATCTCTGTTCGCTGTTACAAGTTAACTAGAGCGACATTTGCACTTTGTTAACACTCACGCGCAGCTTGTTAAGCTTGAATGATACTTCCACCTTGGGTTCTGTAGACAGTAAAATTGGAAAGAGAAGTCTCGCTCCTCACTTATCTTTTTGTCTATACAGAAACAATTATTTCAAGTTTCGTGCTCGATTTCCTCACATAAACCTAAAGAATACTTTTACATTTTAGGCCAGCAACCCTTTTTTATATCTATAAATATATTGATTCTGCATACATATTGTTTTTATTTTACACACGAGAAAAACCATGCGCATAAAGATAAGGTGTTTGTATAAAACACAAAAAAATGTTACCTACCATGTTTACGCTCCAAGGGGCAGTAACTTAACTAAATATATGAACATTTTTAGATTCCTATTTAATAATTTGCGATAAAAAATTATTAAAACAAAGTAAAGATAAATTTGACCTTTTCACTAAGCAGTATTTAGAAAGCAAGCAGCATGCTTCCCCGTCCGAATTAAACAGTCTTAAACACAATTGAATTACTTGAATTTTCTCGTCGACTTTCCGAGAACAAAAGCATTATTAAATACGTAATTATTCACATTTGCGTGGCGTGCGGGGTTTTAATTCAGTATACAGATATATTTTCAAATGGAGTACGCATTGTACAGCGAATTTGTGAAACCTAAGGGCATGTTTACACATTGATTAGTGTTTAGTGCGAGTCCATACATTTTCTACTTGTGTTTAGTAACAAATGTATGAACTCGCACTTAACACTAATCAATGTGTCAACAACAATGTGTGGACAATATAATAACGAACGATTCGTCATTTTATTGCATTTATCATAAAGCTTTGAAGTGAAATATAAATAACAATGATTAACTATGAAACAAAAACAACAGTTTTTATAATGATTTAAATTATAATACAATGTCAAATAAAAAATACAAATTCAATATAAACAAGAAAAAAATAAGTTAAAAAATCCTTAAAATAAAAAAGGAACAAAGAAGACGAAAAAATAAACACTTTAATTAGTTTATTCTGTTTTACGACACTGATTAAAATTTATAGGTTTTTACGGATTTCCCGTCCCGCTGTCACGTTCTTACTTACGTACGTTTGAGTGATCTACTTTAAAAACAATATGTCTGTAATCCAGTCCGAGGGAACATCCGATTTATACTAGCCGAACTAATTGTCGGCGTGGGTGGAAATAATTTTGTTTACTGCGTTTTAAACGATAGTAGGCTGAACCCAAGTTGTTACTGCAAGGCGGTCAACCGTTTGAGGTGCTTGTGAAGTGGAATTTACATTGAAATTATATTTTGAGGGATTATTACTGAATGAGTTAAGAAACTTAAATATATACCTACCTATGGAATGAATTTGCTTTGTCGAAGAATGTAAATAGCAAGAAATCGTGAATCAAATATACTTCTGATGGAGTGCGTATTACCCATCCATTGCACTAAAATGCAATTTATTTATACATCATATTTTACTCGTAAAAATCGCGTCTATTTTTTTCTTACATCTAGACACACGGCAGTGTGTCCGCCAAGTTCGAGCAAAAAAAAGCGACACACCGGCCGTGGGTTATATTACACGAACCATTTCGGGCCAATTTCGACCACCCTATAACTCAAAACATATTTTATCTACGCATATGAAATTTCGAGTGTCTGTTGACATCCCCTTAATTGTCTAGAATACAAAATTTCATTATTCTACCTATAGCAGTTCTTGAGATATTGACGTCAGAAAATCGCTATTTTTACTATACACTCACTCACTGACTCACTCACTGATTCACTGACTCATCAAAAACCTAGACCACTTCCAATGGTCGTACTGACTTGAAATTTGGCATGGAGATAGGTCTTAAGGTCAAAGTAAAGGGAAAAATCTGAAAACGGCCAAGTGTGAGTCAGTTTTAAAAATAGCGAAGGTGTAACTTTGTTCTACTATGAAGTCATAATGAACTAAATGGGTATATCTTCCAATGGTCGTACCGAACTGAAATTTGGCTCGAAGGTTTGTCTTTAGGTCGAAATAAAGTAAAAATCTGAAAACGGCCAAGTGTGAGTCAGTTTCGAAAACAACGAATGTGTAATTTTGTTCTACTATAAGTAGGTATGGAGTGGAAATGAGATAAGACTTATTTAAATTTAGATACATACCAATTTCAGACAATACATGTTTGTCTTAAAGACAAGAACAATAAAATTGTTCACCACTCTGTGTGTGTCTGTTGCGGGAACCGAACCCACGATTTACGAAGTGCAAAGCAGGTCACTAGGTACCAGTGTTGGCCGATAATTTCAATTAGAATTGAAAATTGATCAATAAGATTGAAGATTAATTTCGTAACTAATCAATTACACTAACATCAATTTTTACTAACGTTAGTTCGCATTGATTTTGTACGTCGTCAATTACACTAACCGTCAATTAGAATTAACCTATTAGTTACACTAACGTCTCGAAAATTTAATAAGAATTACAGTTAATTAGATTAACGTTAGTGTAACTAAATTAATCCTGTCTTACACTAATAATTAATTTTAAAACTGCATCTCGGGTTCGGAAGTCGGGACCAATATCACAAGATGGAGCTCATGCTGGACCCTAGGGCTACCTACTGGATCTCTGGTTTGGCGCATCATAGACTCATGCTGTTTGGGCTCATTCGACTTGTACTGATGAGCAGATGGTACCGGTATCAAAATCTGGAGCTCATGCTGGACCCTGGGGATCCCTACTGGATCTCGGGTTTGGCGCATCATAGACTCATGCTGTTTGGGCTCATTCGACTTGTACTGATGAGCAGATGGTACCGGTATCAAAATCTGGAGCTCATGCTGGACCCTGGGGATCCCTACTGGATCTCGGGTTTGGCGCATCATAGACTCTTGCTGTTCGGGCTCATTCGACTTGTACAGATGAGCAGATGGTACCGGTATCAAAATCTGGAGCTCATGCTGGACCCTGGGGATCCCTACTGGATCTCGGGTTTGGCGCATCATAGATTCATGCTGTTTGGGCTCATTCGACTTGTACTGATGAGCAGATGGTACCGGTATCAAAATCTGGAGCTTCTTTTTACTTTTACTTTCTTTGTGTGAAAGTCAAAGTCAAAGTCAAAGTCAAAGTGAAAGTGAAAGTCAAAGTGAAAGTCAAAGTCAAAGTGAAAGTCAAAGTTAAAGTCAAAGTCAAAGTGAAAGTTAAAGTCAAAGTGAAAGTCAAAGTCAAAGTGAAAGGCAAAGTGAAAGTCAAAGTGAAAGTCAAAGTGAAAGTCAAAGTCAAAGTGAAAGTCAAAGTGAAAGTCAAAGTGAATGTCAAAGTGAAAGTGAAAGTCAAAGTGGAAGTGAAAGTCAAATTGAAAGTGAAAGTCAAAGTGAAAGTCAAAGTGAAAGTGAAAGTAAAAGTGAAAGTTAAAGAAAGTGAAAGTAAAAGTGAAAGTGAAAGTCAAGGTCAAGGTAAAAGTAAAAGTAAAAGTAATCAAAACCTCGTAGCTTAACCTAAATTCGCGTTTAGTTAGGTAAATTATTAATGTCAATTACCAATTCAATCTACACTAAAAATTAAATTAATGTTTAAATTTTTGAGAAAGACTAAAAATTAAATATCTTCAATTATTACTTATTCGCAAAGGATTAACACGTTAGTTACAATTAATTTCAATTCTAATTGAAATCAATTTGCACTAAACTATTAGTGTTCAATTTTAACTAACGTGTTTCAATCTTCAATTTTTAATTTTCAATCACACTAACGTTCGGCCAACACTGCTAGGTACACTAGGTGCGCTAAATCAGTCAAACAAAAATGAAAAGACTATTTTTTCTCGCATAGTCTAAATAATTTCTAATTTTACAACTAATAAAATCGCAGATTGGAAATCATATATACTCTAAGATGGAATTATATATACTACTGCCCATCTCACCCTACGATACGCCACGGGATGAGATGGGATGGTCCACTTCTAGGGCTACATAATAGGCCACCAATTATAATACCTACTGGTAGGTAGGTATTACCAAGTTATTAATTATCTATGTAGGTAGCGTACTTACAAACAGTATAAAGTACGTTATTGATGTATGTAATTATATGTAAGTAGGTACATTTTATAGGTGTAGGGAGCCAGTTTATTTGTAAAAATCACCTATAAATAAATAGTAAAATAGGATTTATCATAGATTATATGTACTCGCGATGCCCGATCGATCCCGAAATCCCGATATATGTATGTATAGTGATACTAGATAAAAATTCCGTTCCCCGCCTCGCGCACCCTCCGTCGCTGCCTACACTCGTCCGCCGCGCTCGCGCCGTCCGTGATAAAAAAAGAATAAAGAACCTACACCTAAGAAAAATAAATGAAATCCCATCAAAAACATAAATGTGAAAGGCTGCCAAGTTCGATACTATGGGAATGCTTCGCCTATAAAAGAAGTGAGATCTGAATAAGTACCAAGTTCCATAAAAATACCTCAAATCATAAATAGTTATAGGAATGCACACTTGATTTCCAGCAGTTTTTAAGGTACATTTTGAATAAGTATCACGTTACATAGAAATACCTAAAATTATAATAGTCAGAGAAACGCACACCGGTTTTTTTAGCAGTTTCCTGATAACATTTATTATTTTCAGTACTTTTTAATGATGTAACTTGGCAAGTTTTAATAGAAAATTATATACTTGACACATTGCAGTCCAAAGGTGTCGATTCATTGCATTGAAAAGGTGTGTGGTGTGTGAAAACTTGCCAAGTAACATCATTAAAAAGTACTGAAAATAATAAATGTTATCAGGAAACTGCTAAAAAAACCGGTGTGCGTTTCTCTGACTATTATAATTTTAGGTATTTCTATGTAACGTGATACTTATTCAAAATGTACCTTAAAAACTGCTGGAAATCAAGTGTGCATTCCTATAACTATTTATGATTTGAGGTATTTTTATGGAACTTGGTACTTATTCAGATCTCACTTCTTTTATAGGCGAAGCATTCCCATAGTATCGAACTTGGCAGCCTTTCACATTTATGTTTTTGATGGGTAAGATTTACGTGTTAGGTGGCTCTGCACGCCTAGCATAACTTGACGTTTGACGCGACAGTTCATGCTTCAAGCGCGACTCGAAATATGGAGTGACAGGCGACAACGTAAGATATGCTAGCCGGCCTGTTGTCTGTTGTCAGAGATTATTTTTATTAAGTCTGGACTGGTTACTTTAGGTAGGTATAATTTAAAATCTTTATCAGTTCGGTATTCACTAGCCATATGAACCCAGTTACTTTATTTCATCTGCAAGTTTAATAGTCGCGTATTTCTCAATATCCTGGATTTTACTGCACATGTTTGTCCATGAAGCGTATCATTTAAGTGGCCAGATTACTATTCCGTGAGGTACTTAGAACTTTATACCCATAATGACCACTAAAATGAGTCATCCTCGGAGGTCACCAATTTCTTTACTCGCATCGCTAGCAGAATACTAATAAAATAAGGAAAACGTTGTTCTTTTTGTTTCTTAAACTGTTGTGGGTTTGACGGGCATTTTAATTGCGTACTCCTTTCTAACGCGTTATGCTACTTTTATAAATACGGTAGGTACTTACAATTGCTGAAATAAAAGTACTTAAGCGCAGGAATTAAATACATGAACTTGAATAGCGTAAATGGCTAAGTGGTTGAGGTTTTAAAATGATATTGGCACAACTTTATTGGGAAGAAAATAAGAGGGTGTTTCTGGACATTTCATACGCTTTACTACTTCTGCTGCTGGTGCTGAAAGGCTCATATTTATACCACGACGGTGGCAAACAAGCATATGGCCCACCTGACGGTAAGCAGCCACCGCAGCCTATGGACGCCTGCAACTCCAAAGGAGTCACATGCGCGTTGCCGACCCTTTACAAAAAGTTGGATTCACTGTGTTGATGGCTAAAAGAACAAGAAGGTCCCTCATCGTCAACACGCTGAGTCCTATTTGAGCTCTTTAGTCAACCTTACTCACTAGCAGGAACACAACACTAAGAACACAACTATATAAATATGTCGTGATCAATTAGGGTAATCTTGTTATTTATATCAACGTCATATTATGTGTAATAAATAAAATAGAACCTCGATTATCGATTATCAGAAGACTGCACGTCAAATTTAAATATGCAATACTGTTTTGACGTAAAAATGTTTTGTTTTTGTTTGATCTGTTCGCGAAAAACCCACATTAGATTATCCGAACTAGTATCGGTCCCAATTAGTCTCACATGCCCCTGAATTTTCTATCTTAATATTTTTTCTTTAATAGTTTCACCTAGAACCCTCTAATCAAGGTCAGGTCACAGACTGATCGTAGTGAAATAAGTTTTACCTGTTTTACTGCAGAGGTAATTTACCTATTCACAGGATACATTAGAAAAAAATATATTCATTAAACAATGCACGTTCAGCTAGTTGCTTAATATACTGTATGACTCAAACGCGGTCGTGGTAAATCCCTGTTACTTACGTATTTACGTACTTACTTAAGAGTCCGGTAACGATTTGAAAACGAAAATTGCTAATATTGATATAAGGCACATGAATTGCATATGATAAGATAGTTTGAAATCTTGTTATTGCAAAAAAATACTTTTGGTATACATTTATACTTATTTAATACCCGAAAACTCAATCCTTGCAGAGCTCGATTAGTGAGAAGCTCGTTTATTCGTGCAATCTTGTTTCTTGATTTTTTTATTATTATTTGTTATACCCTCAAATATGTTTTAAATTATCTGATTAAAGCATAAAGCCATTTTTTTTTAATATTCCTACATTTAAATTTTTATGAAATACTTTAATACATTCCTAAAAATATCACCTAAACTTCAGAATTTTTTCCTAAAATTGCTCTAGGTAAACATACTTCTGCTTAAAATATGTACCAAGGATGATATAGACATGGATGGGCAATATCCATACACTATCGCGTTCACTATTAGCGTCATCTATCAGTCACACCAGACACTAAATCCTAGTTTCTAATACTTTGTTCGGCGCTTAACGCTGACAGAATAACTCGACTCCAGACTCGAGAGATGGCGCTGTGGCACTTAGTACCGAAAACAGACGTATAGCCTGAACGCGATTTTGTATAGGCATTGTCAATGCATGTCTTAATGATTCTTGATACCTATACAAAATCGCGTTCCTCGAACGTTCAGGCTATACGTCTGTTTTCGGTACTAATTGCCACAGCGCCATCTGTCGAGTCTGGAGTCGAGTTTTTACAAATGGCATCTATTACAAGAGCGAGGAGCAAGAAGTGACAGTGCGTGGCTTACGGCCTCAAAGAGAATCAACACGCGGGTCTATCGCATCGCATGCCTATCTAGTCTGAGATAACTAAATCCATGGAGATAAAATCAAATACATAGATGACATTCACATTTATTTAGGCAAGTGGCCAGTCAAGTGATAGAGCTAAGAGATAATCAAGGAGGTCTTATTACTAATTATTGTTTGTCTTATGACCAGGGTGTTTTTTATGTACCAAATTTGTTTCCCAGTTGTCTCCAAAAAAATATCATAAAACCTATAAAGTTTCATAAAATATACTCCAGAAGCTGAGTACAATCATCTGTAAAACTATTTGCACTTAATTTATTAGCACGTACTTTACATACGAAATTGTAAGTAAATGCAAGATATAAGCTAGAAAATACAAGATAACAAAAATTCTGGTGTATCAGTAAGAAAAACTGACATGTTCTAATTACTATTAGCTAAAAAACAAAATTGACGCGAAAAAAGACGTTATTTTGTATGGATTGTTGGATTGGTTGGCCTGCTGGGCCGATGTGTCCTATATAATCTTTTTCCGAATCCTAAATGCTTTTTTTCTACTTATTCCTAATCGGAATATAATAGTTACTAATAATGCCCTATCATAAAAATCACCAGTACCTACGTATTTTTGTTACATCTTGTATAAATAAATTGTGACGTTTTCAAGTCAAAAGTACATCACTGTCGGTTGTTAATAGAATTTATTTCTGGCTGCGAGCTACTGCCATAAAATAATTTAGAAATACATTTTATTAACAACCGAGTATGATGTACTGACTTAAAAACGTCACAATTGTAAGTGAATTCAAGTAAGACAGATAGTCGCACATAACTTACGAACAGGCAGCGGTATCTCTTAACTCAATACGTTTACTACATATTTATCAAACAAAGCAAGCTGCTTAGCATGACAGTCCAGTATCACATTCGTCAATCGGAAAAACACATTTAAGAACATGCTAATATCCATTTATATTGTATAGTCAAATAAAGCTGTCACTAACGGTAGAAGAAACTAACTGTGTACCTATTCATCCCTTTTTGGGGTTATAGTATAGATACGATAAAGTGAGTTAGGCCAAAATCGAACACCGGGTAAGATCGTGTGATTCAAATTTACGCCCATTGCGGGGAGTTTTTTTAGTTCTGGCAAGATGAAACGATGCGTTATTTTATATTGCACCCCTGTTTAGACCGCACTTGCAGCTCCTGACAAGTCGTGTACGATAAGTAGTTGACATCAGAAAATTGTATAGTTGACAAAAGAAGGACCCGGGTATGTCCTTAAACTACGTCCGGACCTGGGTATGTCCTTAAACTACGCCAAAAAGAGAGGTATGGGTACTGCGAATGACATCTCGCTAAGTGTGGTAGGGCACGTTCAGCGAATATCATCGCTCAAATCTGGAGCAGAGCCCGACTGGGGAAGTACCTCCACCTTACAGAAAACCACAGCCAAATAGCACTAGACCCTACTCATAGTGTTGTGTTCCTGCTGGTGAGTAAGGTTGCCAAAGAGCTCAAAGAGGACCCAGTGTGTTGACGATGAGGGACCTTCTTGTTCCTTTAGTCGTCAACACAGTGAATCCTCCTTTTTGTAAAGGGTCGGCAACGCGCATGTGACTACTTTGGAGTTGCAGGCGTCCAGAGGTTACGGTAGCTGCTTACCATCAGGCGGGCCGTATGCTTGTTTGCCACCGTCGTGGTATAAAAAAAAAAATACGCGTGAACTTTCAAAATCAGCAACCCCTATACGTGTCGAAAATGGCTAAAAACCAGGTACGTATACCTTACCGTTAATTCGCTCTAATCCATCCACATAATTATTATATTCGTTTGTTCGCCCGAATACGCTCCGCGTCCCGAATGCCCAATGAGTTGAGCTTTCCAAGTATCGGGTTGGCACTTATCGGGCGTGCCATCTGACTATTATATTACCAAAATACCACTTTAAATGCAACCCAATGTAATCCCATAATTAACTTAAATGCAGGCTATGTAACGTGAAATGGAAAATGCATTTTCGATGGCGAAAATTCTGGCGTCTAATGAATGTGTACCGCCCGGTGAATTACAGACTTGTGATTTATTCAGCGCGTTGCTGTTTGGAAACAGATGCTTCAGCACAAACCATCAATTATAGGTACTACAATGTACAGACAACCACGTCTAAAAATATGTATACTTGCTAAACAGAATGTGTAAAACCAGATTTTTATAAAAACTTTTTTTTTATTGCTGATTTTATCTTATTTACGTACCTATCTTGTCATTTTTTATTTGATTTTATAAGAATTGAATTTCCTCCAGGAGCTTTAACGCATCTGGTCTGGATGCGAAAACAGAATTTTCTGATAAGACACCTACATTTATGAATCTTTACCTATACATATAAATGCGTATGTCCTTAGGTCCTGACTGACTCAGAGCCGAAACTACTAAAGCTATAAAGTTGGGAATTGCATATAGGGGTACATTTATAATGTGTACAAGTAAGAAGTGATTTTAAAAAATTCAACCTCCGAGGGGGTTAAAAGTTTGTATTCGTAGGGTTTAAAATATTAAGTTAGGAGCTTGAAACTTCGTACGTTTACTGCTAATTAAAAAAAAAGTGATTTCGGCGTTTTTTGAAATTCAACCCCTGACGGGGTTAAAAAGGGGTGGAAAGTTTGTATAGATTTACTTTTTTTATACCAAACATCACATTTTAAGATGGAATATAATACTTAAGGAATGAAACTGTATGAGGAGCCGTATTATATGCGGACGAAGTCGCGGGCGGAAAGCTAGTTTAGAATTCATAGTTGTACAGACGTTTTGAATATCGACTGTAGTATGTTGTTTCAAACTATCTATCAGAGAGACCTATGCCAAATTGCAAACCCGCTATGACGCAAAATAAGCCAATAGTTATCAAACATGAATTTCTATTTGCAGTAAGTAAAATAGCTAAAACTATTACTAAACCGATACAGAGGATTACATTCAGGTTTAAATTCAATATTGCGCAGTTTTTCAATTAACATAATCTTCAGCTGGCTCAAATATGCAACTAAGCTTGATTCATCTTTCACATAGAACTTTCATTAGCTATAAACTGAACATTTAAACGCTTCATTTACACGTTTATTAATACCAACTCATGCAATTTATTCTCTGTATAATATTCTTCCTTGTACATGAACATAAAATTCTAAAGCTAAATGTGATCTTACTATTTCTGTAACACGATGGACATTTTATGCAAGTGTGCTTGTTGTGACCTTTAAGGTTACAATATTAACTAATTATAATACGCGCATCCAATATATATTCATTGAAAGTGTTTGTTACTATTAGAATTGCTAAAGATCTGTTCAGCCAAGTAAGTATCCATATCCAGCGTAGTAAGTATGAATAAAAACAGAATGAATAAATAATAAGCATTTTCGACGTAAGTGTTCGCCTTCATGTGATTGGAAATATTAAAAGACTACTGTCTCGACACCCGGCCGTGCCTTCATACCAGGCGCCTATTTGCATACGTATATCGGACACCCACATCGCAATATCGAATAATAGCCGGATCAAGTGTAATTAAATCGTCAATACACGAACCGTGTAGGTACGATCGGCTTACTAACACCGACAAAGATATTGAACATTACGAAGAGACAGGTAGTGACTACTCAAGTGCTCAAAACTTGCTCTCTACATAAAATTAGCTATAATATTAAATGTTTCAGGATTTTTTATTATTTTTATACCACGACGGTGGCAAACAAGCATACGGCCCGCCTGATGATAAGCAGCTACCTTAGCCTATGGACTCCTGCAACTCCAGGGTGTCACATGCGCGTTGCCGACCCTTTATAGGGAGGATTCTCTGTGTTGACGGCTAAAGGAGTAAGGCCTTACTCACCAGCAGGAACACAACACTATGAGTAGCGTCTAGTGCTATGTGGCTGTGGTCTTCTGTAAGGTGGAGGTACTTCCCCAGTCGGGCTATGCTCCAGATTTGAGCGAGATGACATTCGCTGTGCTGTGCCCTACCACACATAGCGAGATGGCATTCGCAGTACCCATACCTCTCTTTTGGACGTAGTTTAAGGACATACCCGTGTCCAAAAGTTGAGGATTCAAACTTACTGAGGCTGAGCCTCACAAGCCTTAATGAGCTTACTGTGGGACTAGGTTGATTGGTGTAATATTGTCCCATTAATATATTTATAAATTTTATTTTTATTCAATCTTGACTTAAATATTTTTAAATTCGGCTACCTACTAATCAACTTCTATCATTATCTTTATTTGGATAATTTGGTATTATAAACCAAATAGCTAGCCACAATAAGGTATCTTCTGGACAGAAAAGAGGAGACTCCGGATCATCTTGCGGGGAAGATCTCATACCATCCCCTAGAAATTAATTTACATAATATATATTCAGTAATACCGAGCTTCTAGCTTGGCCACTTCAATTGGAAAGTCTCCTTGTTCAAAGCTATGTGGCCCAGCGGTTTTGCCAAAGCCAACCGCGATTAAACTACTAATGAACAGCGTAAGGCTTCCAAGTAACGGTGGCTGATGCGAAACATTGCGCTATGAATTATTGATATGCTAACGAATCTACAGCGACATGTGTCTTCGACAAAGCTGCTTAATCGACTGTCGTTCAACTCATTTTGGCAACATGCCATTCGGGATCAATGCCAGAGTTTTTCTATTGCAAGTGTTAAATTTTCGAGAGTCTTGAATGTGCTTTAGGTTTAGATTTGGCAATGCTTGGTGTTTATTTTCCTTTATAGATATAAATGAGGCGTTTTTGTGAATTTCTGGCATTGCAAAGAAAAAAGTAACTTGAACTAGTCTTTAAATATCATTGTTTGTTTTAGATTATCGTGAAGAAGACCTGAAATTAATGTTTTACCGGGAACACTTCAAGCACGACACGTGCTACAACATAAAACAAAACAACATTCGTACCAACGATTAGACAAAGACTTTTGACGACGCAAACGCTCGTTTTGGGGACAATCATTATGAGAAAATCTTACAAATGACTAAAGCAGAGTAATAAAGAGGTTCATAGATGCGTTCCGTGGAGTTTGGGACAACACTCACGTATGTGATGGGTATCTTAGGCGGAATAAAAGTACCGCTTCGCTGTGAGATGCCGCCGGGAACTAATTGTTTGAGTTGGCGAAATGTAGCTAGATGTTTTTGGCATAAGACATTCCGAGCATAGTTGTTAGTTCACACAGTTCACAAGATATAAAGAGTTTTGGGGAGCGAGGTAGGCGAATTTATTAAGGCTTTCAATGTGAATTCTTAGTAAAACCAAATGACAATCAGGATATAAAATGCAGACTGTAAATGGTTGCAGTAAATGGTTATCATAAAAATAAAGGTTGTAGGCACTTACGCATACGTTCGTAGCACCAACCTGCAGATACTCTTTATTATCTCTTGCTCGTTGCTGTTTTAAGAAACTATCGCTCAGGTCATGACTGAATAACGCAATCATCACTGAATGATCTTGGTGTCTTTTTGACTTACCTCAATTGGCTTCGGCATATCGTGTCTTGTACAAGCCAGCTGCTTCAGGATGTTTTTTCGTTTTTAGGAAGTCCATTAGATGGCCATCCGGTGAAAGATCAGCCTTAGATACCCACTTTTGTCTTCAACTACGAGTACTAACTTCTTCTTAATTATTGAATTTTTTTTTGGATTCTCCATTTTTTTCTTGTTGAGCTATAAAGCCAAAAAATAACAAGATTTTTTTGAAATATCGGTGCTTAAAAAAGTAAATTATTTAGAATGCCGTGAGGCAAACAAAATGTGTGTGTGTGCTTAGGAAGACAAATATAAGGCGTTAAAGCAACGAGAACCGTGCTACAGCTTAATTATCGGATTCCGTAACTCCTACGTTTTTTTGTGTTGGTTCGTCATCGAGTTTGAAAATGACCCTAAAGTCATTGAACCGATGTGTAAGGGTGTCACCACATTGTTGACGGTGAATTGGCTTGTGTTAGTCAGAAGCTCGATATCTATCTCAGAAGGTTGATAAGAACCTCATATTGATATTTCTTTCGGTTATTATGATGCGTCTTAATATAGATAGATAGATATAGATTTATTCAATAAAGCACACGCTACAGAACATAAAAAAACAGAGGTTTAAAAATGGATACCTAAAGGTAAACACTAGTCGAGTATAGGTAACTACATAAGTTCACAATGTGTTCAGCAATGTGCGGGATAAAGAAAAGACTCATACTTAATGTTGCGAAATTGCGAGTTGACCCCACAATTTGCAACGCTCTTATTATGTCCTGGCCTTTAGGGAGTCTAACGTTATTTAAAAAAAGAAAATTGACGTAATATATCTATTTAAGTCGAACTTTTGAAGTTAAAGCCGAACTGTCGGATATATTAAATAATTTCATAATATTTATATCCAATTAACAAATATTATACTTAACTTAGAACATTCCATAAAGTAAGTATAACAATGATAAGCGAATTAAAGATAGATAAAACAATATAACGGCTTGGATTGCGCCAAGTCGGTCTGTTTCAAGCCTTATATGGCGGGTAAAATTGTTATAGACACTGCAACAAGCTTTGCCCCTATCGCAGTGTTTCGCCAATCGATTTTATACTTCAAGAGAAAGGGAATAAAGTTTATTTTGTTTTTCTTTAATTGAGGATTTTGTTCATAGATTATTTCAGTCGTTATAGAGCATATTTGGCACCGTACCGCCTTCAAGTGTACCACTAAGCACATGTACCCACTGTACGATATAAGCGTGACTTGAATTAGAGATGACTTTTGCCATTTCTATTTCTAGAGTTATGATTTCGTTAGTGTGATCAAGTTTTTGTGTAATTTATCGACAGCCTGTTGATTTTATTTTGAACAGTGTTCGTTTAGTTGTGTATCATGATAGTTCCTGTAACGCGGTCAAAATATCTTGATCCTGACGCAATCGCTCATCTTAGCTTTAATTATTGCCAGTAGTTAGTCACTATTGCCGAACACTCGCTAGAACAATAGTCATGTGAGTGACACGTTTTGAGCACCTGTTTCTATAACGCCGTCAAAATATCTTTACCATGACGATATCGCTCATGTTAGCTTTAATTATTGCCAATAGATAGTCACTATTGGTAATCACTCGCTAGAATAATTACTCATGTGAGTGACACGTATCGAGCACCTGTTTCTGTAACGCGGTCAAAGTATCTTGATGTTGACGATATCACACATCTTGGCTTTAATTATTGTCAATAGTTACACTTCGTTTTTTTTTGTGATTAGAAAAATTTGACAGAACGATGTACAAGGGTTCTTTATCAGGCACGATACATGTCACAACTGTCAAAGTGCCTACGCCGTCATTCAACATACATAATTATATTTGTATTTTTTATAGTAAAGCCATCCCTACGTGTTTGTTAATGTTATATTGAGTATTTAACAATATTTTGATAGTAGTTACATGCACGAAATATTTTATTTTTATCATTGTTAATATTCTTGTGAATGTTGCAGAATATAAAACCTAGAGAATATGTTCGAAACGGATGGTCCGATTTTTAAATATTGTCTCGCGTTATCTGTCATTCGTATCTCTCAGTATAGTACCTGGATAGTTTTTAATGTTTAAAGCTTATTGTGATTCCTATTTAAGTAAAAGTATTTGCTTGCTCTATTATTGGGCGTTTGTTTGGAGGGTTATGGCGCAATCAGAGGCAGGCCCGAGTGGCATACAACAACAAAAGCCACCTCGTTGTCCACCAAATCTTTTACCATCACCTAAGACAATTGTTTTATTAATAGGAGTTAACAGTTTTTTACAAGTGCATACTATGATTGTCAATTAAATAATTTTCGTGAATACTGATAAAAAACTAGACGTTAAGTTTCCGTTTTAGAACGAAATTGTGTTTTTATTGTTGTGTTGGATTATTTAATCTGCAAATTGTTATTATTTATTCACAAACGTGAACTCTTAATCAGTTTAACTAATCGTTTGTTCGTGTGCTTTCAGTGTGTTTAAATTGAACATTTAGAACAGGTTGGCAACTAATGTTTCTATGTTTACTCAATTTCTAATCTCAAAAAAAACGAAGTATAGTCACTATTGCCAAAACACTCGCTAGAACAATAGTCATGGGAGTGACACGTATCGAGCACCTGTTTCTGTAACGCGGTCAAAATATCTTAATCATGACAATATCGCTCGACTCAGCATTCGCACCGCATCGCCCGCAGGACATTCTCGCGATCGCACCATCTAAGGGTCTTTGAACACTAACCGTCCACTGCTCACTGAAAGCATCGATAATTATAAACACGAAAAATTACATAGGAGAAGATATTCAGAAATAAAAGAAAATATAAAAATTAACTGCCTTAGGTATAACTCGAACTCGTGATTCCGGGATACCAGCCCGTGGCTCTGCCCACTGAGCTTCCTAAACCCGTTGGCAGCGAAGTTTTCCGCCATATCCTTTATATTCAATCATATTTTTAATTAATTTATAAACAAACTACAAATAAAATAAATTTTCGTCGAAAATGGTTTTCACGCACATATAAACCTTTTAATGATATATAGCTAATGCAATATGTTTTGGAATTTCAGCGGTGATTATATTTAACTGGTGTGATGGGAAATCAAGTCTACGCCGAACGTTAACAGATAAAAAGTTATTTCAAATCTATTTAATATAGCTTTGGCTGACGACTTCATCTGCATGGAATTAGTAATGTAGCACGCTTTTCTTTTGACTATCTTTTGTCCTTTCCCGGGACTATCAAATTTCATCCATTTCGGCACACTGGTTTAAGTGTGAAGAGGAACACACAGACAAACACAACTTTCAGAGCAGCTTACTTTTACATTTATAATAATTACAGAGCAGCAGAGTTACTTTTGCATTTATAAGATTAGTATGGATGTCAAAATATTGTAGGGTTTTGGATTTATTATTATTATGGTTAGGTAATTTTGATAAGAATCAAGCTACCGCGTTTTTTACCTAAGCATAATACTAAGTACTTATACCAAATTCGAATTGAGGTGGACGTGTCTATCTATATATGTCAGCCAGATTCACAAAAGCATATTCGCACTTTTAGTAATCGATAGTGTGTATTCGTCCTTATGCTTGCTATTCACTGTCCGGCCTCCTGTAATTATAAAATATGCTACGTCCGAAGCCCACAGACAGATGGCTCACTGTACTCGTTTTATACAGAACTCAATTTATACGACACCTAAGGTATTGTTTTATTTCTACATTTACGGAATTTTAATACAAGTGAATGTCTTTATTTCTAATGCTGCGCGCGATTCGATTTTTTATTATGTTGTGTTGCTAATATTGAGATACTTGGAAGAAATGTTTTGTGCGTTAGTCATTATAGCCAGTACGTGCGCCAGTAACTTACCTCTTACTTCATAATATTTTTGATATTATTGTTGGTATCTAGGGCTGTAAAATATTATCAACTATATTTATATACGGTGCCAATGTCAACAAATTAAGTACTCACAAATATTTTTACAGCTGATAGTACTCTGCTCCTGGAGTATATTTAAGTATCAAACATTATAGGTTTTATGGTGTTTTTTTTGGAGAAAACTGGAAAACAAATTTGCTACGTAAAGCACCCTGTTCATAAGTTAAACAATAATCAGTAACTCTTAACTATATCACTTGACTGGCCCATAAAGCTCTATAAATGGAGTACGCTTCGCCTCATCTTTCCAAACAAAAAAGTCTGCCAAAATCTGAGGGGGGCGAGGTAGCACGCATGTGATGTTTTCAAGTCAAAGGTACATCGTTGTCGGTTGTTAATAAAGTTTATTTCTAAATGATTTTTTATGGCAGCAACGCTTTATTGACAATCGACAAAGATGTACCTTTGACTTGAAAACACCAAACATATTTGACATATTCTTTTTATACTTCATAACACTAAATGGAGCAATAGATAGTCGACTGTACAAATGTTAAAATATGGATCATTATTGGATGCAGTCTTTGCAAATGTCAAACAAAAAAGCTAAGGATCATTTTTAATTGGATTTTCAAACAACATATAGAATACAGCAATCCTTAAGCGCGTTAAATATGGAGAAGTATCAAACGTCAAATAGTTACTGCCCGTCAGAAAGAAAACGATTGTCTTTGAATCGATTCTGTAAATGAAGCTTGATTTTCGATTTAGGTTAAATCTTTTATTACGAAAGTAATGATATATAAAGTAAAACTGTACTTACCTACATCTGAAATGGTATTTCATCTTTTTGTAAACTAGACGAAATATAACATTTTTTACATCCAAAAACAGCGCATAAGGGCATTTTCACGGAGCTTGTTATCCATCGACAGCGATGACGAAAATGCGTGACATCGATTATTGAAATAGTTTTTATACATTTACTAGATTTTCCTGCCAATACTTTTGACAGCGGGGAAATGATACCTAAGGCCACTCCTGGTTTAAAACTCTCTGGACTGGCCACTTGCCTAAATAAATGGCAATGTCATCCTATTTGATGTTGTCTCAGACTAGATACACCGCAGCGATAGACCCCGCGTGTTGATTCTCTTTGACGCCGAGTCACGCACTGTCACTTCTTGCTCTTGTAATAAGTTACATTTGTTAAAAAAAGAGAACCATATTTTGTTGGGGCTTCATAACGCGTGACTAGTCTAAGATTTTTTTAAATTAAATCTATAACTTTAACTTGACAGAAAATTCTAAACACCTTGTCAGTGAATTTCATTGGTTAATTTATATATTTTGTTAGCAAAATTAAAACAAATAATCACATAAAAAGTTTTCTTCATTTCTATTTAAAGTTAATTGTTTTGGTGTAAGTTATTATTATTATGAGCCTATTGTGTCCCACTGCTGGGCAAAGGCCTCTCTTCTTTTCTTCCAGTCTTCCCGGTCTAGCGCTAGCTCTGGCGAGTCTCGCAAAAAGGAGTCCAAGTTATCCCACTATCGCGGTCGAGGTCTGCCGGATCCTCAGTTTGACTCGTGAGGCACCCACTCAGTGGTTATCTTAGCCCACAAGTCGTTAGGCAAGTTAACTTCTCTTAAAATATTTGTACTTAATTTGTTAGCACCTTATACAGGATGATTCATGAGACGTGAGCAGGAACAACCCTACACACTTAGTTAACGATAATGAATCGACCGGCATCATGTTTGTTTATTTATTTAAACTTTATTGCACAAAAGAAAAACTTGATGTACAAAAGGCGGACTTAATGCCAGTAGGCATTCTCTACCAGTCAACCTTAAGGCAAAGCAGAGAAGTTGTGGGCGGTGCTTACGAGAACAAAAGGTGAAGAGTTAACTACAAGTAAACAATGAATAAAACAATATACAATACAATATATACATAATATACGATATATAACAAAAAAATGCATACATACATATATTATTATATATACATACATATATATATATATATATATATATATATATATATATATATATATATATATATATATACATATATATTATATAGACGAAAATCATCAACCGAAAACACTAATCTTTCATTCCACTAGCGAAAAAGGCACGAACGGCTTTTTTAAAAGCAAACTTGCTGGGAGCATTCTTAATATTACGGGGAAGTGTATTCCACAGGCGCGCCGCCCGAACAGAAAATGAGTTTGACATAAAACCGGTGTGGTGCAGAGGAATTGAGAGAGACAAATTGCCAGAAGAACGGAGTTGACGGTCGCGAGACACGCCATAATATTGAAAGAAAGACTTAAGGTATCCGGGGGAATGTGGGTCATTAAGAACTGAAAAGAGAGTGCAAAGCATGCGAATGTTACGTCGTCGACGGATTGGAAGCCACCCTAGCTGGGAGCGATAAGAGGACACATGATCGTATTTGCGAAGACAAAAGATGAAACGGATACAGTTGTTGAGAAGGCGATCCAACTTATCAAGAAGTTCCTCGTTTAAGTCCGGATAACACACATCACCGTAATCGATTATGGGTAAAATCAGGGTATTGACTAATAACACTTTTGTACTGATGGGCAAAAACATCTTGAGCCTGTTAAGAGAATGCAGGGAACCCATGACCTTACGGCTGATTTCAGCAACCTGTGCTCTCCAACTTAACGTACTGTCTATTATTACACCTAAATCCTTGACACTCTGACTGTAAGGTATAGGCTTACCACTGAAAACAACCGGTGTAAGTGAGTTCAGGTCAAGTTTAGCGAGCTGTCGACTGCTACCACAAACAATAGCCTGGCATTTTGATGGGTTGACGAAAAGGCCAAACTTCTCAGACCATTTTTGTATGTGTGAAAGGTCTTGGTTAAGTCTGTCAACAATTGATGAAAAGTCAGTCGCTGAAGATTGGGCATAGAGTTGCAAATCGTCGGCGTACAGATGGTATGGACAGCGGAGATTAGGCGTAATGAAATTAATAAAAGTTGAAAATAAGAGTGGCGACAAAATTCCACCTTGAGGTAGACCCGTCGCAAGATCGCACCAATCAGACAAGGATCGGTCAACTCGAACCGCTTGCTGCCGACCACCCAGATACGATGAGAACCAGTTGAGGGCTGAAGGTGACACGTTTAAATGTTTGAGAAGAGCAAGAAGGATGTCATGGTCCACAGTATTGAAGGCGTTGGAGAAATCAATTAAAACAAGTACTGTGACCAGTTGACCCTCCATGCCACGACGAATATCTTCCGTCACCTTAGGAAGAGCAGTGCACGTGCTGTGACTGGGTCGAAAGCCAGACTGATAAGGGCTAAGCAGGGTATGTGAGTGAATATAGCACGAGAGTTGTTTATGAACCACTGCTTCAGCGATCTTCGACAGAAAAGGGAGAATCGAAATCGGCCTAAAGTTGCTAAGGGAAGTGGGATTGCTGATTTTAGGTAGAGGCACGACAAATGCTTTACGCCATGTTTAAGTGAAACAATAACGCCTTTCAGTTTTTTTTTTACCTTTTTGTTTCGTAGAAATTTTATTCTCTGTAATCATGGTCACCCCACATAAACAAATCAATAAAGATAAAACCTCTTTGACAATCATGACAGCACTTTGATTATGAAAAATTAAAAAAAAAATTAAGTGAGATACGATGTTTCAAAAGTAACCAGACATCAATTTGACACATATCACAGAAAAACAAGAGAATATCAGTACTCGACGGAGTATTCTAATTGTAGAGTGACCATGCGTGTCGTAAATAATTTCAAACGTTTTATTTTTATTTAAAAAACTTTTTTGCGCTTATCACACTAATACTGATATCAAACAATAGCTTATTTTTAACTGAATCCGTAGTGTTAAGCCTACTCACGTCTCATGAATTTCCCTGTATATAGGCAAGTTTTATATAAAATTTTCCGGCATTTACTTAAACTGTAGTTTTTGTAGAATAAAACCAATAATAAATAATTTTCTTATAATTCTCCACACTCAACGAACTTTCTTTTTAGACATTTTCTTTAATAAAATCTTATAATTAATTTGAAAGAGAGATAACGTCAACAAATCATCATGGACATGTTAATAATTGTGACTTATTTACAAGTCCATCAGTAAACCCAATCTTACACACCTTTTCGTAATTTAAATAGATCGACTAACCTTATTAAATTAATAGTTACCGTAAGCGGACGCCACATTCCACATTCAGCTTAGCATATCCTTTAATAAATGTAAGTATGTCTCTATAACAATGCCATCACGATTAATATCTAAGCTCCCACACTGAGGGCGCTAATATAGAATTCTGCATCCAAAGCGCACAGTTACGCACACTATAAAATCCATTTCGCGCATCCGGCTACGCGCTTACGCATTCAACACACAGGCGCCATCTGTGACAAGAAAGCGCATAACCTCATTAGAAACCGTACACAAATTAAAGTGGCCAGTTTATCTAATAATTTTAATTTACATATTCAAAAGGGCTACAACAGTAACGACCGAATTGACCCGCATTCGTCTTTTAATCGTCCAATTAAAATTTGGAGTCACGTTTTGAAGAGACAATAGCCATCTTTGCGGGGGCAGCGTCGGTTGGCACATTGGCAAGTCGAGCTTTCCATATTAATGTATGTTTGTTAGCGGTAAAACACGTACCTCACATGACGTAAGCCTCCAAGCATGTGGTGGGCTGTGGGCACTTTCTGTGGGCTAATTTTGCCCGTTTTGACATATTTAATCAATTTCTTTTTAAATATACATGGTTCGAGATGGTATCAGTTTAAGGACCAACAATACCGAAACGGCTACGCAATTTTGCGTTGCAATTTTTCCGTACACTTTGTTGCGGTAACCTTGTTTACGCACTTTAAATAGTATTTTTATAAGTACTGAATTCCTTTCAATCTTATGTTTATGATAATAAATTATGCTTTCATAACAACTCTCAGATTCGTTTAATACAGTTTCTTAAGAAGCAACCACCGTGCACTTTGTCACATATTTTTCCTAGGATAACAAAAACGCCTTAAAAAAAAATTAACTTTTGCACTTGCAATAAAGCTTAAAATAAATAAACGGTTCTTAAAAAAGGGATATTTCATGTCCATCTCGATAATCGATGATTTTTTTACTGGACTAAGCAAAGAAACGGGCGCCTACCAAACTAGGCTACCTATTTATCATTTTGTATTCTATAAAAGTAAGAAAATTATATCTTGAAGGTTAGTTTTCTTTAAATAAGATTGGGTCCCATACAAATACAAAACACATTTTATTTTTCTGCTTTAAATAATATGCGTTATTTTGAAAAATTATATGCCACATTTATTGTTTGTGCCAGTATAATTTCCAATCGAACAGTGTTTTTTTAAATACATTTTTCGCAAAAAAGCACGAATGTCCGCTTTTTCGTCAATCCGCCCCATAGTGCGACGTGGTATAAACATGGATTTATATGTAGTGGATCTAATTCTTACACTTTTCCCCTAACAACAGTTGAACCTTATTACTGAGTTTTTTTTTTTTTTTTTTAACCTGACTTGGGCTTCATGCTTCTGGAGCGCTAAAGCGGGCGGACTGGTGGGATGGTTGCCGGGGGAAAATCCAGGACCCTTCCGCGACCAGACGTGACGTGTTTGCTACGCTGGAATGCTCCTACCGAGCTTGCGCTTCCAGCGAGATCAGTTGAAGCGAGTTCAACCTGATCTGGGTGAGTGGGGGGGGGGATCGAGCTAATGGGAGTTTTGTCGCTGGTTCGCTACTCCTAGCCTAGCTGAGAAGACTCCAGCAAGAAACTCAGCTAGGCCCGACTGTCGGGGTGACTCTATCCAGTATGCGGCGGTACCGGGTGGATAAGGGACTGAACGTGTCGATGTGGTCGCGACTGTTCCGAGGTGGGCGTCCCCGCCGGCGGGGGCGCCGCAGTGTACATGTGGGGGAGGGCGCACGCACAGCGTTCCATTTCTCATGAATGGCCGCTGTGAGTGCGTCGTCCTGGTCCGTGACGTAGTGTCTAGGCCGCCGAACCGAGCGGCCCCTAATCAGTGACTTCCGTGTTAAGAGTCCGAGGGGGGGAGGGTTGGGAATGTAGTTCGCAGCCTTCCTAACTAACGGATTACTACTGTGCGGAGCGTTGTCAAAATAACGCCGGGCAGTCTGCTTAAAGAAACCATAAATGGAGTCAAGCCCCGCGTCATGGTGCAAACTGAGGGTCGTCTGGTACCACGGGGCACCAGTCGCCCTACGGAGGAAACGATTCTGAACGACCTGAAGCGGCTCGAGACTTGACATACCCACGTGGGTAAAAACCACACTTGAGTATGCCATGATTGGACGAACACAAGTCTTGTAGAGTGTCAGCTTATTTCTAAGTGACATTTTACTAAACTTGTTAATCATCGGCCCTAGCCTTCCTAATACGAACAGCGCTCTGTTGCGTACCCTACGGATGTGGCTTTTGAAAGTCATACGACGGTCGAGAGTGACGCCTAGATATTTGACCTCATTAACCCACGGAATGGGCTGGTCAAAGAGCCGGACCGGAGCCACCTTCCTGCCTGTCGGATCTATGGCAGTAGGGTGGAAGATAATCGCTGCGCTCTTGTCCGGATTGACTTCAATACGCCAAAGACGAAACCATTGACCTAAGCCATTGATTGCCTCTTGGAGGTATTTCCGAACAAGAATGTAGCGATTGTGCGTCGTGAAGAGCGCGGTGTCGTCCGCGAACAACCCTAGTTCGACACGCGGGTGCCTAGGAATGTCGTTCGTGAACAACGAATAGAGTGTAGGCGAGAGAACGGAGCCTTGCAGGACTCCTGCCCTAATAGGATGTGGAGGTGAAAGCGTTCCCTCCAGTCGGTAGCAAAAGCTTTTGTCCGTAAGGAAATCTCGTATTATGAGTACGAGTCTGTCCGGCATACCGATCTGATATAACTTGTATATCAACCCGTTATGCCAGACCTTGTCGAAGGCTTTCGCCACGTCAAGAAAGATCGCTCCCGTCTTCAACCCTGTTCGACGCGAGAAGCCGTCCAGCACGTGCTCCGTGATGTGGTGCACCTGTTGGACGCACGAGTGTCCGCACGAAAGCCGAACTGCTCGTCCGTGATAATTGAATTCTCAGTCGTGAACCTGAGAATCCGAGCGAGGATGATTCGCTCATACAGCTTAGCAAGCGAGCTGAGTAAGCTGATGGGCCTGTAAGAGGCTGGCGAGGCCCGGGGTTTGCCGGGCTTCGCTATTCCGATGACCGTGGCACGTTTCCACGCGGCTGGAAAGTGACTATTGTACAGGGCGGCATTGAAGATGCCGACCAGAATGAGTAAGAGATGTTCGGGCAGAAGTCTCAGCATGCGGTTGGAGATGCCATCCGCACCCGGGGACTTCCTTACTCGAAGATACCTTACTCGATCGTGGACTTCCTTAACCGACACCGGTACGAGAGGTGAAGTTACTGGGAGACGCGATCTCCTGTCCACCTCAGAATTTACCCTCTCGACATGGGCTTCATCGGCAGGGCGCTGGCTGGGCGAACATTGAGACTCTAAACTATTGGCGAGACATTCTGCTTTCTCGTCGTCCTCGAGTGCGCGGGTTGGACTACCGGGGCGTTCCAAAGGGGGGATAGTCCAGACGGTATCTGATTTGAGAGATCTAGCTAGTTTCCAGTAAGCCTGGTGACTAGGCTTTATCTCCCCCATCAGATCCCTAAAAGAGTTCTCCCGAAATTCGGCAATTCGCTGTTTGGACTCGTGACACAAGCCCCTCAGGATTTGATTTTCGGGGGAAGACCAGTTAGAGTAGGTCCTAATGGCGCGATTTTTCCTAGCCAGCAACTCTCTCAGTTTCCTAGGCAGGGGGCGGCGTTGGATTTCCTCGGCCGACACCTCCCTAGAGGCTTCGCTTTTGACAGCGTTGAGGTAGTTGGTGAATAGGTCGATCGCTTGGTCAGTCTGTTGAGTTGTGGTAATAATGTCAGGTATGTCTCTAAGTATGGGGGCGTCTGTCTTTAGGAGACCTTGTTGCACCTTGTCCCACTCCACGAGTGTCCTGGTGGGAGGGGCTTGATCGGGGTGAGGGCCCAGTCGCAAGAGGACTGGCCTATGATCTGAGTTTAATTCGTCTAGCACTTCTATAGAACGCAGAGTAAGCGCTACGTTCTTTAGAAGGGCTACGTCAAGTATGTCTGGTCGGTGTCCTTCAGTATGGGGGTAGTGGGTTGCTTCAAGGGGAGGGAAGATATCGAAAGGGAGGCTTTCGATCAATAGACGATTGAGCAGCCTACCGTTGGGGTTAGTCGCGACGCATCCCCAGTCGACGTGTTTGCTATTTAGGTCCCCGGCCACGATGACCGAGGGGCCTAGGGCTGCTAAAATATCTAGGTCAGTCTGTAGTATGTTAAGTGATGGAGAGATGTAGGTTGACGCAATCGATATGGGGGGATGACCGTCCATCGATATGCGGCAGACCGACACTTCCATATTTGTCAGTGCTTTATAAGCAACTTTTATAGAAGATGCAAGTGCCCCCGCGGGCCCTACCAATCCTATCGTTTCTAATCTGAGTGTAACCAGGGACACGGAAACATTGCATAAACGGTTTATAGAATGTTTCCTGTACTAGGAAGATGTCGATGGAATGATCGCGCAGAAAGAGTGTAATCTCATCCTTCATTCGGCTTAGGCCATCGGCGTTATAAAAACCGATGGTTAGCGAACTGGGTTTAAGCTTGAGGCAACTATTATTCATTCTGGTGAAGAGCGACTTGACGGCCTAACACTGAGGCGAAGAAGTAATTGCTAGCGTTTGCTATTATATAAGCCTCATATTCCCTCTGCTCCTGGGGAGAGAGGGTCTTTGAGGCCAGTATAGAAACTGGGAGGGGACCTGGGGCAGGCCGGCCTGCTTGAGGTGCGGGGGTACCCCGGGCAACGGGGCCCCCCTGGGACGAGGGCACTGAGGGTGCCGGAGAGGGTGCTGCGACCGCAGAGGGCGGTGGGTTCTTTTTGGAAAGTCCTAATCCTACAGCCTTAAGGGCGGGGAACTCTTGTGCGTTAGTGGTCTGAGGAGCCACCTGAGTCTTGCCTGACCTGCGCCCGTCAGGTTGCGAGGGCTTCGGTTTGCCGGAGGTGTCCTTCCGCTTTGGAGCACAGGGGCAGCCTCCCCAGTTGGCGGTATGCCCATGGGGAAGCTTGCGCTCCAAGCAGTTGACACACCGCCGGCCTACCGGGTCCTTGCAACCCTTCGGACGCGGGCAGTTGCGAGACGAGTGGTCGCCAGCACACTTGACGCAGCGGGGGGGAAAGTTACAGCCACGAGCGCTGTGGCCGTACCTCTGGCAGTTGTGACACTGCGTGACGTAGTTCCTCTTGTTGGGAGGTTCTACCCTAACCGTAACACCTAACACGTTTTTGATGGCTTGAAGAGTCTGACGCGAGCTAGGACGGGATCAGTCTTCACCAGAACAATATCATATTTGCCCCTAAACTTATGATAGAGACGACACACCTCCCGAACGTTGATTCCATTCCTCACTAGATCCGCCTTTACCTCATCATCCTCAAAGAACCTAGGTACATTGCGGATGATGGCCCTGTGGTCTTTCTCTTCGGGGAACGTTCGCCGGTTGAAGGACAGCTTGAGTTCCTCGAAGAGCCTGGCCAGGGCTCGGTAAGTCTTGGATCCCTGGACCGTGATCCTAAGCCCGTAATAGGGTTCGGTCTGAAGATCCGTTCGGTGTATGGCAATGCCCCTCTGCTGGGCCATGGCCCGAGCAGTGGTCCATCGCTGTACACCGACCAGTACCATCGAGTCGAGCCTATTATGGTCGATCCCTGGTGCCGACGACCCGCCGCCGCTTGCCTGAGGGGCACTACTGGCCTGAGGGGCCTGCACAGAGTGTGCTGCGACGGTAGGATTCGACGGGATCGCAGCTGTTCTCGAAGACCCGCCGTCTCTTGCCGGAGTGGCACTACAGGCCTGAGGGGCCAGCACAGAGGGTGCTGAGACGGAGGGAGTCCGCGGCGCCTTCGGCGCCGGCGCCGAAGACGTTGGAGACTTCGACCGCGCACGTTTTCCCTTGCGGTTGCGAACTTTTTCCCAACCTGAGGTGTCAGTGTCTGTGTCCATATCGTCGGTTGAGTAAAGAAGGTCCCTGTTTTCATCGTCAGTCAGTACGTGAGTCAGAGAGCGGGTTGGACACAAGCTGGGGGTGCGCTTGGAGTCCCGGTTTTTTCGCGCGTAGGAACGTGTCCTAGGCGAACGTGACCGGGATTTCCTCACTCTAATACCCTCAGGGGAAGCCTTATGGGCTGGAGGGGATAAAGAGACAGACGCGGCTGCCTTTTTACTGGGTTTCTTTTTACCAGCGCCCCCAGAGGGCGGCAGGACTGCCTTAGGGGTAGGGGGAGGGAGCTTAGGTTTGGAGGCCGTCGGCGCCGGCGGCGGCGGCGGCGGTCCCATGGTGGCCGGAGGGGCCGGGGCAGGCAAAGTGACTGCCGGTGTTGCCGTAGGGGCCTGGATGCTCGAGACTTTGATGTCGAGCGTTGAGGGGCGCAAGATGTGACTACGGCCCGCCCGGGCGACAGGCATACCGAGTTCCGTACGCAAGTGATCATTCTCGGATCTCAGGGTACTGATCTCGGCCGCCTGTCGCTCGAGATTAGCCCGAAGGGTCGCCATCTCCTCCCTCAGCGTCGCTATCTCGTCCTTTACCTCGATTCTACAGTGTCGCCGCACGCACTTAAAACTACGATAATACGCGGGAACTTAAATCTACGAGTGTACGCGGGAATGAGGTGAGCCTATAGTATTTGTCAACGTCCACTTGTCCGCCGTGTCGGTCAGCTAAATGTGTACCTAAGTTTGCGGGAAGGAGTCGGACTGGTTTGAGGTTATCGGGCTTCGTGGTGGTATCCACCCCGTTTATGGCTTCGTTTGGCACTGTTATAGTATCCACCACAAACGGCCACTGCGAGCGTGGTCTTTTCAACGGGCAGAGACGCGCGGGTCTGACTTGAGAAAGTCTTAACTAACGGGTATCCACCAGGTGTATTGCTACAACCAAGAGTCTAGCCCACTCAGTTTCAACGAGTATCCACTGAGCGACCACTACGAGCGTGGATTTCCAGAGGGGCCGAGACACACGGGTCTTACTGGTGACTTGAGAAAGTCTGAACTAACACACCCGGAGCTGTCCTTGTGGTAATTTGCGATTAAATCACCACGAGGGGGAGCAGAGAGCGAGCGAGTCAGAGCTAGTCTGAGTGAAGTTCGGGACTAGGCCAACGATAGAGCAAGAGCGCACAGTGAGCACGACCTCACCCAACCGCTGCCGTAGCCGGAATAGAGCCCGTTATTACTGAGTAAAACAGTCGTTCATAGGTGACTAGTAAAAAGTAGTAAAAACGGTCCGATAGAGAGCGGGCGGTGTCTCACTCGATTTTTGTCACATTTGACACATTTTGATTGTCTCATGACGTCATTACCTCCTTAGTCAAAACGAGACACAATCCCCCAGATAACCCTCTCTTTCGCTTCACTTTGTGAAGAATTAGATCCACTTCATATAAATCCATGAGTATAAAATGTAGAAAATAAATCATGCATATATGTAAGTACTCAGTTGAAACCTTTTTTGCATATTAATCATTTAACATATAATACACTGTCACAGTCATACCTCTAGAATGGCGTTACTCATTAGTAGTTCCCAATTGTATTGTTCCGAGAACATTAGGCCCGTTGTTTACAGAAATGGCCGCTTCGATGCCGATGAATATTTAATAGGATGTCGATACTTAAACTAGGGCATTATGATGCGCTTAAGCAAGACCTAGGAATGGAAGCTACTTACTTACTTTAACTATTGATTCAATGTTAGCTATAATAAGCATTATTTTTTACGATTGCTGTCACGTGCTGTCTTGGACATAGAAACGGGTCTTATCTCAAACAACACATTACGCTCAATTATATTTACTATGGATGGGTTATACTTTAACAAAATGAGCACAAAAATACGTATTATGGTTGTCATTTTAACGCTTATCACGTCATGCGTCACTTTCCCACTTACATAGGTACCTACTTGTTAGAATGTGACAGCTATGGTGACAGGCGATAAAAATCCGACCATATTAGGCTAGCAGAGTTATCTCATAAGCTCATAACCTAGCAACGATTCTATTATTTTTATCTATTTTAACAATCATTACATCTTTGTCACTCTCATTGTTAGAAAATTACATTTTGTCTCTTTCTCACGCGGGTGACGGGAGCTCATTGGCATATCCGCATCTCTCGCTTGCCGGTGCACGACTAGCGACAAAATACACAATTCACTCATTTTAAGTGCTTCACTTTTGGAGCGTGCATATCCCATCTGTCATTATTATATATCATAGATTACGCTGCGTTGAATTGATCTGATGCTCATTGCACATTTAGTTAATTTAAAACTTTTAAAATGACACTCAAGAACCAAATTTTTGTCATATAAGTATGTATGGCCAGCCCACTACCACATCAGCTTGCCTCTTCGCTGGAGGAGGAGAGCTGAAGCTCATTAGCGTGTCGTGAAAGAGGCCAGCTACTGGACATAGGTCTGTATCAGTCTACTACTGGACTCCAATAGTAGACTGATACACTGATGATGTCGATTATGACGATATCCTTTTAAGTCCCCAAGGTAACACACGACGACATTTCGACTTCCAGATCAGCTTTTGTTTGGTCGATCGTAAACGCAAATAAGTTAATACAAGATACTTTATTGTCTTGCGTCGGTTTAGATAACATAGTGTTGACCAAACGCATGTATTTAGTGAACACATAAAACGTTTATGTCGCTCTCATTTTCGCTTCAATTTCGACTTTGTTGTTGTAGTTGATTCGGACATCGAAACACAGATTCGATCGATGTCGTTATTCACCTTGATTTACTGGCTTTTGTTACCCAGGTGAAGTGAGATCTGAATTCTATGGGTACGATTTAATTTACGATTAGCTAAATAAATAATAAATTACAGACACTTTGACTAATTCCAACGGACAATATTCTCATACCGTTTTGTTTTTATTGATTCATTGTATTCATCTATTCATCTATCTATATATATAAAAGAAGAAACTGACTGACTGACTGACTGACATATCAACGCACAGCCCAAACCGCTGGTTCTAGAGATTTCAAATTTGGCACGTAGGTTCCTTATAAGGTTGCACTAAGAAAGGATATTTCAAAATACACCCCCTGGGGATGAAATGGGGGTCCAAAGTTTGTATGGCGAAACAAGATTAGTTAGACTATCTTATTCGAAACTTCACAGGAGTATTTCTAACGATAAATGAGTAAATACGTGTTTCAGGTTTTTTGAAAATTCAACCCCTAAAAGGGGGAAATGTGGTCAAAAAGTCTGAAAATCAACATGGGTATCGTATCCATTTTGAGTACTTATAGTACGCGGGCGAAGCCGCGGGAAAAGGCTAGTTTATTCATAAACGTCTCTCAGGAACTAATTAAGGTTCATTTATGTTTTGTCATTTTCTATCACATTGACAGTTGTATTTGTTAGAAACAGACAAAACATAAATTAACTTCAGGCCTGAGAGACGTTTATGAATAAGGGGGTTAGAGGTGCACGTGGAGATATACTTATGGATCCAATACGCAGAGGCCGTTTGGTGCGCTTTTTATTTGATATCATTTAATTAGGATGCCTGCTGGAACCCATTCACGGATAGCTACCTAAATAGATACCCGCGAATAAGTCTCAGCAGTAATTAAATAGAAACAGGACTGGTCTAGTTTTAAAGTTTGGATAGATACTAAAACTGGGCTATTAATTAATATTATTATAGGTACCCATTTTATTCCATGTTAAAATCGTCAAACATAAAAAAAAACTTTGGTCATACGTTTACGAGTTCATTGTTCCGCTTACGACCACAGACCACTTTTCCGCGCACGTACCAATACTAATTAAGTGACTTTTAACAATAAAAAGCCTTGTTTACGTTCACACAGATTATCAGCTGGACTATTTGTACCGAGATCTGACTCGCATTCGAAAACACCGATAACACTAATAAAGTGTTTTTATTGTTACAGGGCGAGCGGATAGAGATGACACGGGAAGCATACAGAGTGGATTTTTAATAGCCCGAAGTTCGTTAGAATGATGAACAATCATTGATATTCTGAGAAAACGGGGCGGTAAACTGTTGGGTTTATTTTTCATCAAACGGCTACCGTTCTAGCGGTCTTACATATGCTTAACACGGTTTAACCGCTTATATATTCAAATTTAATTAATATAACGTGACAAGAACAGTCATAGAAGCAGTTCTGAACATTTTGTTTGAAATTAAACCAAGCCCTTGGGAAGCATAGTCGAGAAGTATTCACAGGACTGTTTCCCAATTGATAAAATATATCTTAATATAATAAGAAATAGTTACTTACAAATGTAAGGAATATATATTTAACCTACAATTAGACAAAACTATATTTTATCTTTTGGTATTGTGGTTTTGTGGACTTTCATATAAGAAAATACAACCATACCAGTTACCTACTAAATAAGTATACCATCTAAATTCAACAATAAGAAATTTGCATTTGATTTTATGGGTCAAATTTATCCATCCTACTGGTAAAAGAAAATTACACTAATTATTATTGTTATAGTTAAAAAACGGAAGTATTTTTTTTTCATTTCATATTTTCTAATCCAAATAAGTAAATATTTTTTAATTACGCATTTTACACATTACAGGTGCCCAGTAAATTAAAAGAGTGTTAACCAAATCGGGCGGGTTAAACGACTACCCCATAAACTAGAGGGTCATTACTTCTTGGATTTCGCCCGTCTGACTTATAGTGCTTGTATCTCATGGCATTTAATTGATCCGGCCCGTGACCCTATTCTACAATTAGACACGTATTTTGATCACTAAGGCGATCGTATTATGAATTTATTGATGATTCTATACAGGTGCAAATCAGTGGAATTGTAACTGATAACAAATCTGGAGCAGAGCCCGACTGGGGAAGTACCTCCACCTTACAGAAAACCACAGCCAAATAGCACTAGACCCTACTCATAGTGTTGTGTTCCTGCTGGTGAGTAAGGTTGCCAAAGAGCTCAAAGAGGACCCAGTGTGTTGACGATGAGGGACCTTCTTGTTCCTTTAGTCGTCAACACAGTGAATCCTCCTTTTTGTAAAGGGTCGGCAACGCGCATGTGACTCCTTTGGAGTTGCAGGCGTCCATAGGTTACGGTAGCTGCTTACCATCAGGCGGGCCGTATGCTTGTTTGCCACCGTCGTGGTATAAAAAAAAAAAAAAAAAACCATGACAAACGTAAACAGTTTCCTTTGGATTTAACAAATTGTACATAGGTGTTTGTATTCAGCTGTATTTGTTTTCTTTTATAAGCCTTATAACTACATTGAAAGTCGTGTAATATGTCATAGGAAAACAGACCTTTTTTGCATATATTTAATCGTTAATACCATTTGCATCCTCAAACCATCCTTTTTATAGCTCCGAAATGTGGAGGTTGGTGAAGTAACAATCATTTTTCTAAAACGCCAATTGCAATATTAAAAATGCATGGAAAAGATCACGTGACTTTTTATTCGGATCTGTCAATCCGTTAATTTTTTTATCTTTTTCGATTTAATCAATAAACGATTGTCATCTTGGCTATGGCTTGTTTTGGCTACGGCGATTTCCTTTCTCTTCGGCGATCTTTTTCTTCCCCGAAAAGCGACTGGTAGAAATCAAATGCCATTTCGTACATAAGTTACGAATAAGTCAGTGGTACAAGCCGGAATTGGAACCCGAGACTTCCGAATTGAAAGTCTGGCCTCTTGCCGCCAGGGCCGCGATTCGAAAAATAAACACACACACTGGACAGACACAGCTCCAACCCAACTCAACCCATCTCAACTCAAAGCTATAACGACATTGACATTTGTTATTCGAACAGATTTTCATTCAACATTTTTCTCATATTGGTCACACATTGGTCACACATTGTGCCAATGTTGTACCAATGTTGTACCAATGTGAGACCAATGTGTGACCAATGTGAGACCAATGTGAGAGCTGTGTCTGTCCAGTGTGTGTGTTTATTTTTAGAATCGCGCAGCAGGTCACCAGCGCTTCCTACGACCTTTCGTATCCAATTCCAAACAATTTAAAAAAACCGGCCAAGTGCGTGTCGGACCACGCATAGGAGGGTTCCGTACCTTCAATGGAATAAGAACCAAACGAATACCAAAAGGTCGTATCTGATGCCTATGGAAGAAGTTTTTTGGAGCTAACTCAAAAATGGCTGAACCGATAATGTTCAAAATAATTTTCGTAGAAAGTATATGATAAGGCGCATCTCTTCAAATTTTTTCATATTTTTTGAACTTACGGTTCAAAAGTTACGGGGGGGCTACACAACTTTTCTGACTTTCGAAGCGATTATTTCAGAAAATATTCACTTAATCACAAAATAGTCGAAGAAACCTCAATGTTATGCGGTGTACTATGCTCTCGTGGATTCACTTTTGTCGTATGGATTGGCTAGTTATGGCTGTACATTTAAAACTTATTTAGACAAATTAAAGGCTTTGCAGATTCGATTCATGAAGTTAATGGTCGACGCAAAGACCAAAAGAAAATGTAAGAATAGCACTTATGAAAATCTTTTTTTAGAATGTAAATTGTTACAAGTACATGAAAAGGTAGTGTTAGTATTGGCTATGGAGCAATTTTGTAAAGACGAGTTTAAAAAACCTAGTGTGAATAAAAGGCTCATAAGGAATAGAGATAGTGACAAGTTACTTTTACCTAGCTATACAAACTATTTTGGCTAGAGATGTAGAAAGTATCTGGTTCCCAAAATCTATAACGAATTACCGTCAGAGTTGAAGAACACATGCATAACAAAACAAACCTTTAAAAAGAAATTAAGCAGCGTTCTATTAAGTAAACTAAAAAATGCGATACAACCATTATAAGTATACATATTGCACTTCTCATGTGATACTCGAATGTCCTAAGTAGATTAAGATTTAATATAGATGCAGTGAATGAACGCGTTCAAAATTCATAGAAGTACCTAATCATTATTATTATTAGTATACACGTTTGATCTATAAAACTCTCGTGAGACTAACGTATTAAAAATATTTAAAAAAGGGTAACCAAACCTTCATTTTACTGCATCTGTATTAATGAATAAACATTTATTTATTTATTTATTTTATTTTGAAAGACCTATCGATTGATGTGTCACATGTTTATATTTGGTTAAAAAAATTTTTTTTAATTTAGTTACCTGTATGGAGCGCCCCCCTAAAATTTTTTTTTTCAAATTTAACTACATAACTAAGTAGCTGCATACAAAATACACCTTATGTGTAAATTTTATTCAGATACGTCGTATAGTTTCCGAGTAAAATGCCTGTGACATACGGACGGACAGACAGACAGACAGACAGACAGACAGACAGACAGAGACAGACATGACGAATCCATAAGGATTCCGTTTTTTGCCATTTGGCTACGGAACCCTAAAAATGGGCAGTATAAATGTACTTTAGTTACCGTTTTCAGCAGCAAAAAATTCAATTTTACAAAAAAAAAATCTTTTTTGCGTCTCACTCCCTCGCGGGATATACGTAGTAAAGTTTTGATCGGGTTTGCTTTTCAGAATAAGGTTGCGTTCGATATTTCTCGTTTACTTAATTTATTTTCCTCCGAGAGGTGTCTAATGACCTGCTGCGGGTGGCCCGGGTTTTATCGACCACTACACGCTTTGACAATCTTTTTAGTGTCCCGTATGCAAATATCAAACCTTTCAAAATATAATTGGTTTAACCAATAAGTTAGATAAACGACATTTGAGCTTTAATACCAATAGTGTCATAAATGTAAAGTTTGTTTGTTTCTTGCTTCATAAGTAAGTTTTTTTACAAATGAACACAATTTATTTTAATTTAAGTTTTATGTATATATATGTATAATTTAAGTGTAAACAAATTAACTAACTATTTTATTGTTACTACCTATACATGCCGTTACAACAAGCCCCAAGGACGGGGTAATTAGGTACTCGACTTTAATTGTAAATGATTTCCTGTTTAAATATATTTAAGATATATGACTTAACGATATTTACAATTTTAGTTACCGTAAAGTTAGTTGACCTTTCAAAACATTATTTCACAGAAAATATAAGACCTAGCTATTTTTAATTTTCTCTCTGTAAACAATTTTCCAAAAACTGTTAGGTGTTATACCTTGTTATAAGCCCTCCTCCCCTAGACATAACATACGAGTATACCTAATAATACTGAATAGGATGCTAACTTGAACGTCTTCAACATCTGCTGAATATAAGTTTTTCGCCATTACTTCCTTCTAACTTTTGCCACGGCTCCGTTTGAGCCTGGACTCCGCTTGGCAACCTAATCTCATGAATTGACGTAGGCACTAGTTTCACGAAAGCAACTTTCATCAGACCTTCCAACCGAGAGGTGAAACTAGGCCTTGTTGGGATTATGTCCTGTTTTCTTACGATGTTTTCTAAAAGCGACTGGTCAATATCAAATGATATTACGTATATAAGTTCCGACAAACTCAGTGGTACGAGCCGGGGTTTGAACCCCATACCTCCGGATTGAAAGTTGGACGTCTTACCGCTAGGCTACTAGCGCTTTTTAAAATAAGTTTTTCTCCATTATCAAGTATGATTCACTATGGATTTACTGTATTCCGGAAAAAAGTTTCGGATAGTATTTAGAAACCAACTCAGTCCCTATTTTCTGAGAACGCTTAAACGCAAAAGTTCACCAATGCCGATATAAAATGCACAAATTACAACGCCTACGCATTCCGTTGATTGGCGACATAGACATAGACGATAGACTGTACTTACAACCAGGATAGACTCAAACACAATTCACCGAAAATATGGCGTGACAATGCCGATTAAATATATTCACAAAACCTATACATAGTTTCTATCGCGAGTACCTGACTAGTATAGCTTGTGCCGTATTCTAATTTTAAAATATATAAACAATACATTAAAAACACAATTTTACTCAAACATAACTCCAACACACAACAAATAATCAACCAATATTGAAGTTGTATTGGAGTTACAACTGAATAATGTATGGTGGTGGTGCTGATTCTAATTTTAAAATACATTAAAAATACAATAAGAACACAACCTATCTCAAACATAACTCCAACACACAACAAACAATCAACCAATATTGAAGTTGTATTGGAGTTACAATTGAATAATTTATGGTGGTGGTGCTGATTCTAATTTTAAAATACATTAAAAATACAATAAGAACACAACCTATCTCAAACATAACTCCAACACACAACAAACAATCAACCAATATTGAAGTTGTATTGGAGTTGTGTTGGTATATTTCTCAAGCAAATTCTGATATGTCTGATACAGATATTTATGCCGTAGCTGTATTAGCGTTGTTAATGCATTGGAGTTGTATTGAAGTTGTGTCGTCGTGTCAACACGTCTTTTGATATCCGTATTCGTAGCACGCATGCTCGGTCAGTCCTTTATCACTAGAAACGTCCTTAGATTTATCAGCTCACTTCAGAAAATGGTGCTGCATAGGACGCCATTTACTGTGCCACTTTTTTTATGCTGACTGTGGTTCTCAGTTTTATATGAGTTCAATGATGGCGACATGTAATCTCAATGTGACAATCAGAAACTTAATTGCTGTGCCATTTAATTCCTAGTAACATCAACTTAAATCCATTTTATACGAGTTGTCATTGACTGTTAACTATCCGGCTTTAAGACTGACATTTGTATAGTTTCATTTCAATTTACGATTGACATTAAAACGGCGGTAGGTGCCCAAGTAGCAAAATTTGGCACTATAAAAGTCCTGAGTCCATTTTAGAACGTGCTAATTAGTGTTCATGATTAGCACTATAATGGTGTCGTAAACCTTTACCTAACCCCAAATAGGCCCTAGTTTTATCACTGATTTATTCTATAAACATTACATAAAGGCTCTCACTGTGATAAATCAGCTCTATAATTGAAATGTCTGCAATGTTTATGTCACAATTAGGAACTATTAAAGTAACCAAAACATGTTTATCTACACTCATACTGTAAGTACTCTAAAATGCGTTCAAAAACCGTAGACAATGACAAGCATTACAACAAACGATTTAACTATGATAAGTTTCTTATCTGCGGCAGTAACGTAATTTTAACTATGCATGCTCAAATATTGTTAAGCAATGAGTTTCAAATTTGGAACATCGAATTTGATAACATAATGTTACCGCCATGGCCAACTCGATTGGTCCCGCGCGAGCGCCGGCACAATCGAGTAGGCCATGACGGTACAATGGCGGTCATTCTATGGTTTCCGAACAATTAATTTAATATATATAATATGAGTGTAGATAAAGCAGTGTATGCACCTGTACGTAATTAGGCCTTAAAACACTCGTGTGATCTTATTATGAAATTCGCCTGCGGCTCATTTCATAAAACCACACTCATGTTTTAAGGACCCTTATTACGTAACAGTTACATAAACTACTATTATAGTGCTAATTTGCGCCGTAAACAATTCCAGTGATCTTTTTTATCAACAAGAGCCTCGTGTTGTTTGCTGTCGTCGTCGTCAGGTTATTTCACAAGAAATTAAACAAATATATTTGTAAGTCATTCGCCATGTCCCTTTAGTTCCTTAAAGTGACATATAAAGGTACATACTAAAAAACATTCGTGAACCGTAATTCTGCCGGTACTTGCACTTGCGAAAATAATTGTATTGACAAAATCATTATGCTGATTTCAAATTTGACAATGCGCCTTCATAATTTTACTGTTTTAATTAAATTTTAATTAATAAAATTAGGACTTGTCCCGACTGTGGCTGCTATAGTACACGTGGGCTCTAGTAGTGCTGCTAATGTGCTATCACTTTCAGAAAACGGCAGCCATATTTTAATGGATTTGGGTAGCCCTATAGCGATGTTGAGGGAGCATTTAAAAAGCTAAAACGTTATGTAATGGTCGTGCAAAGTCCTTTTATAGTGCAGATTGATCCTGTAATAGTGTTTGCGATACTGCTACAATACTAGTACTATAAAAGTTAATTCGACGCATTATTAGTGCATAATAGGTACATAAAAGTGTCAGTAAAGTGTCTATAGTATTAAATAGTACTATAATCGCTTTTTGCAAATCTATTACAGTGTAACACTTTAAAGATTATTTTTTATGGTCCTTTAAGCGTTCTAAGAGCTAACTTATAGAACTAAATTGCTCTTTAATTTATATAACCAAAACGCTCTATTAAAAACCTTTATAGTACAAGCAGTCACAATGGTTACCATTATAGACCTACTATATCACTGATTGGTGATAAAAGGCCTTAGTTATAGAAGCTTTTGTTACTTGGGTGGTGACACCGGCTCTGGTTAAGAGACTGACAACAGTGACAACATATAGTGTTTGATTATACATTATGTGTATTTATTACCTAAGGTTAAGTAGATAATTAGTTTAGATATTTGTTCCCGTCAGTCTAAGTGCATGTTTGTATAGATTCTTATACTTTTCTCTCAATTGCTCAAAGGTTAACCGGAAGAGATACCTTACAGGTATAAGTTCGCCTTTGGACATTGTTTATTTTTCTTTTATCATGTTTGTATTAATTGTTACTTTTTTATGTACATTAAGTGTTTACATTACAACACCCGTCGACCTTAAATTTGACTTAACTTAAACAGTTTTTAGCTATAACTAATTGTTTTGGGAAAGTAAAAAAAAATAAGTTAATATTCGTTAAGTTCAGAAGTACTTTGTTAATTCCGATACATGATTGGACTAAATCGGTTCCATAGAAAATAATTCCAAAGCTACATCTTACAATTAGCTTTAAACCAGGCGCGGATCCAGGATTTCGTTCAGGGGGGAGCACTTTTCTTCACAAAAAGTCTCGCGGTTCGCACCTATGGGCCCCGTAGTATGCCCCCCCTGTATCTGCGCCTGCTTTAAACAGTTATATGTCTTTAGTTTTTTGACTTAATAAAGGAACTGTAATTAAGGAAACAATCCACCACACTAATATTGAAAACTTCATTATTTTATATTTCTCAATTATTTAATACGTTTTTTTTAATTCATCATTCTGCACAATTTTCAATGAGGTCCCATACTAATCGCAACAGTGTTTCTCTTTCACTCGCACTAAAAAATAAGCGGGAATTTAGCTGCTGTCATTCCCTTAATGTAATACATGTACCTAACATCGGAATAATTAAGAACTTTAGTTACCTATTTCATGTTGCCTGATTATACGGTATAAAAATGTTTTTAGAACCTATCTCTTGACATATTTCAATTCACTTTGGAAATATGTGTCGATTCAGCGAAAAAGGTCCCACTTTGCCTATATATACGCTATCTATCAGTGAAAGAATAAAGAGTTCTTGTACAGTCGCCATCTTCATAACGTCACAAATATCTTAATAACGTCTCTATTTTCAAGGGGATAAAGTACATGTTTAGATATTTGTGAGTACTGTAACCACTCCGATATATTTGATGGCGACTGTACACCAAAAAAGTGGGCCCTTTTACTAAGCTCGTCCACATATTATAATGATGTTACAGATATTGTAAAGGTTGATATTAAACGTATAACACCTGGTATACTTCTTTTTATTTCGTCGTTATAAAGGTCTGATTATCTGCTATAGTTTTCTTTTAATTTTATTAATTTTGAAATGTGATTATCATTAAATCCCCTTTTTAGTATTACTTGTATTAATTAAGTTTAACGAAAATTAGTAAAAATATTCCAACCCGTGATGTGATTGTTATCTTAATGTGGAAGTTTTGTCTCACGTTACTACAAACCGCAATTAGATGGTTCAATAATATCAATAAAATATAAGTAAAAACCGGCCAAGAGCGTGTCGGGCCACGCTCAGTGTAGGGTTCCGTAGTTTTCCGTCCGTCACAGTAAGTGTCCCCACTTAAGAGTTAATAACACCGCCATGTAGGATATGATATGAGAGTTCCACGTACAGCGACATCTATCGGCAAATTAAGTAAACTATTGCGCGCGAGCTTAAAGTATGGAAGATGATTTTAATGGAATAATTCTTTATTGCGTGAACCGATTTTCACCGTTTTTACTTTATTTGAAAGCACGTCATTTCATTGTAATTTTGTAGAAATTACAGGTACAATAAACACCTGCTTATACGGTTAAATTACAAACTTAGTTCAGAAATTATTTTGTAATTTTTTTTCAAAAACTATTCATCCTATCAAGTTCAAAATAATTTTCCTAGAAAGTTTTTATAAAGTTCTACTTTTGAGATTTTTTTCATATTTTTAAAACTTATGGTTCAAAAGTTAGAGGGGGGGGACGCATATTTTTTTACTTCTGGAGCGATTATTTCCGAAAATATTTACATTATCGAAGAATGATTTTAGTAAACCCCTATTCATTTTTAAATACCTATCCAACAATACATCACACGTTAGGGTTGAAATGAAAAAAAAAATCACTCCCCACTTTACGTATAGGGGAGGTACCCTAATAAAAAAAAATCCACTTTTTATTTTACCACTTTGTCGGCGTGATTGATATGCATATTAGTACCAAATTTCAGCTTTCTAGTGCTAACGGTCACTGAGATTATCCGCGGACGGACGGACGGACGGACGGAAGGATGGACGGACGGGCAGACATGACGAAACTATAAGGGTTCCTAGTTGACTACGGAACCCTAAAAAACACTTAGTTATGCACGTATGCACGTTTAATACATTTTCACAAGTTTACAATATGGAACTTTATTAAAAAAGGTATAAAGTTAAAAATAAATTGTCCAAATTATAAATATACGTGTCATTTTTTTATTTGTTACTGATAAATGTATCGTGCTTGACATATTGTTTAAATTATTATTATTTTGTTTGCTTTTATTTTTGCCACATTGATTTATAATGTTAATAATGATTATATGTAGATAAAATTCTTGTGTTCGCGAAGTGTCCCCGGAAAAGTTCAAGTTCCATTTCGTAAGTGAATAATCTTTGAAAGGAAAAGGCGGGCGAAGTTCGGACATATGCATCACTTGGGGTCGTGGTTCAGAATCAAAAAACTGTTCTTCATCGTTTGCCATTGGTTCTAAAATCCTCGGATCGTGCGAGTTTAACGACGAGTGTGCATAAGGCGTCTCAGTAATTGATCCTTCATTACTTAAGTGCGACATGGCGAAAAGTCGAATGTTGTCTTGCGTTGCAAGTTCAAACAAAAAATAAAGTTAATCGACCTAAAAATTAAAATCCGAAGTTCGAATATATCAGTGGCCGAATATGTACCGTGATGTTACAAGGTTCCTTTCCGAATGTCAGATTTGCAATTTATATTAATTATCCAATTTGACTTGCCTTATGTAAGTTACTGCCTAATTGTTTAAAAATTGTATTTGCATGCATTGTTATGTATTATAATGCAATTAAATGATTGACTATGACTATGACTATTTCGTTTATTACTTATACCTACAACAAATTATGCTTGTAGGTACTATTTAATACTGGTTTGAGGATTACAATAAAATAACTGGTTAAAAAGGAACACCTAGGATTGTGTTAAAGAACATGACTTGAGCTGAAGGCGATATTTTTGACACATTTAAATAATAAATAGCTTCACAATCACCGCCACCTTCCGAGAAGTCAACCAGCCACGATCTGAGAAGCAAATATAACCCATTCATTATTACCAAAATAGTCTCAAAGTCATAATTGATTCATAAAATTAGCCGCAGCTTAAGATCTATTAGCGTTAAGTTCTGAGAAACATCTAGAACCAATTTTAGAAGGCGCTAAAAGCCGAGGCATGCATGAAGTTATAAAAAAAAACATGTCCCATCGTGAGGTGTAAAATAAACAGTCTGAACGCCATTAAGACTCGGTCCTTGGGTTGTATTAATTTGTATTTAAGTGTATTGGACAAGATAAAGTAAATATATGGGTACGGCACGGTCGGGTCATTCGGGTGGTATTACGTATGGAAGTCAATGGAATTACGATAAAGTTTTCTGTTTGCAAAATTGAATAGCCTAACTTAACAATTTACTCAACAGAAACCTGTTTTTTTAAATTGAATATCATTATTAGTTTACAGTGTATTAAATCATTCCATATATAAGATATCATGAATATCATGATAAGTTAATGATCATTATAGGTAGATATAAGCACAGCAAAAATAATAATAAAGTTTTGTAGCGAATATGATAACTAGTGTAAGTCTACGTCTAGAGTCAATTGACTTCTTTGTTGGCTAAGGTTCAAAACCTGGTTTTTCAAGGTATTATCTATCATATTAAAATATTTATAACGGGTCACTCACGTAATTTAAGTCGATTTATGCTCGAAATGTTTCGATCAATTTAGGTTATAAATATTTTTTATTGAAAACACACACATCTAATATATTCTTAGAGTCTCACGAAACTTTTATACTTAGTTATTAGTTATTATCTATCAAGTACTTTAAATATGTTTAACTCAATGTCAGGGGCGGTTCGTTAACGCCAATTGGGTCTCAGTAGCGAAGTGATTCGAACCGTGATTATCTACCAAAAATGTAAACACTGATTATATACATGCCAACTATAATAATGTTAAAGCTAGATTTTTTTTTTGATTACTTTCAATACGTAATTAAACTTCAGAACGAAAGTGTGATTGTATTGTTAACGGGACCTGACAAGCCTCTTCCGAGGATAAAATAAATACTTCCCTTTGAATATCCCTTCATTAAAATTAAAATTATTATATTGCTTTTCGATTAAAATAATTATAAAATTGTTATACTTGTAGGAGCTATTTTTATTAATCACATGAAGGTACAGCTCTTTTGGCTTTTAAGTATTGTAGCTTTCGGTAAACCATTATATTACTATTAATCTGGGGGCAAGGCAGTGCCCCCGCCAAGTCGAGCGCGAAGCAAACACTGCCGTACCATCCTTTACTGGAACCATTTCGCCGCATTTTCAGGCCCCTATTTGAGAACCTCTGGATAACACCAGAACGCAGAAATTTTCGTCATCCAGTAAGCTATAATCACATACTTAAAATCCGAAATTTCAAGTCTGTAGGTCATTTAGTTCCGAAGTTAAGCGAAAGCAAAGTTTCGCATTTATGACACTCACTCACTCATGATCATCAAAATAGAACTAGTACTTCCCATAAACTCAGAGAGCTGAAATTTGGTACAGAGTTAGGGTTTAATGGCCACATAAAGGGAAAACTATAAAAACTAGGATAATCGAAGATCTGGAGTACCTGGTGACCCTGATTAGAAAACAAAATTTGGTCAAAATATAATGCATTGGACTAGTGGCGGTGATACCCGCACACGTCGCTAGATGGCGCTGACTGTCGCTGTCGTCTAAATAAATCAATAAGCCCACGTTTCTACAAAAAGAAGTGAAATCCCACCAAAAACATTCTGTAAAAAACTAGCCAAGTCTCGATGGAGCTGCTTATTTATCTCTAAAAAGTAATGAAATCTAGACAAAGTCGTGCCAAGTCTAAGGTTCCTTACTGGGATTTCTTTATTATTATAGTTAATGTTGTGTGACTTGGCCGTTGAAGGGTACATAACCAGTCAATTGTATGGTTATTGAATCAACGTTTCCCAAGTGGCAATTTTCCATCGTCAATGGGTTCTGGCGACAGATTGGTGCAATGGTGTCATGGAGCACCTGGTTTTGTACCCTTGTGTACCCTTAAACGGCCAAGTCACACAACATTAACTATAATAATAAAGAAATCGCAGTAAGGAACCTTAGACTTGGCACGACTTTGTCTAGATTTCATTACTTTTTAGAGATAAACAAGCAGCTCCATCTAGACTGGGCTAGTTTTTTACAGAATGTTTTTGGTGGGATTATAATTACGTCAATTAAACAAGCATGTCTCAAATCAGACTTAGAACCGTGTTTATGTAAAACCTGTTTTCAAGATCAGTACTTGTTCAAAAACTAAGCCAGCGAGCCATTTTCTAACACATAAATATGTATCTCCATGAACCCTCTTAGCAGCGTCACAGAAGAGATAATAGTATTTCATACAGAATGGCCACGCTCCGCCCCGCCCCGATTCGAATTACCTCACTCCGCGGCGGCCGTTTGGGAGGCCGTCAGCTGGTCGGCAGCGCGTCGAAGAAACAACGCAAAATGTCGCCGTACAAGGTGTATTGTCATGTTAATGGGTGTTTAGAAAGTAATTACATACAATAAGGAAAGAAGTATTTTTTCGGTCGAAATAACTATTATGCTTTATCGTAAGTAGCACATGAATCCATGACGATATAAATACATGATATGACGCATATTTTTGTTGTTCAAAGTAGAAAAGACGTGTCATTGATGAAATGGATGAAGGATTTTGGCAGTTATTTTTATCTATAATTTATATATTTATCTAGTTATTTTTATTTACCAAAAATATTATATTATGAAACAAAATGTGCGGCGTTGCCACTGCTGCACTGTTGCCAGCTCGCGCGCGCGTCTCGGCCGCGAGCCGCGACCTTGACGACCTTGTCAGGTTATAGAACGAAGACAAGAGGGTTTTACCGCGAAATTTGAAAATCAAAATTTCGTTATCTGCATATCGTTCGCTCGTATTATGAGCAAGTGCGACAGAGAGGGAGGTAACTAAATTTCCATGTTCGCGGTGGGGCCGCAGTGGGGTTCGTTAGCTCTCGTCAAAACGTCCAATTATTGGAGTAGCCAGGCCTATAACCGCTAACCTCTTCATTCGTTCGGTCGTCTATTTGAATCACTCTCTTTCGAATAGGCAAGAACGATAGAGACGGAGATGTAATGTGAAATAGATACTTATTTATTTTTAATATAACCTTACTTAAATTACAAAATAATTTACTCAAATATAAATTGTCAACAGCAACACACAGAAAAAACAATAAACAAAACTCTTACATTATGACTAATCTACCCAAAAAGTCCCCCACGAGTTGTCCCTGGTGCAAAAGTTCCCATCACGTTAGCCGCGTTACCACGTTGAATGGACAACCTGGATTATGGACTACTTAAATTTATCATATTTGATTATTTTTTACGAATTACGAACAATGGCAAGTGGCTTAACAATCCAGGTTCGTGACTGTACATAACCGTTGTCATTTTACGCCTTTAGTCCACCTACGCATTCGCATGCGAAACAGTACCGACAAGGACACAACTATCTCAACTCGCTGTAGAGTGAGTGAGACGTTACGACATCGACAGCGGAAACTAGAAAAATAATTGAATGACAGCCCTGAGAATATACGCACACATTGAAGCGTGTACAGACGTGCCGTGCACACATAGGCGCTCAAAACAGCTTTGTAGTATGGCGTGTCCGCCCTGTGGCAGCGTTTTATTTTATATTGGCATTTTCAATTTATACTTGTTACAAATTATGATAATTACATCGATAAAACGGCACTCAAACTAAAAACGTCTCTGCAATTAGTGATTTTTAGTTAATGTACCTATACTTTACTCTTTCTGACCAATTTGTCAGTAATTAAGGTACTGGTTAGTTTATCTTTATGGAGTATTTATTTGGTAAAGTAATTTGGTACTGATAAGTGATGCATCGCACTATAAAGAGAGTAAATAATTATGACGGCTACCAATAAGTTCCAATTTGATATGTTGTACTTTACGTTGACCTTCAAATGCTTAACGGCTATGCAGGATTAAAGTTCATATTTATACTGGTTTGATAAGGGCCAAAATTTATTCGGTAAGCGATAGAAATACAGAGCCAGGATTGTGTCTTTGAGACAACAGACACAGTTTTGATAAAATTTACCGTTTGAATTGAGCAAAACATATTCATACAATAATACAAATAATAGCTAACTGATTGCTTGTTTAGTATTTACAATATTTTGATGCAGAATGTAATGAAATACTTCTTGGAATTTCCTGAATATTATGCAGGTATTATCCCGTTAATATATTAAATGGAATTCTTGAAAGCATTCAGGAATTTAACACATAGTTATTATTAATAACAACATATTTTGTAATTACTTAAATTGATTATTAAAAACCGGCCAAGTGCGTGTCGGACCACGCATAGGAGGGTTCCGTACCTTCAATGGAATAAGAACCAAACTAATAACAAAAGGTCGTATCTGATGCCTATGGAATACGTTTTTTGGAGATAACTCAAAAATGGCTGAACCGATAATGTTCAAAATAATTTTCGTGGAAAGTATGTGATAAGGCGCAAAACACACATTATGTCTAAATTTTATTGAAATACGTATGGTAGTTTCCGAGTAAAATGTCTCCGACATACGGACGGACGGACAGACGGACATGATGATAAGGTTTCCGCTTTTGCCATTTTGGTTAAGGAACCCTAAAAAGTATAACTGTGGAGAGCTATCCGAACGTTACAGTTCTTTATTAAACTTAAGAAGATAAATAAGAATTAAATCCATAATAATACCAAACACGTTTGTAAACCAACAAACATAAGTGGTGCATAAATTATGACCTACTTCACCTAAAATCAAGACCTTATAATTTAGTCCATAAAGTTCATATTTCAATAGCATGCTAGTTGACCCGAAACTAAAATTACTGTTAAGTTTTTTTTTGTATTTTTCTTATAAGAGTTAAAATTAACGCCGGCTCATTTCAGGTGAGAGAAATTAAAACGCCTTATCGTTTTTTATGTGGCACTTATATTGATCGTAAAGTTGGTTTGAGATACCCTTTTAACAGTTTTAACTGTTGGTGCAGCGAGCCTGCAGTGGGATTAGGAACGTATTAAATTTTAACTTAAGGACTTAAGTATACCTAATTACTTAAGTATAATATTTAAGGTATGTGTATTGAAAAGTCAGGGGTTAAGTAAGTATACGACTTGGCGGGGGCACTGCCGTGCCCCCAGATAATATTCTTTGGAATGTTGATTCAAATCTCGAACAATTTAATAAACCTAACACATAACTAAAATCCTGTGGATATTGGATAAAAACAGCAGTTGTTTTCACAATTTCTGAAACGAGAAGTGATACTATATTACATCACTTTCATGATCTTTTCATGCGAAATAAATTAGAATTGCTGTACCAATATATTCTACATTGGCCCTTGTAGCACCACAGTAAATGTTTAGGATTACCATCGAATATACAAATGGATACTAAAGTAACTCACTACTGGTTTCCCTTGAAATCCTAACTTTCCTATGATTAACCGATCCCTTACTATGTAAGTATATCCTTAGGCATTTTAGAGAGTCCCAATAAACCTCGCAAATACAAAGGTGATTCTGAATCTGGATGCCATAAACTAGTGTCAGACTTCACTGCCAATCAAACAGTGTGATAATTTCATGGCCAAGTCATAAAATACGCTGGACTTTGAAAACACTGCTAGACACTGTATTTACTTAACCAATTGGCATGCCACCTGCACTCCGTAAAAGTAAAAACATAGGTCATGATCCTCAGCATCGGAAGGGCCACTGATTGGGTACATACAAATTCTTCAAAGCCGAACTACTAACACATACCAATACAACAACGTTTAAGCCGCTTTCAAACCGAACAATAGGCATCTCGTAATTAGACAGCGATCTCCGATTGCGCTTGAATAAACAATTGTATTTTTTGTTTTTATTGTATAAATGTTTTGTTTTTGTTCGATTAATGTGATAAATCAAACGCACGCCGTCAGTGTCCCGCGGCTGGAGTCGTTTATCAACGACGCACGCGCAGCGCTCATCCGTTAATGCTGCCTTAATTGTTATTTTATCGCATTCCAATAATGGCATGTGATTGTTATTTTTATATGGCGCATGCGTTAACTTTCTTTTCCACATTCTCGATATAATTGTACCAATACAACCTGTATTAAATACTACTACTACCATCTACAGATGCAGCGCTGCGACATTTGACTTTAACATACCTTGACATCGTTACTGATCATTTAAGTAGCAATTGCCATTTACCTAATTTATTGAAATATAACTATTATTAAATTAATTTGTCCACGTGTTAAATACAAAAGTGCCGTTTGCGAACGCGTTTTAAATTTCAAATGAGGCATACATCGTTTTTAGGGTTCCGTAGTCAACTAGGAACCCTTATAGTTTCGCTTTGTCTGCCCGTCCGTCCGTCCGTCCGTCCGTCCGCGGATAATCTCAGTGACCGTTAGCACTAGAAAGCTGAAATTTGGTGCTAATATGTATATCAATCACGCCGATAAAGTGGTAAAATAAAAAGTGTTTTTTTTTATTTTTATTAGGGTACCTCCCCTATACGTAAAGTGGGGAGTGATTTTTTTTTTCATTTCAAGCCTAACGTGTGATATATTGTTGGATAGGTATTTAAAAATGAATAGGGGTTTCCTAAAATCATTTTTCGATAATGTAAATATTTTCGGAAATAATCGCTCCAGAAGTAAAAAAATATGCGTCCCCCCCCCCTCTAACTTTTGAACCATAAGTTTTAAAAATATGAAAAAAATCTCAAAAGTAGAACTTTATAAAAACTTTCTAGGAAAATTATTTTGAACTTGATAGGATGAATAGTTTTTCAAAAAAAATTACAAAATAATTTCTGAACTAAGTTTGTGATTTAACCGCATAAGCAGGTGTTTATTGTACCTGTAATTTCTACAAAATTACAATGAAATGACGTGCTTTCAAATAAAGTAAAAACGGTGAAAATCGGTTCACGCAATAAATAATTATTCCATAAAAATCATCTTCCATACTTTAAGCTCGCGCGCAATAGTTTACTTAATTTTCCGATAGATGTCGCTGTACGTGGAACTCTCATATCATATCCTACATGGCGGTGTTATTAACTCTTAAGTGGGGACACTAATGTGACGGACGGAAAACTACGGAACCCTACACTGAGCGTGGCCCGACACGCTCTTGGCCGGTTTTAATTATTATCTTTATCACGAACGAGCCAAATAAATACATAAATATTCACAATCGTCCAATTTACGAGGATCGTTTTAATGAGGCATTTTCATTCAGATTCGCGTCGGCCACACAATAAAGATAAAGCATACTCATTAATTCCACAATTAAGTAAATTTTAACGACCCCCTGTCAATATTGTTGGCCGTACATAACCCAAACGAAAACATTTCGAAAGCGTTCAATGTCCAAAATACTTTTAATTACAATTCCATGTAAATTAGAATCGATTAGATTCTGAATCGATGATTACGATTTCTTGTTCCATCTGCACGGGATCAGGCGAAGAATTTTGAGGTTAAAAACACTTGATTAATACGTTACTTATAGTTCCAAATTAGATGATAGATATATGCAAATGGGATGCTTTTATGGCAGCCACACACGACAAAACGATTTTAGGCGTAACCTAATACGATGTATAACGTCATTAGTATTCGATTAGTAATGCGAGATCTGACAATCCAAGCAGTTAAAATCGATACAGGCACCTATTCAGTTGAAGCAGAATATTTCACTTTTATTTATACTCCTCTTAACTAGCGGACATAGACTACTTCCAGCAGGCTCCGGATTTTTAGGCGGTATCCTAACCGCGTACTAGCTTTTGCCCGCGGCTTCGCTCGCGTTAAATTCGGGGTAACAAACCATACAAACTTCCACCCCCCATTTTAGGGAAGTGGGGGGTTAGAAAGAGACAAAAAGTAGCCTATGTCACTCTCCATCCCTTCAACTATCTCCACTTAAAAAATCACCTCAATTCGTCGCCCCGTTTTGCCGTGAAAGACGGACAAACAAACAAACACACACATACACTTTCCCATTTATAATATTAGTATGGACTATTTTAACATATTCTGTAGGTAAGTTTTAAGAGACCCCTCTTTAAATATGAATGAATTTAAGCCTCAAATTCCTATAATTCTAAAAAGGCGACACCTGACAAGTCACGACACTAGGCCACTTTAAACCAGGGGTCAGCAAACTTTTTTGGCAAAGAGCCTGATGGCCAAAAATATGGAATTTTTCGAAGCTCATTGAGCCGCAATTTTCTGTTTCTCACTGTGATATTAGATTTATTTTAATTTAGCGGAACTTGAAGAGCCACAACTGACCCTTCAAAGAGCCGCATGCGGCTCGCGAGCCGCGGTTTGCCGACCACTGCTCTAAACAAACTGAATTTTCTATACTACAGATGCATCCTACAACATTTTCACTCATCCTTGTATAGCCTTGTATGTCATTTTCTATTAATATTTGTATATAAACGTGGTCTGATTAGAGTGAATGACATATCACTCATATCACATCCCTTTGACACGCGAGCGTCAATGTGATCCCTTCTATACGTAAAAGCAAATAATGTTCACTCTATACAAGGCTAAATACGTATATAATAAGTTTTTTTTATACCACGACGGTGGCAAACAAGCATACGGCCCGCCTGATGGTAAGCAGCTACCGTAGCCTATAAACGCCTGCAACTCCAGAGGTGTCACATGCGCGTTGCCGGCCCTTTACAAAAAGGAGGATTCACTGTGTTGATGGCTAAAGGAACAAGAGGGTCCCTCATCGTCAACACACTGGGTCCTCTTTGAACTCTTTGGCAACCTTACTCACCAGCAGGAATACAACACTATGAGTAGGGTCTAGTGCTATTTTTGGCTGTGGCTTTCTGTAAGGTGGAGGTACTTCCCCAGTCGGGGTCTGCTCCAGTAGGCCTAGCACATGAGTGTAGCGACAGTATCTCGGGGTCGAGATAGACATCTGTCACTGTCTAACTGTATTCATCAGAAAGTGACAGATGTCTATCTCGACCGCGAGATACTGTCGCTACATTCATGTCCTAGGCCTACAGATTTGAGCGTGATGACATTCGCTGTGCTGTGCCCTACCACACATAGCGAGATGACATTCGCAGTACCCATACCTCTCTTTTGGACGTAGTTTAAGGACATACCCATGTCCGGACGAAGTTTAAGGACATACCCGGGTCATACCATACAGTTTTAACCAAGCTTTGCTAAAAGTAAGTATTAATAAGATTACAGCTTAATACATATTATGACTTAAGTGTGCTTTAAAGTTTAACTTTAGTTTTGCTGTTTGGAGTGAGCAATCTAATGGTAATAGGTAAATGTGATCTATGCCAGCGGCAGGTAACTTGAGTTTACTTTAAATTGAGAAAAGATGCTATCTACAGTAGGTGTGAAGAATAACGATACCCAAAATATCGGTTTTATGAGCCATTACATATATAGTGACATTATTATAAATTTATCTCGATTCCTGATGCAATCGCCTGTCAAAACGTTGGGCAAGATGATATCTGTTATATTTCTTGTCAAGTTTCGAGATAAATATATAATTTATACGGCCTTAATTCACATTAGCGCTAATAATCTATGTTAATTTAATGCCAGAAATTAACTCTCACCAATTATAATAACGAAATATTTAACGGGCTAAGTGTGGATCAATATTATAGAATACTATGGTAATGTTATTATTTATATTATATCGACTGAGAACCTTTGGAAGTGAGTTTCTTTGTCATTGTGTCATCAAAATCACTTGCGAAATAAATCCGTTAGTCTCCGAAATTTCACAGTAAAATTTTTAGGTGTAAGTTTATTCAATGTAATCTTTCCGATGCGTTACCGACAAGACATAGTTATCGCATGTTACAAAATTTATTTACACTACTAAGAATGAGCACACTAAATATCACCAAAAACAAAAAGATAAGTAAAAAAGTACAGACAAGCACACATACAATATGAAGTTTTTCGTTATTTTACAAAAATACATTCCATTCTAGTTCAATATTAGCGTAACTTAGATGCACCTAGCTCTATTTTACCAGGAACTACACGAATCACTGCTCAATTTAGATTTGCGTATTAATTGAACATTACTGCGATGAAACGGCCAATTAATGATGTTGGCAATGCACCCTGCTCGAGCGCATCGATGACAGACTGTTTAATCAAGACGAGATCTTTCATTAGTTACGCTTCTTTTTGTATGACACTCATTTAATGGCATCAGAATCATGGCCCCAGAATTTTAATGTGAATGGTTTATTTTTAGTACCTACTGGTTTATTTTTGCAAAGTGCGATAGCTACCACAACCTATGCCAAGGAAGTCGGAGTTGATATATTTACAGAAGAATACTCAAAATGTGATTGGATTGTAGTCGAAGTAGGCGATTGTTGAAGACTAACAGAAGTACGAAACAAATGCATGCGCCCAAGTAGAATGGAAACGTCCAAATCCCCTGAACATTCCAGAAGCGCATCACGTCAACGTAATCCTTCAAATCAAAACAATCAAATAAATACCGTACGTTAATTATAAGTTATTTGGATGCGTTCAGAAACAGTCGCCGTACGTAAATCAGTCGGTGCTCGTTGGTGTTTCTATTTCGGTACTGACTCAATCTCAGAGGAGTTAATTAGAAAGAATTGCTTTTATTTCGCGTTTCCACACTTCACGTGGCAAGATGTGACGCAGACGTGCTTGTGTGAAATTGAAAATGCCCCTTGATGAATGGCGTCTGAGAAATTTTATTAGAAGGTTATTAGTGGTGTATTTTAGGATACGGCCGATAATTAATAAGGGATCTGTTTGGTTGTTTTGGTTCGTTCTAAATGCGGTCGTCTGGTTCGTCTTTCATTTAGAATGTCTTTCTGATTACTACGAGTCCGCTTTATTACCGATCCCGCGCTTAGATTGAAAAGTTTTTCTGGTCTTACCATTTTAATTCATTTTTTATTTAATCATGGGATACGAAACTCGTCTCTTTAAATGTTCGGTATGGTTTGGTGACTTCAAAATATTTGATTAAAAATAAAATATAATATTAATAACTATACTAGCATTATTTTATGACAACCATGTCATGTTTGTAATTAATATTACTGAAATAATGCTTAAAAATGGGTTATCCGAAGTCAACATTAACATTTTAATGATTAACGACCCTTGAGAATATATAACGATTACTGGATGTGACACAAATTGAGGACGTACGACCTCTCTCAGCTTATTTATGAGTTATTCGACTTAATACACGTTAATAGCTTAAGAAAAATATAATCTTTTGAAGTTGATTACACTCATTTGTTTGCATTTTTCTATTTGCGAACTTAAAATGGTGCCAACTCACCTTGTTAGTTTAATGGGCTGGCGGTGGCAAAAATGACAGGGAAAAATTACAAAAGTACTAATGTTTCTATGGTAATTCAGAAAACTATTGCTTTGTTATGATGAGTCACAGTAATCTCTACTATCTTTAACTTACATTTTTAAACTAGGGGCCGTATTCTAAGTTGAAAACACATTTAGACACGATCAAACTTCAATAGAACTTCAAAGCATTAATTACGCAAATTACGCAATATCAGAAATGTCAGAATGTGCTTGAAAATTACTCCGATGCAACTCAAATACAACTTCAATATTTGTGGTATGTTGGAGTTATGTTTGAAATAAATTGTGTTTTAATGTATTGTTTATATTAATGTGTTTTAATATATAGCCGAAGATCCAAAGTATAGAAGCATGCAGAATGCCAAAGAAAATGAGAAGCACAAAGCGATCTTAGTATTTTCAAAATGTGAACTATTGTATCTGTTTTAAATACATATTTTCTTTAGTATCTATTTTAAATCTATATAATTGCTTATTTCCTTGTTTTTTTCATACATCGTAATTAATATCTAACTGTGAAAACAAAGAAAATTCTACCACAAACATATACGCACTAACCAACTAATACATCAGTAATCAAGAGGGCCAATTATGAACACTTAGTTCAATGAGACACAGCACCAATCAGTGCCGAATCAGGCGACAATTGTTACTCAATGGCGACCGGTGGTTTTTAAATGGTTGTAACAATTAATTCCTGACGATTAGGCGATGCGTATGACGCCCGCATTTTGAAAGAAACGTAGATGTATGAATCAAGTGCAGTTGGTGTCTATATTTTCAAATTGTATTTTTTTGGTCATTTAATTTACAGAGTTAGATTATGAAAGCAAATTCATCGAGAAACACCTAAAAATCTGGCCAGAATGTATCTAAAAAAAATATATATATATACCTACCGTACCTACCGGGCGTTTAAATAATAAGTCCGTTGTAGACACACTATTATAATATGAAGTTAGATAATGTTACAAGCGTTAGAAAAGCACAAGCATAGAAGGATAGAAAATTAAATTTACAGCACAAGAATAGCACGGAAGACCCTGGTCCGTCAATGTACGGTTAATATATGTAAGTAATGAGGAGACTTATGTATATATAATCTTTTATTCACCTAATTTACAGTTTGTGGGAACTGCTTTAAACATCATACATAACAATATTCGATATATGTAGTTATGCACTATATCGCACATATAGTGTAGTGTAGTAAGCGTATGAGGTACGTAATAAAGGGTATTATTATTATTACATCCTTTTTTCTTGGTAAAAAGCAAAAATAATGTTGTTAAATATTTATTCCATAGTTAATTCTATCCCTTAATAGCTCATGGACCCACCAGTTAGAACTTAACGCATCGCGCACCATTGTCGTGATTAAAACTCTAATTGACCCACACTAAATCACAATTTACTGCGTCTACGCATTAAGTTTATTTGTACTTAGCGAGGTTTGTTTCTCACTAATTCTCTTTTTATTGCAGGGTCCGTTAGCCTTCAATTGATGACGCGCTTCAAGTAAATCGGAGGAGAGAATGCGACAGTGTGATTTTTGTCTTGGCGGCAAAATTAATTGAAATAGATTTTTAAGATAATTTTACTTTCGTGTCGTATCAGCCTATCAAAACAAGAAATGGTTATCATTATTAAAAATGTCACGAGTATTCGGCAGCTAATAGGTATTTTATTTGGCCCGTTCGGCCACTTTGCCGGATATCCAATATTCGGCTAAATATTGCGTAGGTACCTACTAGTCGGCCGAATGTCGAATACCTAATGCCTAATTGACCTTAAGCCATTGGCTTAAGTTCTTACAATGTAGATTCGACCACTTTGATTCTTAGGTCCGGATCAGTGGCGGCGCGTCACTCGATACCCGCCGACTTGCCTAATTTTCAGGCACCTGAGCAGTTTTCCTACAGATCATAAAGACATTTCAAGCTAAATTGAGCTCCGGCTTGCCCAAGAAAAATTTTGACCCACCGCCACTGGTACGTATCCATAGGCAACTGCCATTATAAATAAATAATAAAATAAAATCACTTTATTTCAGACAAAAGTCCATATAAAAAAATGCAGTGAAAATAATATACAATAACAATTAAATTAAATATTCGTACAGTAGGTACTTCAGTCTCATAATACGAGTATTATGTGCTGTGCCACATATTTATGACGCATTATTAAATGTTTTACAGTGGCATAGGAATCAAATTGGTTTACCGTTCCTATAATTGAGGAGATTCTATAAAATGAAGAACTTTATTTTGAACATAAAAATTTTGAATTTTTTATTTCCTCAATTCTAGTATTTTTAAAAGTACCCTCACACTGTAAGCCAAACGATAAAATAGTTTGCCACATTTTAATTTAATCTTACTATATTCACTACTACGGTAACAGAAATAAATCTTAAAAATAAACTTTTCTGGGCATCCAATTTTCATATAAAATTTATATGAAAATTAACACTCATTTTGCCTAATACCGGTGCTTCAGCAGAGAACGTGGCCGAATATTTCGTATTAGGCCAAATAAAAACCACTATAAGTGGCATTTCTAACGATAACCATAGACATGTACCATCGGGTGATAATTATGAATGAATCCATTGATAAATTGGGTATGCAATTATGTACCCGATGGTACCTATAGCTCAATCCCACGACTCACCTTCAATTAGAATCAGTCCTAATTATAGCATTCATTAATACTGTGGTTGATTGCTCCAATTAACGTGATTAAGCTGACGACACCGACTGAATCATCAATTATGTCAATTTGCATTGCCAAATTTATTTACCTATAATAATCATACAATAAATTTCGGTTCGAACATATTTATTATTGTCAAAATTTGCTAAATTTATTTATCATAATTACACGATAAATAGGCAAATAATTTGGGTCATGCAAGTTTTCCGACCGTTCGTTGTGGAGATCCTTGGGGGAGGCTTTTGTCCAGCAGTGGACGTCTTTCGGCTGAAATGATGATGATGATGATAATGAAGTTGTCCGGTCGCTAGTTATCATGGTATTTCCAGTCATTCATTGTAACCATTGCTTTATATAATTCGCTTAACGATTGAACTTTGTACATATTAACAAACTGACCAGTGAGTCTTTATTAGATTAAGAGAGTATTAAAGTTAATATTTTTGGAATGTCAATATCCAGAGAGAAAAATGGAGAAGCAGACGTCTACTTTTAACATACTTATACTAAAATATTATATTTTTATAGGTATGTATAAAATACGGTATTTTGACACATGCGTTAACTTTGTGTAGTTAGTTTGCTTGATATTTAGAGGAAAAGGATTCAGTCTATCTGCAACACCAACATATTTAGTGAATGTGAGTGTAATTGAAAATTGCATGGCTCGAGAATAGTAACGAGGTGCCGTATTCTAATTTTGCAATACATAAACGTTACATTAAAAACACAATACTTATATCCCCAACATAACTCTAACATACACAACCAATATTAAAGTTGCATTGGAGTTGCACCGGAATAATTTTCAAGCACATTCTGATATATCTGATTCAGACAATTAGGCTTTAGCTGTATTGAAGTTGGATCGTGTCTACACGTGTTTTACAGTTAGAATACAGCCCATGGTAGGTGCGTACGAAAGTTTTACCCCACAATCGTTTTACGTCCACTCATTCCGGCGTGATATATCTAACTCATTGCTCATTTGACGACTCTTTCTACTGTCAAAACGTCAATCTAAATCAGACCAATAAAAGCAAACATCCAGAACAATCGACCTAATTTCGACCTGATTATTCATATCCCAAAATATTCGTGTCGATTATTTCTAGATCGATAAAACAATGATGGGTTTCACACTTACCATTAATGTTGCGCTAATATTTATAATTTTCTCGTTGTTTTTATGAAAACTATAAATCACTTGCGCGGTGTCGACACTTTCGATTATATCCCGCAAGGCCGTATCATCGAGCCCGTAGTGTATTCTTATTCTAAGTGTGGTCAGAAATAGACATTCTCATTATAAATTTCCTCGACCGAATAAAAAAATAGCAATTGAGTCATCCTTTGCAATAACGTTCATCTTTTGATATTTTCATGTATGAACTGATGAGAACTTAGTTTGTATGGTACTGCAAAGTTTTTTATGTCATTTGAGAAAACTTACTATATTTTGATTTTATTTTTCAATACTATAATGAAGCTTTATAAGCTTTTACGATTCTTCTGTGTTACCTACTCTAAAACGAAGGATTATTCAATTATTTAAATAATCTTACAACAGTAACGTTTTTAAGTTTAATAAGTAGGTAAATAAACTAATATAAAAATTTATTTACTAAGTACTTTAGTAAAGAAATACCAGAAAATAATTAAGGGTTCTTAAGCCGGACTTCAAAATACCCACTTTCTCTTTAACATTTGATTATCCCATAAACTCGACTTCTACTGACGTCGATTATACATCATTTCGAAGACAAACGCGCACATCACAAAAGATCTGATAAACGGGCACGCATTAATAAAAGGCTGATTAAGACGAAACGATAAATTCCGGGAAGACAACTGAAATCTAATTCGCGTCGAACTGAAATTCTAATGCACGAACTGACAGTAAGTGGATGCGTCGGGACGCTAATGACGCTCCGATACCGGCGCCGGCGCACGCGTCCGCCCGCCCTAAGAAAATCACGCGCGAAAAACCTCGTGGTATACGTAAAACATAGTTCAATTTAAGAACAGCGTAACTCCTTAGAAGCATAACGCGTCAACTTTTTTAAAACCAATACAGTGTGTCATGATAATCTTTACATTGTTTCCAAATCCTGGTGACGTATTTTTTGTGTACTGTTTGTGCTGTCAATAAGTGAAACACGCTTCTTACGCATTTTGAAGTGACCGGGAGAGAGGTACGTAGTAAACATTGTTACGGTAAACATGGACTAGAGTTCGTGTTTGTAAAAGGTTTTAAGCATTGTGACATGTGCATGTTAACAAAAATATAAATTGTGATTAAAAAGTCAATATGCTCGCGTAATTTGCACATTTAATGTTTAGTAGGTATTCCATCTTTGTGGATTTTTTTTGGTGTTTAAATAAAAGACGATACTAATTCCCGGTTGACTGAAACTCTGAAAGTTTAATTATAACAAAAAGCAGTAACATTTGCTAAATTAATTAAACGGATATCCAGTGACACTTATGAGCAGAGATCGGATTTTTCACGGCAAAACAAAACACTAGCGTAATTTAGCCAGTGCTTGAAATATTATTTTATCGACACCTATCGAGTCTTACTAGAGTATATGACAGGTATTGCCTCAGTACATTTTTTCTTTTTTTATTCGATGGTACACCTATCAGTGTGAATGTCAAAATTTAAAAACTAACAAACGTGCGAAAATTTCGAAAAACAGGAGACTTACTAGAGCTCAAAATCAATATTTTTGACCAGTCTAAGGTGACCTACTGGGGGTTAGAAGGTTGTGCATTAATTACCGGACATCCTGTACAAGTAATAAAATAACTTTTCATTTTAGCTTTGCCATAGTCGAGCAACAAAGAGGTAGGTCTGCATGTACAACTTAGAACGAAGTAACTATACCACCTCATTTAAAATGATAGAAACGACTGCAAATTTCATCTCACATGACATATGACATTCACACTTTAACTGTCATTTCATTACGTATAAAACGTAAATTGCATCTAGGTATTATTTATTTCGCCACGCATTGAATCCGACGTGTTGGATATACGTATAATAACTTAATATTGCAAGGTATCAATTAATACAAAAATGAGTAATGTACAAGATCGGATCAAAACGTGGATTGAAAATCACCCTGAGTTAGTCTATAATGAAGTGACCTCCACTATATACTGCTCTATGTGCGATATGCATCTAAAACTGAAGAAATGCAATATTGAGAATCATGTGAAAAGCAACCGCCACAATTACCGTTCGGGGCAACCAAATAGGAAACATCAATTTTATTTCGATTTAATTATTTTTCTTATTTCATGCAACATACCATGGGCAACAGTCAACAACAATAATTTTCGTAATTTTTTTAACAAGTATTTATGTTGCGACTGCTCTATGACTTCTTTACCGGACGAATCGACCCTGCGAAAAATTTATTTAAATCTCGTGTACAAAAAAACTATACAGGGTATAAGAGAGGTAAACAAAACCAATTATTTGTGGATATCTATAGACGAAACACCAGATTTCATGGGAAAATGTGTGACAAACGTGGTGATTCGGTCTTTGCAAAAAAATTGTTCTAAGCAATTTTATCTTTTGGGGTCGAAGGTTTTAGAGAAGGTAAATGGGGAAACAATAGCAAACCTAATAATAAACCAATTAAAATTTTTGTTTCAAAATTCTTTCAATGATAACGTAAACAATTTGCTTTTACTTTGCACAGATAGTGCCCCATATATGTATGCTTAAAGCCGGTCGTATTTTAAAAGCAACGTTTCCTCGTATGAAACACATTACGTGTTTAGCTCATGGTCTGCACCGGGTTGCCGAAGAAGTGCGAGATAATTTCAAAGGTGTGGATGGGTTGATATCGAATGTCAAAAAGATATTCCTAAAATCTCCAGAGCGTGTACGCCTTTTTAAGGCAAAATATCCGTCCATTCCCCTACCTCCCGAGCTAATTATCACCAGATGGGGAACTTGGATATCTGCTGCGGTATATTACGCTCAATGCTATGAGCAAATACGTGATGTCGTCTCCATACTTGCTAATGACTCGGCAGCTATAAGAGCTGCAAAAAAATGTTTTCAAACACGCAAACTACGACCGGAGTTAAATTTCATTCGCGACAACTACGAAGTAATAGCCTCTTCAATAGAACAATTGCAATGTTCGACTTTATCCATTGCGGAATCCTTCCTCATTCTGGATACTGTTCGTTGCTACGTAAACTGGAGTAAACTTTTACCAGTGATACGTAAATTTAAAGCCGTGCTCGAACGAAATCCTGATTACGAAATTTTAAGAGACATATCTGAAAATATTACCCGAACTGATAATGAATTCTATAAATTTGCTCCCTTGACGTCAACTGAAGTTGAACGTACATTTAGTGTACATAAATGGATTTATAATGATAAACGCAACTGTTTACTCCCAGAGAATGTTGAAAAGATAATGATCATCTACTCCTATCACTATTACCCAAATAAAATGTCTTGTGCTGCTGTGTGTACTGACGTAGATTTTGAAGAAGAAATTGCGTCTGTTTCTAATATATAGTAACTTTATACAATTGTTTTTATTAGTTTTAGTACATATTAATTTTATTTGGTGACTTTTATTTCTTCTAGTTCTGAATTATCGATATCGATAAAATAATATTTCAAGCACTGGCTAAATTACGCTAGTGTTTTGTTTTGCCGTGAAAAATCCGAGCTCTGCTTATGAGTCAGTTGAGTTACAGCAATATCAACTTTCTTAAAAAAATCTCAAAAATAGACTTTTACGACCCTCAAGTTCAACATAAAAACTTCTTTCATAATTTAGTACAGTCGGACGTTTCTAATTAAATCGCTTGTTATTTTATTATGTAGAGACCCAGCCAACCTACTATGTGGCAAGCTAAAACATTCGACAGTGTAATAAAAATCTTTGTTTATTGTACACAATAATCGTTTGTTATAATGTAGGTGGATCTTAATTTGTGCGTACATTCATAATTATCTTGATTTAGATTTTATTTTAACTTAATTCGTACGTGTATAATCCTTTAATCCTTTTTTCTATTATTATACTTAATAATTATTTAAAAATAAAAACTAATCTGGAGCAGAGCCCGACTGGGGAAGTACCTCCACCTTACAGAAAACCACAGCCAAATAGCACTAGACCCTACTCATGTTGTGTTCCTGCTGGTGAGTAAGGTTGCCAAAGAGCTCAAAGAGGACCCAGTGTGTTGGACGATGAGATGAGACTTTAGCCATCAACACAGTGAATCCTCCTTTTTGTAAAGGGTCGGCAACGCGCATGTGACCCCTTTGGAGTTGCAGGCGTCAATAGGTTACGGTAGCTGCTTACCATCAGGCGGGCCATATACTTCTTTGCCACCGTCGTCGTATAAAAAAAAGTAATTTATTTTTAGTAGGTACTAAACAGTAACGTCTGCAAACGAAATTTCAATTTTATGATTGTAAGAAAAATGGAAAAAATCACCGCGTCGAGCAAGGTTCGAACTTCTGAAACTAAGTTTTTTTTTCGAAAGGTTGCAAGTTCTAATCTTGCTTGACGCGGTGAATTTTTCTATAAATTTTAAAATTAAGTAATTGTATAGCTCCCATGAGTGCAAATAATTGGCAAAACCGATAGGTTTAAAAAAAAAATAGACATTATATCCACGCTTTCGTTTACTTAGAACCATACTCAGCGAGATCCATATATATTTATGTTGACCTTAACTATGCTAAGTACGATCATTAGGTCTGGAGTCTAGATATTGAAATTTAAGAAACATGAATTTGATGACAACTTAAAGCAATAGTCCTATAAACCTACCTATAAACGAAACTAAGGCATCGTTCACATTGTTACCATTGCGACAAGCTCAGTTTTAAATGCGACCTCGCACCTACTTTCTATCTCACATGATAATTACTTAAAATAAGAACACCATAGGCAGGCATTATCCTTCTAAGCCCATTTCTCACTTCCAATTTTCCAAGAAGCACGGTAATGAGATTCTCCGCACCGCTCCAGCGAAGCCACTGTGTCAATAGTTTTGTATGCGGAGCGCAGCCCGGTAGCCGCTCTCTGTTTGCTGTCGACTTGTTAATTAATAACTCGGCGCACACTGTATGCACAGCCTTATTACCGGTAAAATCTCACGAGTCACGAGTCTAAACTTACTCAAACCAGTTCTAAGGTTCGGTGTTCCTAATCACACGGTAATGGATTTGTAGCGCTGACGCTAATTAACCTAGGAATGCCCTATTTTGTTATAATTCTTGCCGCATAAAAATTACCCAGTCATTAATAAAAACGCAATGCAGCTAAGTCACATTTAAATCCACACCTCGCACCTATTAACAGCACTAATTTGAATACAAAATTCATGGCTGCCTTCAATACAATGTTATTTATCATTACCATGCCCATTTAGCCTCGCACCCGCGCTCTATAATTACCAGGAAAAAATGAAACTTGAAGAAACGCGATGGCGACTAATGGCCTGAAACTAAATTTTAATTAATGTCACATTTTACGGAATGAAAGTGATTACAGAAATAACACGACAGGTCGCTGGTGTGAGGCGATCGTCCTCGCACCCCTACTCATGTTCGACAATTTACGGCAGGGTAATTATGTATACGTGTTTAGGCGCCTTCAGCGTAGACGGCCGGTATAATTTTGGAAATTAAAAACGGTAAGCTTCAATCGCGCCGTAATATCTAAATGATGGATTAACCTCGCGTTTTGATGTCGATCGATTTATTTGGCTGGTAGGCAGTAATTATTCTTTATCGTCGTACGTGTGGTGAACACAATTAGTTATTGATCAGGCAGCAATTAAGCGCAATCGATTTTGTTTGTTGAAGTTGGAGAAAATTGTTTTAGTTCGACTTTTAACCGCCGACAGTTTAATGCGCTTAATGGATTGTCGGTCATTTAGATTTACGTGTATTTTGTTAGAAACTTTTATTATTTAAAAACAATAAGTAACTAGCCATTAGTAAACTGTTTCACTTACGGTTCCCAAATTGAATTTTGAATATAATCCACTTGGATCAAAACCATTTGTTTCAAAAATGCAAAACGAAATGTTAAGTCAACTTAGTGTTATAATCTTATCTAATTTAAATAAAGACAATTCGTCTACTATAGTGCTACAAAAAAGATATTATCTGTGTAAAAATAATTGGTAACTTAGTAAACCATAAAATAACACAAAACCCAAATAAGCCAAAACAAGAGCAACCTTTGTGTTCATGTACCAGGACAGCATGGCTAAAAGACAGGAATAGCGTTGTTAAAGTCAAACAACTATGGCGAGGCACGGCTCAAGTAATTGGCGCACACCGGCCTCAGGGCGTCAGCAACACCTAGGAACGTATCAAACCGTTTTAATAATGAGCTGGGTTGAGATCGTGAAACAATAAATTGCAAAGCTGGGAGGCTTCGTGCCTAAGACAGCTATCTGTGGCGAGCATTATGCATCTCGTGTAGCCGGGGCAAGATACCGGGCTATCATCTCGATTGATAGGAGAATAGCCCCACGGCTAGACGGGATTTGGATTGTGAAAGTACCAGGGTAGCAGCATTATGCAAGAGCCCATTAAAGGTGCGTGAAATATTTGAAGCATTGTGGTACTTGTGCGATTTGTTTTTGTTTTTTTTTTGGTCGAGACGCTGCGGGCATGCTAAGTGTTGAGATGCTTGTTCATTTCATTAAGGCGCTAGGCGCTGATTGTGGTCAAAAACTGTTACTTTCTAAGGGATATATCTCAATAACGAGTCATTCAAAAATTTTGAAAAAAATATATGTTATTTACCATTTCATGTACAACATTGTCAACGTTTGAATAACTCGTGTAACGTATAGTTTCTCCGTTATGTAAATGTAACGAAATGTCGTTTTACGGTTAATTTTGCTTATATCTACTGAACGGCTCATTCGATTTAAAATATTGTTGAATTAAAAAATATGTACTACAGAACACTACAAACTCAACGTAGGATATTTAAATTGATTAAATTTTCTTAAACAACTTGATCATAATTCCACATTTCGTGCGTTATTAGCTCGAAAACGGCGTTGCTGGCAGTCGTAAGCTAGCTTTGAGACGAGGAGGCTGTGTCGCTCGTCGCTCCGTGCTTCCCTTGTACTACATATACTTGTGCTTGGCCCGTGAGCAATAATATCGGACTTACTGTGCCTAAAGACTAAATAACTGCAGAGGGTTCATGCGGTGCGGATATAACGTGTCTTCCCGGAATCAATAATGTATAGACGTTTTATCTTTTAAGATAATGTACTCTTATGCATGTTTATGTACGTTCGTATAAAAAGTGTATTTTATTTAGATTATAATACAATTAAAAAACAAATGAAATAAAAATGGAGAAAAAACAAAAATCATGAATCTCACATTGCTCTGAAAACAAATTTGGTCATGTAAGTAAACTAAAATTATTATGTTTTAGTAGACACATGCATCACGCAAAATAGGCATTAGTCGTCGAGTTGCGGAAATCTGCTAGTACTGCAATACAATAGACTAATAATTAATTTAATAAAAAAAACCAAAGAACCGAATTTATTTAAACATATTTATTTAAGAATACCGTGTTCTAAACGAGTGTAATATGCGTTTTATTTTAAGATTAAACACAATCTTTAATGTTATACTTTATACTAATTTGTCAAATCTAGAAATTGCGAAGTAAACTGCAAAGGATTGCAGATAAACCGGCCAAGAGAATATCGGGCTATGCTCAGTGTAGGGATCCGTAGTTTCCGGCCTGTTACAATACATCCATTCAAAAGGTAGTCTATAAAGAAATATTTTGTGGCACTTACGTTATTTTACTATAGGCATAACTCAAAAACGGCTCAACCGATTTTATTCCAAATAGTTTTTATTGAAAATACGTGATAAGTATTTCAATGGCCTCACTTCCAGGAATTTTCCCAATTTTTTTGGACCCACGGTTCAAAAATCAAAGAGCATTTTAACTTTCGAAGCTATTATTTACGAAAGTATTCGTTTTATCCAAAAGTTGTTTAAGGCATATTTTTCTTGAAAGACCTATCCAACAATGGGTTTCAGATACTTATTGTTTTACCACTTTGTAGGCGTAATGAAAACACATAATTACTCATACCAAATTTCAGTCTACTAACTATCACTGAGCAAAGCCTGATTGAGAATCTAATAAAAAATTGCTGATATTTAAGAGTTCAATGTATGTAAGAATAAAGGAAAAAAAGCTTTTTTTTATACCACGACGCTGGCAAACAAGCATACGACCCGCCTGATTGAAAGCAGTTATAAAGTCTATGAACGCCTGCAACCCCAGAAGATTCACATGCGTGTTGACTACCCTAAAAAAAACTTTATTATGTCGGTGAAATGCAAATAAATACAAATTTTATATTAATTATCAACACAAGTGAATAAATAAATTACTACTAAGGGTTAATACTACCTATCAAATATCTTTAAAAGACCGGCCAAGTTTTGTATCGGACCATGTATAATGTAGGGTTCCGTAGAAAGTAGTTTCTTGGAGATAACTCAAAAACGGATGAACCGATAATATGTGAAATAATTTTCGTAGAAAATTAAGTACTACCCAAGTAACACAGGAAGCATTATAACATATGAATAGTTAACTTATTTCGAACATAAGGGCCGTATAAACTCTTATATACGTTCACCGAGCAACTTGTCGCATTATATGATGCTTTGAGCTGTATAACGGTTGTTATACAGCTCATGGCATATCTAAATGCTTTTGTAAAGCCTTTAGCTTTAGTGCAGCAAACCACAACGCAACTGTACAGCTTTCGACTGTTTAAAAGCACTTAAGTGCTTTAGGTTCTACAAAAGCATTATATAATGCTTTAAGCTGTATAACGGTTATATAATGGCATGTATAAATGCTTTTTTAAAGCCTTTAGTTTTAGTGCAGCGAACCAAAATGCAACTGTACAGCTGAATGCTGTACAGTTGCGTTTTGGTTTGCTACACTAATGCTTCGGTGTTGTTTAGTGCCTTAGGTTCTACAATAGCATAAATAAATGCTTAATGCTGGTTATGAGCATGAATATTAGCCATTATAATGCCACGTAAATCCGGTATACAGCTTTCAGCTGTTTTTATTACTTTAGGTTCTACAATAGCATTTTATGATGCTTTACGCTGTATAACGGTTGTATAATGGCATATGTAAATGCTTTTGTTTAGCCATTAGTTTTAGTGCAGCGAACAACATGCAACTGTACAGCTGAATGCTGTACAGTTGCGTTTTGGTTTGCTACACTAATGCTTCGGTTTGGTTTACTGCCTTAGGTTCTACAATAGCATAAATAAATGCTTAATGCTGTTTAAGAGCATGAATATTAGCCATTATAATGCCACGTAAATTCGCTATACAGCTTTCAGCTATTTTTAATGCCTTAGGGTGTACAATAGCATTTATAAGTAGGTAATACGTTCCTAATGCAGTATAATAGCAATAATATAAACCATTATAAAGCCAAGTAATTCACTATAAGGGGCTGTTCATAAATTACGTCATTTCAAATGGGGGGGGGGGTCTGGACATCGGATGATGGTAGCATGACGTAGGAGGGGGGGGTCATTCCGAAGATCACATCATCAATGTGTAAAAAAGGAATGAATCGTGTTTCTATAAACTTTTAATGCTATAAAATATTATCTACTAAATAGTTTTTTATTTTACAATTAAGCTTAAAACGCATTTTTTTTTAATGACGTCGCTTTATTTGGCAGCTTTACTATCAAAAATTGATGACGTAATTTATGAACAGCCCCTATACAGCTTTTAGCGGTTTTAGTGCCTTAGGTTCTACAATAGCATAAATAAATGCTTAATGTTGTTTAATAGCATAATTATTCACGTGTAATGCTGTAGGCATAAATAAGGCATTTTTTAAGGGTCACTGAGCTGCTATTGGACTAAGAGCTAGCCACGTCAGATATGACACAATAATGAGAGCAACAAAACCCGTCTGGTTAGATTGCTATACTATTCTTATTGCTAGATCCTGGCATCTGGCAGCTTTTAATGGGTGGAGGTCACAGTGACAGACTAGCAAAATGTTTTAATTGGAAAATAGTAATACCAAACTAGGTAAAATTGCCGAAGTTGTCTCAGTTATAAAGGACAGGGCCTATATTTTAAGGGGCTCCAACGACCTTAGATCTGATTAGATAGAGATAGATTCCCTTAGTTTTCTAATTATTTATATAGCTTATCATATTATCAGTAACGGCTTTAAACATTATAGTATCCTATATTTACTTCAATATTCATTGTCTTCGAGATATTTGACATCAAAGTCGAACCGGTTTAGGCTAAAAAAGTGGTTTTATGGTCATAAATTTTGTTTTAATTAGTTAAAAATTAAAATCTCTCTACAGTTTTTAGAGACATCAAAGAGGAACCCTAATATGTAGATTACGTATATGTAAGATTCTTTACACCATTCGAATATCGATAAAAGTGTTTTTTTAGACCATATTTTAAAAATATCATAAAAAAATAACGGCTCATTTATTTCAAGATCCGGCTCTACAGAATGGAGATAAAAGATTCAAAAACCGATAGTCGTTTGCCTTATAATTCTATCTATAGTGAATATGTTGGAATATCGACTCAAAACTGGTCAAAAATCGATAAAAAAAAAACGTTAGACCAAAAAATATTGTGTATTCTTACCATACATCGGGGTTTTCGGTGCGGGAATGTTTGACATTAGCCAAAGAGTAGGCATTAACTTAAAAAACAGAATGTACTCTAGCACGTTTCTACCTAATGAATAATTGATCGAAAAAATCATAGGTATATACAATTTATAAGTAACAGCTGACTATTATGTATATATATTGTAGGTACATATACCTAAGATTTTTTCAAGTATTTTTTTATTAATTCATGTAGTGACTGATCATTGTCAACCTCTTCAGTTAATCAAATAGTTCATAAATATCGGACGTCAAGATTAATATTTGACACTTACTATACCGTGTCTTTGTCTTAGGTAGATCTAGTTAATAAATTTCGGATATGCAATTGCATTTTTAAAATACTAAGTATATAATAGTCAATACAAACATGCCTCTAAGAAAAAAAGCTCGTATCATAGTGTGTAAGCTATTCACAGACAGGTAGTTATTCATTAAGCATAATATGATATTTTCTCAGACTAACTCTCAACCTATCTGTTTATCTCTACTCTTTCTCAAATCGTTCCCGCACCGAAAACCCCGATATATGATTATTACGGAAACAAAAACAGTAGGCGAAAACTATGAACTATATTTTATTATACATCGTTTGGCACTACTTTCTCCCAACATAATTTTTTGTATAATTTCTCTTAATATTGTATTTGTATAGTTTCTCATAATATTGCATCAAACCCAGATCTCTAGGATTTATTTTCTTGAAATGGTTTGCATTCTTTGACCTCCACTACTTTAAAGCTGCCAGATGTCCAGATCTAGAAATAAGCATAATATACCAAACTGACTAGAGGGGTTTGGTTGCTCTCATTATTGTCATATCCGACGTGGACGTGGCTAGCTCTCCGTCTATATAGACCAACGCCATTTTGTAAATAATTTATAACCTAAAAATAAAATCATGCGGATCTATTTATATAAGGAAAATACCTATATAATAAAGAAATTACTTAATTTAAGACTGCTCAACCAACACTATTGTGTTAATAATGCAAAACTCGTTCTATACGAGGATTACACACTTGTTTTGTTTATTTGACGCATATCTTTTTATAATATTTTATAGCAAAACCACAATAAATCAAAGGCGCGTGAAAATTTTCAATGAAACTTATATACACATTTACAGTAAACTACATTGCGCAGTCATATTTGAAGGATATAATAACGTAAAAGTGTCAAAAACTTTTATAAATTTTGTTAGGATGCAAACAAATATGACGTGTCACTCATTCAGTTTTTTGTACCGTCTTCGTCCATTTTATTTTGCGAGACAAAGTAGTTAAATCACAACGTTCATTGTATTATAACATTTGTTCCGTCGGTATTAGAGACGTTTTTGCATTGACGTAAGGTTTATTTTACTACACTCTTATGCTAGTATAATGCGTTTGTATTGCGATTGGCAAGTTAATCGAGAGTACTTATGCTTCTTTACTGCGATTAGCAAGTTTTTTGGCCGTATTAAGGCTTCTTTAATGCAGTCGGCAACTTAATAGAGCGTACTAATGCTTCTTTGAGGCGATTGGCACTTTCCATGACAACGATAATGCTAATAGCGCAGATATAATGCGCCTGCAATGCTATTAAATGACCTGTATAGGATCTCAAGCTGGGTAATTTGTGCCCATTTAAGACCTATATCAGCACTATAAACGTTTATAATGCTACTATAAAACGAACTCAAAATGCTAAAAGCATACAGATATGCTGTAAGACGGCCGTTATACTGCTTTGATGTGTTACTTGGGTAAGCCTTCTTGGTATTTTTTCATATTTTTTAGACTTGTGGGCTAGTTAGATGGGGGCTATTATATTTAGACTTTCGAAGCAATTATTTCTGAAAATATTGACTTAATAAAAAAGTTTTAAAAATACTCTATATATATAAGATATTTTTAAAGCCGTATCGTACAACATGTTCATACTTACAAAAAAAATATTTTTGGCATTTAGTTTGGCATATGTATGTATGGAGTGCCTCACCTAAAAGATTTTTTTAGCAATTTAGCCAGAAAACTAAGTAGCGGCACATGAAACACACCTCTAGATAAATTTTCAGTAATATATGTTTTATAATAAAAATGGCTGTGACATACGGACGGACAGACGGACATGTTTCAAAAAACTTTTAAGGGTTTCGTTTTTACCATTTTGGCTATGGAACCCTAAGAAGTGTTTGCGCTGTGTTATATTTTAAAGATCTAAATTTAATGGGCTTACAGCTCTCATTTGTATGACGATTTAGTGCACAAATACCGCTCCTTACATGTGCATTTTTACTATTCGCAACTCGCAACAGGCTTAGTTTTTTTAATTTATCGTAATTAAGTGAATTTTTACGGTTAATATTTAAAATCGCAACAAAAAAATAACTATCTATTAAGCTCACTTGCACAGCAAAAAAATCCAAATTCACATGAAAACACCGCTTTGATGTGCATTCAGTTTTTTTTGCTGACTAGTCAGTATTTTTTTATTTTTTTCTGATATGCGGAATCTTTTTAACCATATTTCGTAAATTCATAAATATTTTTCCGCTCACTGTACTTCAAATTCAAAATCTAGGTTTTCATTTTTTTACATAAAAATCTACTAATCGAGATCGTTATTACTTATCTTATTTAGTAGCATTCCTAAAAAATATCACCGTAGTACTTAATCACATCACATCCACAAAAGGATTAGGTATGATTATTATAAATCTGCCCGCGCGCCTCTGAGTAAAGTCATATTCTTTGAACATTATTGCGGTGCATCGCGGCGGATTTACGCACGATCGCAATGAGAAGGGTACGCGGGTGGCGCGGGTAGAGAGCGCCCAAACGCTCAAGGACACTCCGGCGACAATCTTCTTAAAACGTCGCGTTGACATGGACTAGAAATCATACATCATTGCTCAGACTTGGTTACATATATGACTGCTGAGTAACAAGGAAGCAATCTCATGCACTTTTTACACACATCGTAAGAGCGTTTCGCATTTATTTTAAAAATGGACCGGCATTACGTATATTCTACAGATGCCAAGAAAGTTCATCAGATACTCTATTCGGTCGAAAATTGCGTACTATTTGGCCTAATCGCACCTACTTATAAATATAAGAAATTCGCTTCACACCATGATATACCACTCTTCATTTCTCTTGTAGGTTGAAAATATAATTCTTAAGGTTCGCAATTTTAATAATGTCAAAAACAAAAGCAACTAAAGTATGAAACGATAACATCAAATTATAAATAAAGTTAATAATTAAGTAAACCAAAATCTGGTAATTTTCATTAAAAGTCAATACAAGCAATGTAAAGGCACATTATAAGGCCGATGGTAACTACGATAACGAACTCATTAGCACACCAAACATCAAACTTCGCCGTCCCTTTATCGAACCATCGTCCTAAATTAGCTCCAACTTTTTCCTTAATTAAGAAAGTATGATTAACAAAGAGCAATCACGGAAACAAAAGTCTTATCATTGGCTACGGCGTTTGGTGGTAATAGAATAAGGCACAGTAGGCTCAGGAAAGGACACATTAAAATTACAATGCATCGGTGTTAAGTACATCAATCTTTCAAAAGCTTAATAATTAATTAATTTGAAAAACAGCAAAGCCGACATCTAATCGACTGTCGATCCGAGGACGAACTATATGACGACCATAATTTTATTAATCTTTACAAATCGCCAGGTGACAACCAAAACTCACATATCGCAAAAAATTTTTTAACCAAAATCTACTTTGTTTTGTTACTCATACGGTTAATCATAGCTATGAACTTGTAGGTAGTAGTTGATGAGAATGATGAGTTTTGGTTGTCATCCGAGGAAATATTTATTTCATTTTAAATCCTACTTAGGCTTCATCGGTATTATATTATATGTCATTTACTTTAAATTTTTCTTTACAATTCCACTTCCAGTTTGGTTTTATACTTTTTCTACTCCTGTACTTTTATCTGTCATTTATACATTCGTCAACACCTTTATAAGAACATAGATAATATACTCGATGAAAAGTCTATCTAGTCTATTCCCCAAAATAACACTTGTTCTATAAAAGCGCCAAAATAGTATCGCGTAATCGCGTGCAAACACGACTATTAATATAAAATAAATTACTGCCAACCTAACAAACCTAAATAAACGCAGCGTTTTTAGAAAAAAAACTTTAAAAAAGAAAAAATTAAAAGAACCACAGACCTACTTCGTAGTTTTTTACGTTTTCCGTTCGTTTGTTGGGGCAAATTGCAAACTTTGAAAGTAATTTAGGTATTTTTACTAATCTCTGTAGCTCTTTAATAATTGATCAAATAACGACGGTGTGTATTTGTGTTAGTAATGTTAGTATTATGGAAAAATAGTGTTTTACAAGGTAAAACTTAAATGATTGTTGATTATGTTGACAAAATAACTGCGATATCCATGAAGTTTTCAATTTCGCATTTTATGTAAAAGTAAGTGTATTCGTAGAAAAAGTATTGTATGCAACGTCGTATAAGTAGGTAAAAAAATGTTCGTGGCGTTTTTCTTAACAATTTTCGCCTACGGCTCAAATTGTTACCCACGCCACTCACCTTTTTTGACCCCTCTTATACAACTGTTGCATAAACTACTATTACTACATAACCTCAGTGAGTAATACGAAAGTCCGATTATGTATCAAATTTTATACAAAATATCAAAATTGTAAACATTATCCTTATCGCATGTTAATTATTCTTAATTATCCTTATCCAGTCAACGGCAGAAATATGTATACATTTTATTACAAAGGAGTAAAGTGTACACATATTTTTGGCGTGGACACCTTTACTCAAAGTCAATAAAACGTGTCACTCGTTTATAAATTACCATACAAGGTGACTCGTATTCGTTTACAACTAATACAGGGGTGTATACCATGCGCGTTGCCTACCCTTTCAAAACCTCTACATTTCTTTTTGCACCTATTTGAACCGGGCGTACTGTACTTCGTTATGTCATAGGGGAGAGTATACATTGATCATGGGGAACAAACAAAGACGAGACGAAATTAATAAATTATCGCGCACAGAGTTATCGGGACGTGTGAGACAAAGTATAAACAACTTTATGTTGTTTTTCGACTAACTAGCCTATGATAATACATCGGAAACAATCGGCACGAAAAAAAGGGTAAAATATAGTACATTGTACAACATATTAAAAGAAATATTTCGAACAAGAGTCTTTCAAAAGCCCATGAGTGAACTTTTATGGCTTTCGTTGTATAACCTCCGAATTTGATCACACTTAATAATAAGGTACTTAAAGCGACTTGGCTATTCGGGTCTGCAGCTTATTCGACAAAAATGATCTTATTCTAAAGCAAACTAATCTAATGATTGATTTAAGTGATATGGCAGTGCTGATGATACATAAACTAGAAGGTCGCGAAAAAAAAATTCTAACAAAAAATGTTACATAAGTTATCAAAAAGTCCAATACTTACACAGGGACATGGAACACCATGATTTGCAGTCGATTTTTCCAATATCGATACGATTAATTGGACAAAATTACAATTAAATATATACGACCTTCTTCTTCCTAGTAATCGTATATACATAGGAGAACTCGAGTGTACAAGTGCAAATTTTGAGGCATTCATATAATTGCCTATTTTATCGATTCTATATATATGTTTTGTAGTAATATTGGCTTGGCAACCACCGCTTTCCAGACCTCATTGAGGTCAATCGTCTAATTTACGTCATTCGGGCAAGATTAGCCTCATTCAAATAAATATTAACTTCAGTAAACCGTACACTCCATTGTAATTATATGAATAAGCATCAAGAACAATTATTGTGCTTTAACTATTAGGTAAAAGTACTGATGGAGATTTAATTGTATCTACCAAGTACAAAATGTCTTTACAAAATACATTCTTCCAAAAAATCAGGCAATCTATTGAAAGAAAGTTAAAATATTTTGACAACGTCAAGTCCTCTAACAAGATGTATACTGATAGTCCGTTCAGGTATTACCTGGTCTTTGGTGTCAAATACAAAACTCATATCAAATCAAATTCGGAATCACAAGAGTTTCGTTCAAGGACTCACATTAGCAAAGGGCAAAAGAGTAAGGGACTGTTGTGGCATTCTGAACCCTATATAAGATAAGAGAAAGTAGGTATTATCGCGTGCTTTATCTAAGTCTGAAAAAGGGACGATTACATTTTCAGATATTCGTCCAACTTGTGGCCATACTGATAAATTGAAGAGAGAAACAAAATTATTAATGTGATTTTACTCATTGGGTGACGTAACTTCGATATCAGTTTAAAGTTTTCTGATATCTGTTATATTTACGAAATAATCGCCTGGCTACACTTAAACGATTACACCCTGTATAACTGTTTTAAATATCTATCTATCTACAAGTAGCGGCGTGTCGTAGGTATTTGCAGGGAAGCGGAAATTTTTCGGCTTTTATTTCTCCTGGAACTATAAGAAAGTGATTCTACGTCCGAAAATTAGGGAAGCCGGTTGGGATGGAGTTTTCATCATTGCTATACATAGCCGCAACCTAAATATCAATATGTCTATATATCTATGGTACAATAATGCAAAGTATTCTCTTTATGACGATGTATCATGTCCAGATAGGCCTTCAATCTTTGGATACCTACACAAATAATATGAAACTTGGTTTATTTTATAATGATCGCATCTAGTCACTTTTTTGTCAACTTCACCCCTATTAAACTACGAGAAAATGTGTTTGTATTATAAGTATAGGTGTAGACCTTTACACATGTATTTGCTTGGACAATGTTCTTTGATTACCACTATGTCACCGTTCATTGCGTTACTCGGACTCATTAGGGTATTACGACGGGTACTCAAACTGTGACGGAATCTGATAATGTACAGTCGACATCCAAAATATGTTTACACTTTTGCATCTTATACGCTCGTAATAAGGTCCAAAATGGTAAACATATATTGGTGTGGACTACAGGACCGCGGGTGGCGTAGCGAATCCGACAAATGATCATAGACACTGGCCTAATGTTACTTAGGGTAATTGAAAGGGGTTTTGTTTTTAAATGGCGTTTTTTGACGATTATTTGGGACATTAAAAGGATTATTAACAGTTAAGTACGTTTATTCATTAGAAAGATCTTGCTGCGAGGTAATGATAGACAAATGATGATGATAGGTGAAAGGACAATGTTATTATATTATTATAATATTATATGGAGCCTGTCGTGTCCCACTAATGGGCAAAGGCCTCCCCCAAATCTTTCCACCGATCCCTATCCTCTGCCTGACTACTCCTTCTAGGAGTCTAGTTCATCCCGCCATCGCCTGCGGGGTTTACCGCGTCCCCGATTTGAGTTTTCGGGCTCCCACTGTGAAGTGATTTTGCCCCACAGCTCATTCGGAATCCGGCAGACGTGGCCAGCCCAGTCCCATTTTAATTTCGCCGCTTTCCGAGCTACATCGACGATTTGGGTCTTGGAGCGCAGCGTGGTGTTACGGACTCGATCCACCAATTTTACACCTAATATGCTACGCTCCATGGCTCGTTGGCAAACCCCGAGTTTGGACATCTGAGCTTTAGTCAAAGACCAAGTCTGTGCACCGTAGGTGAGAACTGGAAGGATGCACATGTCCATGAGCTTCCGTTTGTGTGACATCGGAAGATTTCCTTTCATTAAGTGTTTCATGGACCAATACCTCCTCCAGGCGTTTTCAATCCGTCTTTCGACCTCTTTTTCCTGACGCGCCTGGAAGGAAACTAGTTGGCCCAAATAAAGGTACTCATGGTATAGTAATGTTGCGTGTAGCAGGTAAGTGAAACGCTTAACGTGTGGATAATAACTGTTTAATGTTGGAAAATAGATCGCTTTATATAGGTACACAATCCTTTGTTCTCGGTTTAGGTTAATACACTGATCAAGGCCGAGGTCATAGCAAATAGAAAATGATTTATTATAATATTCCATATATGGTGGTAGCGTATCATATTACATTAGGAAAATGAACGTTGTTTTTTATTTAATTTTCTATTCGCCGTGGGTGGGCTTTGAAGAGTGTGAAGTTGGTTGAGTCAGCTGCTGTGATTATGTACCTATTACACGTCCGTCGGTTTTTTTGAGACAGAAAAACAGGTTTAAACTGTTTTTTGTCTTTACATTTATGAGTATAAATTTGTATTTGTTTCTTAAAAGGTAGTTCTGAATATAAAGTAAATCTTAGCTATATTAGAAGTGTTATATAAAAAAAAAACATGGCTGCTTAACTCTATTGTTTACATTCTGTTTCTTAACTTAGTTATATAATAAAAAAAAAATATATATATTGTAATCTTACGGCTAGGGTTTTTTTTTTTTTTTTGCACTTAAAAATATGATTACATTTTTGTCTTATTTTAGTCATAGTTTTTAGTTACTTTATTGATAAAATTTTGAGTAAGGATTGAATATGGTTACTTAATTGTTAACTTATCTCTATGTTAGTTGCTAAACTTATGTATGTTATGTTTGTTTATTGATTTCGGTTTATTGTTCTCTTTTTTATTTTATTTGTGAGGTTGTTTTAATTATAGTATGGTTTGGTTCTGTTTTTATGGAGTGTGTACTCTTTTCCTGATACTAATATTTTTACGTTTGGATCCTGATCCTCTATGACGGTAAATGGTCCTTGATATATTGTGTCCAATTTTTTTCTGTCCTCTTTTCTGATTAATACTAAATCTCCAATTTTATAACTTATGGGGTTAGTTTTTAAATCGTAATTAGTTTTTCTTAATATTTTAGATTTAATTAAATTATTTCTAGCATCCTCTTGGGACTTCTGTAACCTATACTTAAATTCTATGGGATAAGAATCAAAATTATACATTGGGTCTACTTGATTCGCAATATTACTGGGTATGCGGCATAGTTTGCCGAATACTAGTTCATATGGTGTGTATTTAGTTGCCGAATGGACCGTTGTGTTATATGAAAAGGTCCAATATTGTAAAAAGTCAGACCACTGGTGTGTCTGGTTGTCTGTTTGTATCCTCAAAAATGCTCCTAGTGCTTTATGAGAATTTTCTAAAGATCCTAGGCTTTCATGGTGGTAAGCGGTTGACTGTGATTGTTTTATACCTAATATTTTACAAATCTCTCTCATAGTCGTGTTAATGAATTCGCTTCCTCTATCCGTTCCGATTTCTTTAGGAATTCCATATCGCAGTATGAAGTTGTCAACGAAACTTTTCGCGACTGTGTCGGCTTCTTTATCAGTGAGTGGGTATGCCTCTACGTACTTTGTTAGCTCGCACTGTAAAGTAAGTATGTAGCTGTAACCGTTGGCATCTTTTGTTAGGGGTCCGCATAAGTCTAAAAATACTTTGTCGAACGATGATGCGGCTGTACTAGTTATACATAGTGGTTGTTTTACGTATCTATGGTGTTTTTGCTTTTGGCATTTGTCGCAAGCTTTTACAAATTTCATAATGTCGTTATCCATTCCTGGCCAATAGTAGTAACGCTTAACGTTATTAGTCATTCTGCTTATACCTGCGTGTCCGCTGGTAGGCAATAAGTGAAAGTCATTCAATATGACACGTCTGTCATCTTTATCATTTATTCTCTTGACACCTTTAATTATACTTAACTTGGGGCCGGTCCCTTTATTATACCTATTTATGCACTGTGCTAGCTCTATTATAATATTTGCGGTGTCGTCGTTATATAGTGTGCATATTTCCGTTATACGCTGCTCCTTGCAAAACGATCCTAATTCTCTCGCAAGGAAAGCTCGTTCCGTTTGCGATTGAGTAAAAGGTGTGACACACAGTGTCGCTAAGGATGGCGAGTATATTATTATATTATTATGACTGATTAAACAATCTCGTTGTTTCAGTATTTTGTTATAGTTTCTTTTATCATATGTTAGTTCTGGTGTATTGTCTGGTTTTTTAAGAATCTCTACCGCTCGTGGTTGCGCAGGCCGGTCACGGTTAGGATCTTTATTTTGAGAATGATTCGCGTCATTCTGTTTTTGTTCTTGTTGTTTCATTCGTTTTCGTTGTGCTCTAGTCATCACTGTTATTACTTTCTTTGTCATATTCTTAAGATCTTCGCTGGTAATTTCAATCCTAGATAACGCGTCTGCAGCTACGTTATCTTTTCCTTTTAAATACTCTACAGTGAAGTCGTATTCCTCTAGACACAATCGAAACTTAGTGAGTCGGCTCGATGGGTTGTTCATGCCGAATAAATAAATTAGTGGGCGGTGATCGGTGACGATTTTAAATGTACGCCCGTATAGGTATGGTCTAAAATATTTTACTGCCCATACTATGGCTAGTAATTCCTTATCCGTCGTGGGATAGTTTTTCTCTGCTTTATTTAAAGGTCTACTCGCGTACGCAACTGGCAATCCATTTTTATTAGAGAGAATGCTCCCTAGAGCTATACCTGATGCGTCCGTGTGTATCGTAAAGGTGTTGTCTTCCGAGAAATCTGGGTATTGTAGTATTGGTGGTGTACTGATGGCTATTTTTAGTTTTTGAAACGCGTCTTCGCATTGTTTGGTCCAATAGAATTCAACATTTTTCCGTAGTAGGTTATTTAGTGGTTGGGAAATTTCTGCGAAGTTTTTTATGAATTTTCTGTAATAATTAACGAATGCTATAAAACGTCTAACTTCATCTGAGTTTGTGGGTACCGGGTAATTTTGTACTGTTGTTATTTTTTTTGGATCGGGTTTTATGCCATTTTGGGTTACTACATGCCCGAGATATAAAATTTCTTTTTGCAAGAAGTTGCATTTTTGCGGGTTTAATTTTAAATTGACCTTTCTTAATCTTTGAAAAACGTCCATCAAGTTCTTATTATGATGTTGTAAATTTCTTCCCATGACGATTATGTCGTCTAGGTAAACTATGCATTTCAGGTAGTTTAGTCCTGACATTGCTATAGTCATTGCTCTGCTGAAAGCACTTGCCGAGCTTTTCATTCCCATTGGAAGTCGTTTCATATGGTAGTGTTTGTCAGCAATAAATGATGTGTACTTTCTGCTTTCTGGGTCGAGTTTTATTTGGTAATATCCTTGGTTTAAATCTAAAGTACTGAAATACATGGAACCTCCTAAGGAGTCGAAAATGTCTGTTATGTTGGGTAAGGGAAATTTGTCGTTTTCGATTACTTCGTTTACTTTTCGGTAATCTATCACTAGTCTCCATTTCTTTTGTCCGTTTGAGTCTGATTTTTTTGGTACTAAAAGTAACGGAGATGACCATTCTGACTGTGATTCTTCTATGATGTCATTATCTAACATTTCCTTTATTTGACGATTTATTTCCGATTTTTGTGCCTGTGGCAAACGGTAGGGTTTGGTGTACACTGGTGACGTATTGGGTTTCAAACGTATTTTCTGCTCGTATAGATTGGTTGCGGCTAGTGTGTCGCCTGGCAATTGGAATACGTCGGCGTATTTAGCACATATACTAGCTATGGAGTTACTTTCGTCATCCTTCAAGTTGTCTAAGTTTATAAATGAAAATAGCAATTTTACTCTGTCTGCATCTTTCTTAGTTCTTTCGAATGTAAAACACTTGTAGTCGCTTAGTGGTGTTATTTGTGGCGTAAAATTGGTTAGTATTGCGTCTTCTTCGCGGGTATTTAATATTTTAATAGTGATGTTTCCATTTTTGGTGGAAGTTAATGTATTGGCTACGAAAATTCCTTTTCCGATTTCACTAGCTGAGATTACGTAGTCTCCTGGTTTATTTGCTGGTAATTTTATGATAGTTTCGGTTCTTGCTGGTAACTGTATATGGTTAGGACTAACGTTTCTGAGATTGTAATGTTCTAAATTTAATGGTTTTGTTACTGTTTTGTTGCGATTGTTTAACGTGATTGTTCCTTTTTCATAGTCTATAATACACTTGTACTTTATTAAAAAGTCTTGTCCAATTATTCCGTCAACTTGTAATGGTAATTTTTGAAAAACATGAAATTTGTGCGGGAAAGATTGGCTATCACTCTCTAAGCGTAGAGTAATTGTATTGTATGATGTAATTGTTCCTCCTATGCCTTGTATGTAGGTCAAGTTTGCGTGCATGCGACCTTGAGTTCTATGTGCCGCGGCGCGCGTTATCGTGCTTAGGCTGGCGCCGGTGTCGATAAGATATAAGTATGATGTGTTGTTTATTGTAAATTGAACTGAGTTCATGTGGCCATAAGTAAGGATATAATTATTGGTCACGAAAAAATGGTAAGTTGGAGAGCTCTCGTGAGTTTTCTATCGCCGTGTGTAATTGATGGTGTCGGGAAGGCGTTTCTTTGCGTTGTCCGCGGAAATTTGTATTGGTGTAAGTTCGCGGTTTGCGATAATTCGCGGTTTGTATAGGCCTGTATTTGCCTTTGTAGGCATGTACCCGTGGTGGTCGAGTCGGGGCGATTTGCCTGGGGTTTCTACTCTGCGTGTATGTAGCTCGCGGTCTGTCTGTATACGGCCTTATGTATTGTCTGTTTGTGTACGTCCTAGTTTGAGGTCTGTTTGGGTTGTACTTTCGGAAGTTAAGTACTTGTTCTGTGGCGGGTGTTGATAAGATGGATGTTTCGTGATCTTTTGCGCTTTGTAAGGCATCTTTTAGCGAGGTGAATCCGCGTGATGCTATGATAGTGCTCAATTTTTCGTTTCTCAAGCCTTCGGCGAATTTAGTAATAGCCATTTTTTCATTAAGTGGCTGTAGGATGCTATAAGCGTCCGGTCTGCCGTTAGCTTGTGTTATTGTTAAGTTAACGAATAGATCTTCTAATTCCTGTCCGTATCGTTCGATAGACCGATTTCCCTGTTTTGAGGAAACTAATTGATTTTGTATCGCGGTAGCCGATTTTACTGGTAATAGACTGGTTCTCAGGTCCTCAATTAAAGCGTCTACACTGGTGTGTGTACTTGATATCCTGAGTTTCGCGTTTTGGGTTAGACGGGTTTTAACTACGAAATTTATTAGTAATCTCGCGTCCTCAGATTTAATCATAGATGCGTACAGTTCTACTGCGTCTATAAGTTGTTTAGTGACTGATTCGGAACCGTCCATGGCTGGTAGCAATGCTACTGCCGTTTTTAAGCTAAAACTGTCCTGTGTCGTCATTTTGTCCTGGTCGTAAATTGATAATATTTTACTATATACGTCCTCTATTTGCGCGAGGTATTGTTGAATTATATCACTCTGTGGTATGGATATTTCTGACTTTTCTAACTTCGAGCTGTATTCCTCAACGCATAACTCGTATTGCTCATACAGTGATTGTGCTAATTTGAGCTTGTTCTGACCAAGAGTTTCTTTACGGCGTTTCTGACCTAGTTTTCGAATGTCTACCTGAAGAGCTGTTAGTTTGTTATATATATCTATTATTTGGGACATAATATATATGCAATGTGCATTGTGATAGTTAAACTTAGAATTGGATACTTAAAGTTAACACTGAATTTACTTATAATCTAGGAATGTTAGTATTGTACTTGCGATGCATGCTGATTGTAGCGGCGGTCTGATGACGATGTCAGGTGCTGCGGGGCTGATGCTGGTAACAGGTGCGGCTGCTATATGTCCTGTTCTGCTTGGCGTGCTGCTTTGCTGCTGCTGCGCATCATGGTGGCGATGGTCTGGCGTTCTATCTTTTTTGTGAGGCGTTTGTGTAGCTTCTTCCAAATACTGTAGATAATTATGACGGCTATTATGACGAGTACTGTTGCTGTCATATACGTGGTGATTCTTGTGCTGTCGATCTGGCTGGCTACGGCACTGTTCGCTGCTCCGTTTTGCGCTATTATTACTTCTTCTTTCTTGTCTTCTTTCGTGCAGCCTCCTCCCATGTTATTTGCTTTCCGGTGTGTTGACTTGGCTTGGGCGCGTGGGGTGGCGGCGTCGAAGTTCTGTTAGCGATTCTGCGGGGTGGAGCTGGACGATTAGGCGGGGTAGGGCAGGTCTAGGCTGCTTCGGGGGTTTGAAGGTCCGAGCGGGGCTGGTCCATTGTGAGCTGAGCTGTGCTGTGCAGGTCCGGGCTAGGCTGGTTCATGGAGCTTGCTGGCTGGTTCGTGGAGCTCGCTGAGCTGGCTGGTATTTAAACCGAGGCTGCCTTGAGCAGCCCGACTGGAAGGGTCGCCATATAGTAATGGGACGTGTGGCGAGGTAAGTGAAACGCTTAACGTGTGGATAATAACTGTTTAATGTTGGAAAATAGATCGCTTTATATAGGTACACAATCCTTTGTTCTCGGTTTAGGTTAATACACTGATCAAGGCCGAGGTCATAGCAAATAGAAAATGATTTATTATAATATTCCATATATGGTGGTAGCGTATCATATTACATTAGGAAAATGAACGTTGTTTTTTATTTAATTTTCTATTCGCCGTGGGTGGGCTTTGAAGAGTGTGAAGTTGGTTGAGTCAGCTGCTGTGATTATGTACCTATTACAATGGACATATCCAATATATACTCCGTTTATCTTGACAATGACAATGTTAATAAATAATATAATAAATAAATAATATATATTATAGGACAATCTTACACAAACCGACCTAGTCCCACAGTAAGATCAATAAGGCTTGTGTTGTGGGTACTAGACGACGATACATATATAATAGATAGATATAGATAAATACATAGAAAACATCCATAACTCAGGTACAAATATCAATGATAAACACACAAATAAATGCCCTGACCAGGATTCGAACCCGGGACCTCCTGCTTCGTAGGCAGGGTCACTACCGACTGGACTAAGAGGCCGTTGTATAATATTGTTAACACAATTAAAGTGTTGAACATTGATAGGTAATTATTTGGTACAGTCACCGGCAATGGTATCTTCGTACATGAAGGCCGCAAAAATGTGACACGCTCTTATTTGTAGAGCCATAAGAGCATGTCACATATTTTTGCAGCCTTCGTGAAGGAAGATACTATTGCCGGTGACTGTACCTACCAATAAACAAAATAAAGCTCAATGGTTTTCAGTGTAGGTACATTTTTCATTCCAGTACGCAGATAATATAGTTCGTATCAAGGGCCGCGATTCGAAAAATAAACACACACAGTGGACATACACAGCTTCAACCCAACTCAACTCAACGCTATAACGACATTGACATTTGCTATTCGAACAGATTTTCATTCAACATTGGTCTCACATTGGTCTCACATTGGTCACACATTGGTCACACATTGGTCTCACATTGGTACAACATTGGTACAATCATTGGTCAATGTCGTTATAGCGTTGAGTTGAGTTGGGTTGAAGCTGTGTCGGTCCAGTGTGTGTGTTTATTTTTCGAGTCGCGGCCCTGGACTGGGAGGCGTGGAAACTTTAATGATAATGACATATAAGTGGTATAAGTAGGCGCAATACGTACGAATACAAGTATACAGGTGTAACAAAAACAGGACATAATTGGTATCGTATTGCGACTAAAAAAAAGTAGGAGAAATTTTTTTTGGAAGCGATTTTTTTTTTGTATGGAACTCGTGGTCCCAGCTGCAACCCTCCATACAAAACCATTTTTTTTTCGCGCGAAATAGATATTTGTACAACAAGAGAAGAAAGTTCATATTTACTTCGAGTGCTAATTTTGAGTCCTGAGCAAGCGAAAGATTCTATAATAGAATGATTCTAATTTAAATCTTGAGCGTAGAGAGGGAGTCAAAAGCACAAGATGTAAATAACTTTATTCTCATGTTGAACATACTATTTTTCACCTCAGCAGTGATACTTATTTGATCATGAAATGGTTAAACATTTCAAAATTAAAATTTGTTTAAATTATATTTACAAATTAGTACTTCTGCGCATTTCGGAACGTTTCGTTCTGACTCTGTTTCAGGGGCCGAATCGAAAGTTTAGAATACAAATTAAAATTAAATAAAATTTGATTGAATGACGTTTAAAATATTTCTGTCTCTCTCTATTTACTAATGACGTGAAAAAGACAACACGAATAGCTTCCGAGTATTTCGAATTTGTATTAGACCTCGCGCGCGGATTGACATTGTAATTCCAAGGTCAACAAGGTCATTTTGTCTCACGCTCGCAGCAAAAATGAGTTTTGCTTACTGTTTTTAGGTATCAAAGAACCCTCGTTCCTGCTGCTGAGGTGAAAATTTTTTTTTTCATACTTAGAATGCGATACCAATTATGCCCTTAAAAGGATCAACAGAAGTTTTGTTACACTTGTATTATAGTATTTTTATCTACACTCATATTGTAAGTCCTCTAAAATGCGTTCAAAAACCGTAGGCAATGACCAGCATTACAACAAACGATTTCACTATGATAAGTTTCTTATCTGTGGCAGTAATGTAATTTTAACTTTACATGCTCAAATATTGTTAAGGTATGAGTTTCAAATTTGGAACAGCTGTCAAAACCAACACAATTTCAATGGGTTTCTATTCTAGTATCCATAGATTTTAAAATGTTGTCGATACGAAACGTCAGTACGGTATATTTTTTGACATAAACCGCACGACATTTTGATCTCGGATGACATGAGAATAAGGACTTCGTTCGTTGGCTAATATTTAAAAAAAACTCGCGACAGAAGTTTGTACATATATATTTCTCTATGGTTTGTACGGCCGCCATTTCTGTTATCAACTTGTCAGTTATTGTTTGTCGAAACATTTTTAATTGCGAAAATGTAAATGTTTACTATTAACTATACTTATTATAATAAATAAGTATACTTTCCTTATCAGTTCTAATTTATTTATTTTTATTAAGCTTACACCTGTGGGTATGTTTCAGCACTTGTATCTATCTACCTAGTAATGCAGGTCAATTGCCTTCGGCTTCTGAACCCACCTTTGAGTACTTAAAACACTCGTGTGATCTTATAATGAAACTCGCTGCGCTCGTTTCATTAAACCCCACTCGTATTTTAAGGCCCCTCATTATGTATCAGTTGCATAAACTACTATTATGATTTTGGTAAGACTCGACTCTGATTAAAGATACTCGTACACGTTTTTGCATGATATCTTATCAACCGACTTCAAGATTTCGAAGGAGGAGGTTATCAATTCGTCGGGATCTTTGTTTTGGCTATTTTTTTTATGTATGTTCACCGATTATTCGAAGACGGCTGGACCGATTTGGAAAATTCTTTTTTTGTTTGAAAGCGTATACTTCACAGTTGGTCCCATTGTAACCAGGTCAGGATCTGATGATGGGATCCTGGAGAAATCGAAGGAACTATTCAACTATTATAGGCACACCTATTGTGATTTGAGTATTTTTTACAGCAGCTCGAGCATTTTCTGTTGGAAAGGTGGATGCTAAGTGAAGTCGGTTCTTTTTTGTTTGAAATTATTTGAAAGATACATTCCACGATGAAGATATCAAAATGAAATGAAGCAATTTTCTTTTGCAAATTACTTAGATACGACCTCTAATGGAACACACACAAATTATATCCACACATCAAAGAGCGTTCACAGTAAGATACATTTTAATCTAATAATGCACGGGCATGATTGCTTCTTATACTTTCTTTCATATTTATAATTCATATTTAATGATTGACATTAATGGCAGTGCTTAGGGCCGAGCTCGATTAACTAACCAGTTTTCTTTGAGCTTCCGAATTTTTGATTAGGCCTTCTTTAGCTTGGGTTGGGTAGTTATGGTAGGTCACTGTATAATGGTTCTATGTACACGTTAATTTCAGATTTAGGCGCTTTCGTGATAGTGTTACGAAACGGTCATTCTATTGTATGGTGGGGGCGTAGATAACCTCATATAGAGGTGGCGTTGTGAAGCGTATAATAGTAACTTCAGAATGGATAGCATGGTTACCATTTTATCGCCTATTGCTCATGCGTTACTTTTGCACTTACATAGAACGTGACGTTTTTATACGTATGTTTTACTTAAAATTTTCGTTTGTCTGGCGTATTTTTCTGCAGGTATTTTGCGATGACATTTTGACGCATCTGAAAAGAGCAACCGCTCTGTAATATTATGTTATAAATATTGCTCGAAGCCGGCGAGAAGTGATTAATTATGGTTGTCTACGACAGTTATAGTTAAAAGTAACTACTAAACTAAAATCCCACACTACTTCACACTACAAACCATCTGAATTATGTGGTAGGTCTAAAACTCAGACTCAAGCATCCAAAGTCTGCGTAGTATAGCACCTCTTTATTGGTAGCCTTAACTTTTATTGTAATGCTCTTTCTAGAATGTAAGTCATCTGGGGGTAGCAGTAATAAAGTGCAACGTGATTTTGTAAATTAACGCCGACTAGCATGTAACAACGCTTCCATAAAGTACTTAAGGCTTAAAAGTGACTTTGTAAGCTATTAATAAACTTAAACTGCAAACCGGCTATAATTTTGCTAATTTGAATCGCTAATAATTTTCTGTATGGAACTATTTAGCATTATACTTTTCTTGTGATTAAAGATGTGTCAATTGTAATTGCTGCAACTGAAATTTAAAATAACTCAAAAAACAATAAAGTGATTATACTAGCGAAAATAATTATGACGACTCTTTTGTTTTTCTCAATGCGTTTCCTCTGAAAGTGTGTACTTAAAATTAATATACAGGCACAAAAAAGTACGAATTCCCGCACAACGTGGTTGGTTGCAAGGCATAGTGACTGGCGATAAAGTGTGCGTGGCCGTTACCGTGCGTGACGTGCGAATGGGACATATTGAAACATTGGTTGCTTATTACACTTTATCGTGTACGTCAACGATATCGTCACGTTTACCCTCTCGTTAAACCAGGGTAGCCAGAACCACGATCATGAACATATACGATATTCGTTTATCTTCGACAGAATACTAAAAGCATATCTGCATACAACTCTATACTTTTTGGTCCTCTGCTTTATCGTGACGGTTAAATGTAAAGAAATTGTAGACATCCATAGTGAAGTAATGGTGAACGAAAAACACTGAAAGTGCTACCTACATATTTACGTATTTTTTTTACGAATAGTTTTTTTGCATAACACATTGAAAGGGAAATTATCAACTCGTGACAGTCGAGATCGGATCGGATCACATCAAACAATCGGATTCGATTATTTAATGTTATAATATCCCATTCCTCCTCTCGTCGGTTTTCTCATTGCTGAGGGTCGTGATTCCCTTGCGTAATCTTGTTTCAGATTGTGTTCCGCCATTTATTCCGGTCCTTGGCCTCATGAAGTGCGGTGTGAAACTTGGTGTACTGGGTTGTGCGGATTTGGTCAGACCATCTGGATAGACTACGACAAGCAAGTCGTTTACCGTCTACCTTGCCAGTGACCATAAGTTTATCCAGGTTATGGTCTTCTTTTCTTGTAATGTGACCGAAAATGTTTATTTGTTATGTTTGTTTATGTTTACATGTACTCCCTAGGTGAGAAGTATAGAAATAAACATTAACAGATTTAACAAATTCAAAGATTTCAAACATGTTTGTTGTGAATTGTTGATCAAAAATTTAAATCACGCTTCACCAAAGAATTATAATTGTCAACTTTTTTTACAAGTTGTAATAAATTATTTAAAAAGTATTACTTATAAAAAAAAGTAGATTTTGGCCCTCTGCAAAGTTTTTAATGTATCGTGAAGCTTAGAAAAACTAGATTATTCCCATTAATTACATCGAAGAGAACTGTAGTTAATATATCTGGGAACTAAATATTTCAACCTTTTGCCCGATAATCATCGATTTGTATACTTTAGGCTAGCTAGCTCGTTTCTATACTTTAGGTCTAGGTCGTATCACAAATAATGCTTTTATTATGCAGCCTAATTGGAGGCCTAAGATTTGTGTCTTTTTTTTATTACTACGTACCTACCAACAGTTGTTAGATGCCACTATAGTAGTTTATGTAACTGTTACGTAATAAGGGTCCTTAAAACATGAGTGTGGTTTTATGAAATGAGCCGCAGGCGAATTTCATAATAAGATCACACGAGTGTTTTAAGGCCTAATTACGTACAGTTGCATACACTGCTTTATCTACACTCATATTATTTATTCTAAATGCCTTATTTGGAAACCATAGAATGGCCGCCATCGCACCGCCACCATGGCCAACTCTCGTGTGCCGGCGGTCGCGCGGGCGCGTGTCGGGCTGTCGGCGGATCCCCGGGAGGGTGCAGGTGTACATTATGTTATCAAAACTCATAGCACATCAATAATTGAGCATGAAAAGTTAAAATTACGTTACTGCTACGGATAAAAAGCTTATCATAGTAAAATCGGTCGTGGTAATGCTAGCCATTGCCTACCGTTTTCGAACACGTTTTAGAGAACTTACAATATGAGTGTAGATAAAATATTTTTTTTGTGTTCTATCAAAAATTCGTCTCTATTTAAATCTATTAATTAACACGAAACATCTGTACCCAAATATTAACTGCCAAGTTTCGTCACGTCTCGTTTATTTTTATGATTCCAAAGCAGCAGAATTCACATTATTCACACAGAGAATATTTATTGTTGGTTACAACAACAGGGAATATTCAAAATAGATGAAGTCCTCTTGATCCACTTTTTAATCAGTGTTAACGCAAACGTGAAGCTTTTCATAAACACGATCTTAATTCTGTCATCGGCAGGATCGATGAAACAAAAACATCTGTTAAAATTATAGCAGACGGCCACAAAAATAATTCTCGTAACGCAATTAAAAACATAAAACACGCTCGAAATAAATCCAAAGCGAAATATCATATCTAAGGCAGAGGCAATAACATTAAAACATATACAGAGGGGCAGATGCGCCAATATTCTATTATTACTGGCTTTTCAGCGCGAACAGCATTAGCATTCCCGACTATTTCTATATCCCTAAGATGAATCATTAAATAATAAAATCCGAAGCACACTTAATGCGCAACAACACACGAATCTATTCATATCTATTTATTAACTAACACATGGACGCTGCTAATCAGTTCCAGGCGTGTTAGTTCTCAATCGAACGCACACCATTTCACAAAAGCCATACATCAATGGACGATCTAATTGCGACCTCGTAAACATACGTCAATGTGTTTGTTGCTGCAACAATGTGTGTGAGCCAGCTTATTAGTAAGCACTTTCAAAAAATACAATCAAACTTCAAATCTGGATTTGAATTTGGAACAGTTAAGATCTGACAGATGGCAGGTTATAAATAAGATCGCTAGTTAGCGTTTCGGTTTTGCGTTGAGTTTTGTTAAAGCATGAGAAGTGACGCGGCATATTTTAATGTCTTGGGTGTTATTAGCCACAAATGTCACGTTTGATGCATCAACTGCTACTTTGTTAAAGTTGGCGTAGGAGATGTGGATGCGTAAATTAGGTTCACATGCATTTTAATGCACTTGCGGTTTGTGCTCTAGTTCGATAATCTTCGAGCGAATGGATCGGGAGATGATTCATAATGCCCGTTCTATTGTTGGCTAGCCCATTGCAAACTCGAAATTATGTAACTAATGTCCATTGCATTATTTAATGTTACTTATGTGCGGCGCCTGTGGTTTTCGTTGTTCAAATTTATTTGTTTCCATAACACTTCCTGTACATTACTCGGTCTGATTTGCAGTTCACTTAGATTTATATAATGCTACTTTAGTTTCTAGATGCTCATTACTCATGTCAACTGGTTTATGCCAATACTAACAATATTCGCGCATGCGTTACCCTATCGTAAACTAATATTTAGTTATAATAGCTTTGATCTTTTTGAGGTGATATCAGCACTGTGCAATCATACACTACACATACCTGCTTATTGTATAACAAGTTATACTTCTAATGAAGATAAACGCGTGCAAACCATCGCAAATATGGTGCTGCAAAAATGTTAACAGACCTTTCTTTGGTTATGTTAGATACATAATAGAGAAAAAAGTTGTAGAACTTCCAAAACAAATCATAGATCAGCTTTTATCAAATCGAGTGATAATATACTAAATAGGTAATGCCAGTTTTTGTAGAACTGTGCCTCAGTGTTCTTATGACCAAGTGTTCGACACACTAATGCCCAATAGTTGATACCCTGCTGCCGTTATATAGTATGGCTTCATTTTAAAGATGACATGTCCTGGGGCAGTGACGAGCACTCGGAAGTTTACCTTATTTTAGAATTAGGTAAACCTAGGTCAAACCCGACCCACCATACACTTTTCTTTGTATCCATAAGTTTCAAAATGCTATATGATTGCACGGCAAAGCGTGAACACAGTACTGTACAACTGTTTTTATTACATATGCCTATAAACTTGATTCTTGTAGGACGATCGAAAACAATCCAGTACCTATATTTGTGGGAGCCGTGTTGCGAGATGATTGAGACCATCGGTTTAGAAATGTAGGCACAGTCACTCACAGATGTAACTAAGCAGATGAGAATTGTTAAGAAAACACGTGTAGACCATTTTGAACACCTCGCCTTTTTAACTACTTCTGCTGGTGATTGTACCTAATCGTAAACCGATGCTCTTAATCATCTCGCAACACGGATCCCACAAAAGATCGGATTGTTTTCGTTGCGCGTAATGCCGAGATCCACTTAAAGCTATTTCAGCACAACGCATTAAATTTGATCGATCAGCGCCATATTTTTCCTGTTTACCAAATATTTAAGTAACAGCCATAAGTCAGGCAGTAAAATAATTCAAATGTGAAATTTCATGAACGCTCATAATGAACTTGGCAAGCGACCAAAAAACGTCTTATTTTCGATGTGGAATTTGGACCAATTTTTTATTGCAAAGGAAATAGTGATACGAGGGCGTTACAATAGATCGCCTAATTATTAAAACTGTTTGTATCAAAGATTATAAAACCACAAAAAATGTATATTTTTAGATTTAATGATTTTTCTAACACCCGCCGATGCCGCATAAATGCTATGTACTTACGTATAGAGATCAAGGGTAAGTCGTAGGCAACCCTACCTCATCGAGTAGCAGAATCCTCCTTTTTGTAAAAGGTCGGTATCGCGCATGTGATACCTCTGGACTTGCAGGCGTCCATAGGCTACGGTACCTGCTTACCGCCAGGCAGGCCGTATGCTTGTTTGCCATCGTCGTGGTATATAAAAATGTACTTAAGGGCAATTCATGGTGAAAACTTATGTATATGTACTTGGTAGCCTGAGCTAAACTTGGAGTACTTTTTTTATACCACGACGGCGGCAAGCAACCATACGGCCCGCCTGATGCAAGCAGCTACCGAAACCTATGGACGCCTGCAACTCCAAAGGTGTCACATGGGCTTTGCCGACCCTTTAAAAAAAGGAGGATTCACTGTGTTGATGGTTAAAGGAACAAGAAGGTCCCTCATCGTCAACACACTGGGTCCTCTTTGAGCTCTTTGGCAACCTTACTCACCAGCAGGAACACAACACTATGAGTAGGGTCTAGTGCTATTTGGCTGTGGTTTTCTGTAAGGTGGAGGTACTTCCCGAGTCGGGCTCTGCTCCAGATTTGAGCGAGATGACATTCGCTGAACGTGCCCTACCACACTTAGCGAGATGCCATTTGCAGTGCCCATACCTCTCTTTTTGGCGTTTAAGGACATACCCCGGGTCCAAAGGATATACCCCGGGTCCGGGGCTTTTCGTACAGTAAGCAAAATATGACCCTATTTTCTCGACGATCTAGGATTGCCTACGGCCTACTCTTGATCTAGTAGTGTTCCTTAATTCTATGTTATTATCTTATTCTTATCTATAGGAAAAAATATATTTTATCGATTCAGACATTTCCAATACAATACGAATCAGTCATTCTTTACAAAAAATATTCTGTAATTATTAAAAACTACAACAGCTGGCTGCAATAAAAAAACAAAAGATACTTTGCATGTGTCACAAACTAAATTAAATACAGTCACACTGAATAATAACTCTGGACCACCAGCAATTCATCTTCAAGTTATAACTCGCACATTGATTTGGCAATCACACAGAAGATTTATTGCAAATTCCAATCAGTTATATTAACAATAAAACCGGCCAAGAGCGTGTCGGGCCACGCTCAGTGTAGGGTTCCGTAGTTTTCCGTCCGTCACAGTAAGTGTCCCCACTTTAGAGTTAATAACACCGACATGTAGGATATGATATGAGAGTTCCACGTACAGCGACATATATCGGCAAATTAAGTAAACTATTGCGCGCGAGCTTAAAGTACGGAAGATGATTTTTATGGAATAATTCTTTATTGCGTGAACCGATTTTCACCGTTTTTACTTTATTTGAAAGCACGTCATTTCATTGTAATTTTGTACAAATTACAGTTACAATAAACACCTGCTTATACGGTTAAATTACAAACTTAGTACAGAAATTATTTTGAATTTTTTTTTCAAAAACTATTCATCCTATCAAGTTCAAAATAATTTTCCTAGAAAGTTTTTATGAAGTTCTACTTTTGAGATTTTTTTCATATTTTTAAAACTTATGGTTCAAAAGTTAGAGGGGGGGGGACGCATATTTTTTTACTTCTGGAGCGATTATTTCCGAAAATATTTACATTATCGAAAAATGATTTTAGTAAACCCCTATTCATTTTTAAATACCTATCCAACAATATATCACACGTTAGGGTTGAAATGAAAAAAAAAATCACTCCCCACTTTACGTATAGGGGAGGTACCCTAATAAAAAAAAAAATTCCACTTTTTATTTTACCACTTTGTCGGCGTGATTGATATACATATTAGTACCAAATTTCAGCTTTCTAGTGCTAACGGTCACTGAGATTATCCGCGGACGGACGGACGGACGGACGGACGGGCAGACATGGCGAAACTATAAGGGTTCCTAGTTGACTACGGAACCCTAAAAACGGATATCATTGACCACGTGGCGTAGGAAATCTTTTAGTATTTTGATGGCATTCCTGAATGAACGACTCACTCGGGTGGTATGAAATAGCACATTATATTGCTATTACTTACTTATTCAATATATTTTAGGGGATAATCCGGCATTTTATATATATTTTTTAAAACACTTATTTATTAGGTAATGCAATCTAAACAGATTGTAAAAGTAAATTAAAACTTACTTCGTAATTATTGACTCATTAATTCCCATAATTATTTTTCGTGCTTTCGTATTTCGATGGTTTTATAAATGGCAAAGAGCAACACCAGTAGCCTGGGACTGTTCCGCTTTGATCACCTAAATCACAATTATTTTCTTCCAAGCATTAGAAGAAAAAAACACTAGTTTATATTTTTACTACCCAAGGAACGAATGATACAAAAAGTTACCTGTAAACCCGCTTACTAAAGCAATTAATTATCATAAAGCGGCCCCGTAGGTGTATTTCAGTGACTGAATTAGTTTAATAGCCGAACGCTCATGTGTACTATTTTTTAGCTGTCATAGATCTTTTACGATCGAAGCGTTCTGTTTATTTTCGTTTTTAATTACCCTGAGCATTGCCAACCGGCGGCTTTGAATTGAAAAGTGATGTTTTGGTGTAATTAGGCTACGTATTGTCTTTTTAAAAGTTTCGTGTGCGCTCAAAGCAACGTAAATACTGTCAAGAAATAAGAGTTTTTATTTTGCATAGTTCAGTGTATGTTTCTTTCAAAAGCCTTAATTATAACAACAAAGCTGTACGCAAAAAATCGTTGTCATAAAAGGGAAAATCCTGCTGAACATGACTAAATAATTAGGTCAAACATGTTAGGTGGTTTATTAAACAGAAAAATACTGTTACGTACTATCCATAGCAATCTATGCATTAAGGAAACGTCTATTATAATCAGAAACTAAACTGATAATGGTTCACTGGCAGAGAATGCCTCATTGCATTAAGTCCGCTTTTTGTACATTAAGTTTGTCTTTTGTGCAATAAAGTTTAAATAAATATTGATAATTTCATCTTTTTAGACTACAATAGCATACCGCAAGATATCAAAACATTAACTTTAGTCTTTAGTCATAAAAAACCCTAAATTTAAGAACTAAATTGCACATGCAAAAGTAACTAATTCAAGCAAATCAAATCTCCCCTGAGTCAGAATCGATACGCTCTGGCGTAACGACCATCGGATGCGCCCAAGTGTTCCACTGAGATTGTAAATATTTCTCTGTTTCTGAACATGACTAAAATAGAATAGAACGCGTGTTCCTAAATCCCCTTTGAAGATTACACACGCCGGCATTAGCTCTGGCAAATTACCCTCTAACAAAGATTGTATTAATTACGTGCTCCCGATAGCCCAATGTAAATATACATTTAAATTTAGAATTCGGCAAGCGTGCGTGCGCGCGGCTTTTCGACGCCTTATATCTGTCATTTTTCTCTCGATGCTAACAGTTTTTTGTTTTCTTAATTCATCTTTAATCGTGGGCAAATGTTTTCTCGTAAATTGATATTGCGTACGTTTTTAATGTTAATGTTACACTCATGCACAATTCATGGAAGTCGAATTTGGTCAAATTAGACAATGTCGAACATATTTCGGAAATTCGGAGTAAAATTACATGTTATTAAGAAACATCAACACTGGACGGTCGTTATAACACAAAAGATAAACAGTCTGAATTAAAGAGTCGTTCATTATAATACATTTTGCTTAATACTGGCGTTATTTGGGCGCAGGGCGTGTTATCGTTTCGCCGATCGACCGATGGCCACCGCTGATTGTTTCGTTCTGGTACTACCTTTAATAATAAACTTGCCACAGGTTCTGGATTTGCTTGTTTATTTTTGGAGTACCGTCAAATATCGGTGTGTTCGATTAGTGGCAATAAAAATGAAAGATGCAAGTCATAGTAAAAAAAGTATTGGTCAAGGAATTGTTATGTTTATTGGCTGTGAAGTTTGTTAGCCGAGTTCTGAAAGAATCCTTATTTAACAAGAGCTTTACTTACGTTACCAATACATTGCAAAGCAACTGCTTTCCCATTGATTTGGTTTTATAATGTGTTTTAGTTACTCGTTTTTTTTTAAATAATGAGAAAATGTTTTGAGCGAAATAATAAATGGGACTAACATTCATAAAAAAAAACATTTATTTATATAGGTTCTTTAAATATTTTTATTAAAACATGCCGTTATAAATTTCATTACAATTTTGTAGAGATTTTTATTATTTTGTTTCTGAAATGGTAACATAATAATGCGCTCGTAAAAAACGAGAAAGCACTTCCGCGCATCCACAGTGCTCAAAATCCAGATCGATTCAATCGTGCGCACCGATAACCCGAAATTACGATTCGAAACCCGGTATTATCCACACAAAAAGCAATAAAATAGCGTGAAATAGTATGAGAGCATTAATTCGATTATCAGATCGAGGTGCGAAGCGAGTTTCGATGTTTATCTAGGTATAAAGAGGCGCTATAAGAAATTATTTTACAGCTGTAAAATAATAAAAGCGCTCATTAGCAGTCATTTAGGAGCCGCCTCTGCGATCGAGGGCCTGATATAAGTGTTTGGAAGTAATAAGAGGGTGATGAACTAGTTCGGTAGGCACGCGCATTTTATTTAGAATCGTCGTTGTCAAATAGTCCAACAACGTATAGGTAACAAGTTTACAAGTTATTTGAACTAAGTTGATGACTTGCACGCAGAATGTTTTATAGACGAAGTATGTTGTGATTAGATTTACCAGTTTATTGAGACATGTGTGTGAATTTTTGCCGACTATGTACGCTGCCACAGAGTAAATAATAAATAAATAATAAATATTATAGGACAATCTTACACAAATCGACCTAGGCCCATCGTAAGCTCAATAAGGCTTGTGTTATGGGTACTAGACGACGATATAAATAATAGATAAATACTTAAAATACATAGAAAACATCCATAACTCAGGAATAAATATCTGTGATAAACACACAAATAAATGCCCTGACCAGGATTCGAACGCGGGACCTCCTGCTTCGTAGGCAGGGTCACTACCGACTAGGCTAGGAGGCCGTTAAACGCTAGAGTTTTTAAAAATAGCCGTGTTCAGATTTTTATATACTATCTCCGTGTATGTAAATATTACTAGGTAATATAATGTAAGTATAATGGCATAAAATACCACAAAAAACGCGTTGGACGGGACATATAGCAAGGTTAACAGACCACCGATGGACTCTCAGACTGTCGATTTAGAAAGGGCCTTCAGAGACTAAAAATAAAGGGAAACCTAAGAACACGATGGTCTGACGATATTGTAAAACTGAATGGCGCTGGCGTTAAATGAATACATATAGCGAAGAATAGACAGGAGTGGAAATCCCTAGTCAAAGGAGGTACCTTCGAGTAGCGAGGGGTTTTTATAGAATGAAATCTTAAATATTGGAACTTAATACTTAGAAAATAGCCGCGAAAGCTGAAGACGCCAGTTCAAATCTGGCCTTGGACACCGGAGGGTTTGGTCACTTTTTCTAAAGTATGTGACATCTATTTTCAGTTTATATATAGTAGTGTAACTACTTAAAAATCGCAAATCAAAAAATATTGAACAAAATAATTTGATTTGCTTCAAGATTCACTTAGAAAATACTTTAATTATATTTATTTTGTAGAAAGTATTAATGCAAATCTGTTAGTTTACTAAGAAATATAAGGTACTTATACTTTAAAAAAAGTATGATGGCATAGAACACGGCTTCCTAGCCTGGTCGGTAGTGACCCTACTGTTCAGGAGGTCCCGGGTTCGAATTCTGGTCAAGGCATTTATTTGTGGTTTATCACGGATATTCTTGAATTACGGATGTTTTCTATGTATTTAAGTATTTATCTTTATCTATCTATTATTCATATCGTCACCTAGTACCCACAACACAAGCCTTATTGAGCTTACTGTGAGACTAGGTTGATTTGTGTAAGATTGTCCCATAATATTTATCAATTGTTAGAACTCAATTATGCATGAAAGTCTAAACATATCAACCATCAGATTATCGGTTTAAATATTCCTTTACACAGAATTATAAATGCATATTGTAATTAGTGTTTAACAAGTATTATTTAGTCCGTCATTATTTAGCTCACAATAAATAGTGAATACCAAAACCACACAGTTTCTTAACTGGTATTTAGAATACAATTAAAACCACAAAATATCTACTTTACCGTCGCATTTATAGTAGTTTATTTATAACTGTTACGTAATGAGGGTCCTTAAAACATGAGTGTGGTTTTATGAAATGAGCCGCAGACGAATTTCACAATAAGATCACACGAGTGTCTTAAGGCCTAATTACGTACAGTTGCATACACTGCTTTATCTACACTCATATTGTATATATTAAATTAAGTGTTGGGAAACCATAGAATGACCGCCATTGTACCGTCATGGCCAACTCGATTGTGCCGGCGCTCGCGCGGGACCAATCGAGTTGGCCATGGCGGTAACATTATGTTATCAAATTCGATGTTCCAAATTTGAAACTCATTGCTTAACAATATTTGAGCATGCAACGTTAAAATTACGTTACTGCCGCAGATAAGAAACTTATCATAGTTAAATCGTTTGTTGTAATGCTTGTCATTGTCTACGGTTTTTGAACGCATTTTAGAGTACTTACAGTATTAGTGTAGATAAACAAAATTACATGACAGACAGACAGGATATCACATTCACAATTAAATTACGAGTATAACAGTTATATCGTAGTGAGCTCGTTTTTGAATGACAAGTATATAATGAAGTACAGATGTTAAATCTGGGTTTTAAGTAATTTACGGAGATGGAATTATTCGTTTCATTATAAAGCTAATTGCACACTAGTCATTTTCACAATGGTAATGCCTTGTTGCGGTCTTGGGCGCAATTTACCTGGGGGCAGAAACTTGCTGGGATCAGGTACAATGATGTATTGAGGTGTAGTCATTCTGGAAGTGCACAAGAGTCTGATTGTTTCTGTTGAGGATAATACCAAAAGCATGGTTTCATGATGCTGGCTGCTTTATCTTTGGTTTTCCATTATGATTATGAAACTGACATGTTCTATCTTTATACTTTGTATTGATGCTCGTAATGTTTTCTAGTTTTTCTTGTGATTATAATTGAATGTGTTTATTAATCTTGTTATTTCTCAACATTGACTAAGAGAATAGATACCCTGCGCCACTCTGGCTATAACCCATACAGTTTCTTTTAGTTTTATTATGTTACATTGCATTACCGTGCCCCCAGATATATAAAAGAGTATACAATATAACGGTTACACTCACGTCACTTTAGTCACTTTGCGCGACATGTTTTGGAGAGCTTAGGTCTCCATCTTCAAGCACTAAGCGTGCTATTTGAACCGGCCCGTAGCGTAGTGACTAAAGAGACGTGAGTGTAACCGTTATATTTTATAGTGTTAGTATGTCTCACGAAACTTTAAACTTAATATATGAAACAGTTATATTAAGCATTGTTTGTTTTAGGCTAAAGGTGGAAGTACTTACGTAATAGGGTACTGAATTGAAAGACGATTTTTGCATTCGTTTATCAGTTGCATTAACCATCAGTTATTGTCATTGCATTTGCTAAAATTGTATTGTTTAACAGTTCTTAATGGTTGAAATAAAATGATGATAGCTGTGTCCCAAGAAAAAGGTCGTCAATTAATCAGTTTTTATGCATAGAATAAGATGAAAGCGTCGTATCTAGTTGCTATATAACTTGGTTGGAAAGAGTTCTTACAATAAACACTTGAAGGTACAATTAGGCGTTTTGTACTCGATGCGAGGCTTCAATTAAACCTTCACCCAGCGCCGGTTTAATAAATGGCTGCCTTTGTGTTTTGTTTGCTAACTGTCGCTAATTCATATTGCGGTTTTGGTGTAAGTATATCTTGTCTTATTACTTACTAATACTATGGCGGTTTCTTACTTACATCTTTATTGGTGTATATACTATACATAATATATGTACAGTCACCAGCAATAGTATCTTCCTACTCGGAGGCCGCAAAAACATGTGACTCGCTCTTATTTGTAGGGCCATAAGAGCCTGTCACATATTTTTGCGGCCTTCGTGTAGGAAGATACTCTTGCCGTTGACTGTACCTACCTGTTATGGATTATGTAACAGCAATAATCTTAATTAATATAGTATAAACAGTCGAGTTGCCTAGAAACTGACCAACAATGCACAGTGTTAAGATTTATAAACGTTTGCAGATACGACCTTAACATTCAGAACATAGGTCATATATTATTAAAAAAATATATTTTTATGAAATGTATCGTAAAGCAGCGAAAACAAATACGAAAGATGAAAATGATATAGACGTAGCCTAGAAAACGAACCACAATTACAAGATGGCTCCAATACGATTATGCACGTAAAATTATGATCCAGGAAAAATATGACGCAAAGGAGGAAGTATTAAATCAGCGTCATTTTAATCATTTTGTTCTTTGCTATAAAGTAGGTTGGTCCTTAAGAAAATTTACGTAATTTCTATGTTACCACTTAACGGTTATTAAACAACCATTATCCTTATTAAAATGCAAGAATGCCACGTGTCAGGCTAATCTTACAATAAAACTAACTCCAATTTAATACAATTAAATGCAAAGTAGACAATAAAGCAAACAAATTATAAAAGCATTACCTTATACGGAACATTAAAACTCTACGTATTATAATTTATCAAGAAATGTTCCCCTTTCTCTAGGCCACTTTATGTTTGCGTGTATTCAACTGATAACGCAGCTACATTAGTCTTTATATCTTTGTAATAGGGTTGTAAATAGTTTATGTTTGCGTAGGCGTGTATTAAACCAGCTTGGCTGAAGATAATTGGCGTTAAGTGGCTGTTAAGTTATAATATAAGCTAAGTAGATAGCATCCGTACATGTTTTTGTTGTATGCAATTAGCACTTATTGTAGTGTCAGTTGTAATTTCTCACGTGTTTCATCACTTTACTAAAGTACACGTTTTACTTTTACAAATTATGTTAATGACGGACTGTTAATTGTTGCTTGTAGTTGTAAATGCGGGGTGGCAGAATCAGTTTGACATGACGTTTCAATGTTCAACCCCATATTGTGACTAAACTTATCTGTTAATTTTAACGGATTTCTGTAATTTTTTTAAGAACGACTGACTTTTATGGTTGTGTTAAGGAACCAAAACAAAGCGAACAACAAAACAAATGGACAACTACAAACATTCTTATAGGACTTGGCTCTTATTTTGCATTGTCTTTTTAATGGGTTACAGATAACTAGCCTTTTCCCGCGGCTTCGCCCGCGTACTATAAGTACTCAAAAAGGATACGATACCTATGTTGATTTTCAGACTTTGTGACCACATTTGCCCCTTTTAGGGGTTGAATTTTCAAAAAAAACCTGAAACACTTGTTTACTCATTTGTCGTTAGGAATACTCCTGTGAAGTTTCGAATAAAATAATCTAACAAATCTTGATTCGCCATACAAACTTTGGACCCCCATTTTACCTCCTTACGGGGTGAATTTTGAAAAATCCTTTCTTAGTGCATCCCTAGACCTTATAAGGAACTTACGTGCCAAATTTGGAATCTCTAGAACCAGCGGTTTGCGTTGATATGTCAGTCAGTCAGTCAGTCAGTCAGTCAGTCAGTCAGTCAGTCAGTTTCTTCTTTTATATATTTAGATATAGAATTTACCATTTTATTTGAAACATGTACTCCCCTAGTGAAAACACATTAATTCAATTAGTAATAACAACCTCCGTTAACCCAAATAGCGTTTAAATACCCCATTTAAATAATTACGATTCTTAGTTCCACCATCAACAAAAACATTTTAATTTCAATAGCCTAAGTCCATCAAAACGTTAATAAACGTCATTCAATGACCTCCATTCCTACAACAATCATGTACAATGTATTGAGCTATGAATATGGACATTGTAATGGGTGACCCGTTTGTGTTTCTAGTAGTTGTTTGTCTGGCACGTGCGTCATGTTGCTAGACAGGAGCAATTAAACCTTTTCATATATATTATTTAGTATTTATTTTATACCATATAATCCTAAAATATGACCACTCTTTGATTTGTGATTATACAGAATTGTTTGACATTAAGGTTAGTTTAAATACGTTACATATATCCCTGCTTATCCTTACTAATACTAATATTAAAAATACGAAAGTTAAGTACCTAATTTTGTCTGATTGTAATCAGTACCAATATTTCACTTAGCCATTAGGTGGATGTTAAAAATATGTATACAGTTTTGCACCTTAATCAAATATAAGGCGAAAAATTAAAACATATCTTAGACGTCGCCTGCTACCTCACTATAGCTTAACTAATATAAGAAACATTATAAAAAACTATAGGAGACCATATATAAAAGCTCGGCCACTACTTCGCGTGCAAGCGGTAGCGGTGACCGCGTGCCGAGCGAGATACCGTGCTCCAGGGACCGTATACCGGTATTATTTTCATACAAATTCAATACCTCGCGGTTGTTTATGTTTTTCTACCTAAATAATCTGATAATATATTGTCCATTATTGAATAATATTTGAAAATATGGGGTAAATATTGCGAATACATTAAATTTTTTCAGTATTTCGATTTTTAGCTATACCGCTATTATCAGTCCCTGCCGTACTCGGACCTTTTCACTGACTTAAAGATTTCTGAATTCGCCAGGATCTTCGTTATTGCTATTTTTTTTTATGTATGTTCACCGATTATTCAAAGACGTCTGGACCGATTTGTATACTTCACAGTTAGTCCCATTCTAATTAGGTCTAATCTGATGATAGAATCCTGGAGAAATCGAGGGGACCTTTCAACTTTTATAGGCACACATATAGTGATTTAAGTATTTTTACAGCTGCTCTAGCATTTGCTAAGAAAATGCTTTTGGAAAGGTGGAGCCTAAGTGAAGTCGGTTTCTTTTTTGTTTGTTTAAAATGATTGTTCTCACCTATTTCGGCTGCTCACCGCCGCCGCCGCCGCGCGAAGTCGTGGCCTGGCCGTAAGGTACGTATTCAAGGTCAGACACGTGTGATGTTAAGGGTTTGTAATTAGAGCCGGAGCATATTGGGCAATGTTTATTTGAATGCGCAGCTGCGCGAATTGTTTAATGGCGGACTTAATTGTATAGATTCCGGCGCGTGAGTCATAATGTAGCAAGATTTGTTTTGTTAATGATGTTTTTGTATGTAGTGCCTGACTTCATTTGATTTATTTAAGACTAGTTTCCACATGTAACTTTGTTTGCCTAAGTCGTTTTTAAGTATTTACAACCCTGTTTTCACCCCTAATATTAGACTGGATGGAGATTCGTCACATTTGAAAAATATTCTTAATTACGTTCTACATTTCATATTTCTACCTTCAACGGATTAGGCTGTGAGTTGCCCATTTGTCTCTAGTTCACGCAAAAATGTACGTATTTAGATTTTAAATTGCTACACAGGTTAATCCCCGAATAAAAAAAAAGTGCTAACATTGGCAGATGTCAGGTGTCAACAGTTTAAACACTTGGACACACAGAAGTTCATGTCTTGGCTATGGCGTGTGCTGTCTTCAAAGTTCCCCAACAAGCATTTAATTTATAACCAATCTTTAATCGTTAAACGTCCAGTCCACAAATTTTTGGTAACACACATTTATTTAGACTCTAAATGAGTTTATCGATATTAAACTAAGACAAAAAGGAAACTACTGATTATACCACATAATATAAACATTGTAAAAGTTCAACAGGGTACTACAACTGTAGCGTACTAATACGTAGCTATACAGTGTGTTTTTTTTAAGTGGGACAGTATGGGGAAATCCTAAAGTATAAGAGATACAGGGAAACTGTCTTAGGAAACATTAAGTACTTTTTTGTGAAAAAAAAATTGGTATAGTCAAAGTTTTGGTCAAGTGTGAGTTGTCCCTAAAAATGATTAATTTTGATGAAATTATTTTTTGACGCACATCTACTCAGTTTCATGAGGGGATCATTTTATTGTATGGGAAGAAAAAAATCAGGACAGCAGAAGTTAGTCAAATTTAAGAAAATCGTTTTCATTATTACAACCCGTGTAAATTGCCTACCACTGCCCACTGCAAGGTTTTTATTAAAAAAAATATTGCCTATTCCAGTTTTACATTTGAATTTGGAACACTTTATTTGGTTTAAAAAGGATTAAAATACTTTAAGGTATTTTTACGCGAGCACCTTACCTTACAAATCTAATTTAAAAAAAAAACAAATTTTAAATTTGGAACTTCTTGAAACAAACAGTATTTTACTTGATATTTCATTGTTTAAAGTTTACATTATGTTAAGTTTTCGTCATGGAATTACCAAACTCGCATAAAGTAGATTTAATTGAAGCGTATTTTGTAAATTATCGTAGCTCTGTGAATGCGTTACAGTGGTATCGGGAACGTTATCCGGACCGCGATCAACCGGACCGCAAAATTTTTGACAAACTGGTGAAAAATTTAAGAAAGGAAGGCTGTTTTACACCAAAACGGAAGAGACGAGCCACAGTAATAAATGAATTTACAACTATCGCAATCTTAGGATATTTTGAAGCCTACCCAAAAGCCTCATTGAGGGAAGCTGCTAACAATATCGGTGTGCATAAATCTACAGTACGAAAGGTATTGAAGGCTTACAAGTACAAGTGTTACATAGAAGGTCATCTTGTACAAGCATTGCTTCCAGGAGACACTGACCGGAGATTAGCATTTTGCCAGTGGTTTGTAGCATGCTCGATTAGAAACCCGTCTTTTCCAAGCCGGATTATTTGGACAGATGAATGCAATTTTTCAAACAATGGCATGTACAATAGAAAAAATAATCATTTTTGGGCACGTACAAACCCCTTCCGAACTACGGCAACCCATAACCAGGTCCGCTTTTCCTTTAATTGTTGGTGTGCAATATTAGATAATAAAATCTTTGCCATTAAAATTTACCATGGAACATTGAATAGTCAAAAATATCAGGAAATATTAAACATGGCTGTGGATTTAGTAGATATGGCAATTCCATTAAATAATTTGAATAATATCATCTACCAACAAGACGGCGCCCCTGCCCACAATAGTATCGATACTAAACAGTTTTTAAATGAACATTTTCTTGATCGCTGGATGGGCACAAATGGCCCTATTAAATGGCCACCACGTTCACCAGATTTAACACCGTTGGATTTTTTCATTTGGGGGTACCTTAAAGGTCGAATTTATGCAGATACTTACAACTCGGTACAAGAGTTAAAAGACGCAGTGCATTATCATTTGAACAACATACATCACAACGCCTTGTCTAAAGCAACCAGAGGTGTTCTGAAACGCGCTCGTGCCTGCATTCGACAAGAGGGAGGCCACTTTGAACATTTACTTTAATGTAAAATTATTTTATTAAATTTACCTAACTTCTGCTGTCCCGATTTTTTTCTTCCCATACAATAAAATGATCCCCTCATGAAACTGAGTAGATGTGCATCAAAAAAAAATTTCATCAAAATTAATCATTTTTAGGGACAACTCACACTTGACCAAAATTTTGACTATACCAATTTTTTTTTCACAAAAAAGTACTTAATGTTTCCTAAGACAGTTTCCCTGTATCTCTTATACTTTAGGATTTCCCCATACTGTCCCACTTAAAAAAAACACACTGTATACAGATATAGCTACGTAAAATATTATATATGTGGAAGCTTGTAATTTGCATTTAGTTGATAAATCTATTAACCTATGTATATTAGGCAGTAAGCATACGAAAAAAAAAGTTTAAATTGACATTCACCTGATCTTATTCTCCCTCAATAAAGTCGTGCTAAAATTATTTAATCACCTTACCCGCATACCTACTACTGCTGACAGTACCTAAATAAACCCGTAAATAGTGCTAGTTACATCGAATTCTGCAACATAATAACACCGACTTAGTATAATTATGAAGAAATGCACTTCCTCAGTATTTAGGTTCACTCCGTTCTCGCCTGAGGGCTATCATTATCATTAGGGCTTGAAATGATATAATAATGATTAACGTGCGAGTGCTTGGACCGTGACGGGTCAGGCACGGCGGACTTCCTTCTTGTTCAAGACATTTGTACAATTGTTAGATCATTTAAAGTCGAATGTTATTAACAAAATGGTATATTCGTTGACTTTGCGACTAAGCCTGTGTATGGGTAAAAAGAAGTCGCTGAAACTTGTGACGTGTATAAACTAAAATATGTACATATATGTTCAGACAAAGTGACCGTGTTCAGACGAGTCTGAATCGCGCACCGAGGGTTCCGTACAAACCTGTAGGTATATTAGGGGTAGTCACTTTAAAATTATTAAAAATATTTTTATTATATGATGTAACTAAAAATTTACGGTTTTCGCAATTTTTCCTTTATCTGTGCTATAAGACGTTGCTTCGTACCAATTTTCAAGATTCTGAGTTTACGGGAAGTACCCTGTAGGTTTTGATTCCCTTGCGAGTTTCGAAAATTTGCGGAAATTTGCGGCATAAACTAAATTCATTGTCAAATCTAAATTCATTATACCCGAATGGATCGATAGATATACCTGACAACGCCTAGTAGTATTTTATGATGAGTAATAGAACATTGATTTTGTGTGTGAGACTTACTACTTTCACCCCCTCTATAAGCGCTCTAGGGGTGAATTCAACTTTTGAATATCTTTTAAAAGAATCATTAGAAGATTACAAAGCTGTGGTAGAGACTTCATTTCCTTATCTCGAAGCACAAAACTTTGAAGCTAATAAAAAAACTTCTTATGATATAAGAAAATTTACACTTTTTCACCCCCTGTATCTTTATATCTGTAAGACTTACAGATGTATTGTGTATGAAAATATTGTAGACAATTTTATCTTCTTCATACGTTCCATAGACATTTTAGGCATACTGAGAACCGTTTAAGCACCAAGGTTCAAAAACGGACTTTTGGCACCTTTAAACCAAGATGGCGGCCGCGCGTCCCCTCCCTTAAGGTTTCAAATCTAGTATTTTGAATGAATGAATGAATGAAAGGTTTATTCATGACAATTACAAAAGACATAATATACAATAACATATACAACCCGAAACATTAATTGCCACGAAATGGTCGCAACTCAGCGTTAAATGCCGGCAGGGCCAGCGCTGGTCTTCCGTTGCAACCATTTGACGACACGGCGCATTGACGCCACGATCACATCCCCAAAGTAAGAATATCCTAATCAAAACAAGAGAAAAAAAAACAATAAAAAACAGGAAAAAATTATAAACATAAACACAAAAACAATTTAAAAACTTCAAACGTTTCCTAATTCCGTCCTATGGAGTCCTATTTTGATTACCACCCTATAGCCCACCAATAACCAAAAAACATTTTCTACTCCACCTTTTGTAAGGCAATGTATCGAGATGATTCCCCAATGATTGGATTATAATACTCGTACTTTAATTTACATAATACTTTTAATTAATACAAAAACCAGCCAACATTAAATTAACAAAACAACACACCTTTGTAATTATTTAACTTAGACGCTCAACATAAACTGCTCTTTCTCAAACATAATTGTTTACCTGTTACAAGCGAGCACACACTAACCGAAACAACAATTTACATTTTAAATTCGTTTAAAACATAATTACTAAAATTTCAATTAATCTACTTTCTTGCTATTGTGTAGCAATCACGGCATAGTCCAAGAGTTGACCACGCGAGCGTCATTACTCGTTTTGTTAATACCGCATCGCTCTTTTGTTATTTTGACACAGGAAGTTATTAAAGCAATTAACTGGGGCACGGCTCCTGGGCTATTATCATCTCTACGAGTGACGTGTTAATGCCGGCCCGCTACTAGTGTTGGGATAGGGATCGATAATTTGTGTTTGGTTGATAAACTTTATTTAGGAGCACGAGATTCTGTAACCAAACATGACTTGGTATAGGAAGAATTTTAAAAAAGTCTGATTATTCATAAAAAACTCTTCTTACCATTTGAACATCCTAAAAAATTCGAACTATACCTACGCTTAATTTAATCCTATATACTCGTAGTTATTTATACGTATTTATAAACATAATTTTGTATCGCCATCGTCAAGGTATTTTTTTTTTTCGGAAAACCGTTTGTACCTATCACTAAAAAAATATTTTTAATTACGTATATGGCTTGGCTTGGCTTGGCAAAAAATAATTTGGTTGACCAATGATCGATTAATTTTAACCAAACTTAATGTATTAATCAAAAATTGTATTATCGAGTTTAAATGAAGCCGGGCTATGAAAACCGTTAATAACTGACATGGCATTGTTTTGTAAAGCTCATTCAGTTTTTAATCAATTTACAAGTTCATTAATATTACGCCTTAACGAAATAATAATTACATTTATCTACACTCATATTGTAAGTTCTCTAAAACGTGTTCGAATACGGTAGGCAATGGCTAGCATTACCACGACCGATTTTACTATGATAAGCTTTTTATCCGTGGCAGTAACGTAATTTTAACTTTTCATGCTCAATTATTGATGTGCTATGAGTTTTGATAACATAATGTACACCTGCACCCTCCCGCGCATCCGCCGACAGCCCGACACGCGCCCGCACGACCGCCGGCACAATCGAGTTGGCCATGGCGGTGCAATGGCGACCATTCTATGGTTTCCGAATACGGCATTTTGGATAAATAATATGAGTGTAGATAAAGCAGTGTATGCAACTGTACGTAATTAGGCCTTAAAACACTCGTGTGATCTTATTATGAAACTCACCTGCGGCTCGTTTCATAAAACCACACTCATGTTTTAAGGACCCTTATTACGTAACAGTTACATAAACTACTATATTACAGCGACCCATCATATAGCCCCATCACTAATCGCGTCTCAAATTATATCGGTTTTTTAATTTCAATCGGAGTGGCCGAATGGAAGCTACTGCCTGATCACAATGCACTATTCTATATACTATGCCCATAATTGATAGGCATACAGCCTTAACAATAGTGAAATCATTACTACCGCCCAAACCAATGTGGATTATCTTACAAGATAAATAAGGTCGGTATTTCTTTGACGGATCAATAATAAAAGTATTAAAAAGTAACAAATAAGTTTAAGTTGCGTGGCTCCCGTACTTACACCAACACTAATTTTGGGAGTCGTTATTATTGTTTCTCATGATTAAGTTTCTTTTTTGCCTACAATAGAATCATGGTTGTGTTCTATGATAATTACGTGCCTCATTTTATGTGTTTAACATAATTTTTGAATGCGGTGTGGGTTACAGACGACAGGATCCTTGGAGACAATAATGATGATTGTCCGATGAGTCCGCCATTTGTACATTATTACTTGTTGTGCAATAAAGTTTAAATAAATAAAAAAAAATAAAAAAATTGTATAGTTTACAGGTTCACGGTCAACATTTTTTTTAAACTAAGAATGAGTATACCTTCCTAAAAATCTATTAATTGATGCAATTTGCCAACTGGAGTTTCTTAAAATACTTATGATATTCTATTGATAAATATCCAAACACTCAAAATGAAATGTGTTCCATATGTTATTGGAAAAAAAAATTAGGTAGTTTTAGGTCATCGACATATTCACAAAACGAGTAAAGTCAAACAATTCTCATATGAAAACTAAACTCGTTTTCAGGTTTACAAAAATTAAATGTCTTATGTCTTGTTAACAAATAAAATACCCATTTTTAGTAGTAATTTATCGTGTTAACCTTAATTCCGCAAAGATGCCATGCATGCCATTTTACCAATAAGAAAAAGAAATAAATTTGACAATAAAGTTTCGTTAGCATTTGATACTCAAATTAAAATAACTGAAATGTCAAGTTAACCTCTGATAGATATGTCCAAGTTTGACAAGTTCGTAATATATTAATATTTATGCGTATTTTACTTACCTATTACAAGAAATATTGCCATTTTTGTCTCCTGCACCAATACACTGCGCAAGCCGGCATTATAATAACGGTCGGTTATCGATATTTCATGGCTAGATAAAACTGATATTTAACAACACAATTTCGAAACGTTTGAAATGACATTAGGGCACCACGATGATAGCTCCACCCCTTTTGACACCACTGTTTTGGTGCAGGTTTTGAGCGGTGATTACGCTTCCTTACATACGTATTTTGTAGTAAGTATTTGGGTCGCCGTCGCCGGCAACGGCGTGGAGAGTTACATATATATATTTTATAGTAGTTTATGTAACTGTTACGTAAAAAGGGTCCTATTAAATACGAGTGTGGTTTTTTGAAACGAGCCGCAGGCGAGTTTCATAATAAGATTACACGAGTGTTTTAAGGCTTAATTACGTACAGTTGCATACACTGCTTTATTTACACTCATATTATACATATATCCTAAATGACGTGTTCGGAAACCATAGAATGACCGCCATTGCACCGCCATGGCCAACTCGATTGTGCCGGCGGTCGGGCGGGAGTGTGCCGGTGGTCGGGAAGGAGGACAGGATTTACATTATGTTATCAAATACGATGTTCTAAATTTGAAACTCAGCAATATTTGAGCATGTAAAGTTAAAATTACGTTACTGCCACAGATAAAAAGCTTATCATAGTAAAATCGGTTGTGACTTACAATGTGAGTGTAGATAAAATTTATAATTTCATTATTATTTTTCCAAGTTTGGAGTTCCTAATACGCATATTGGTTGTGCACAAGGAGTCAAGACCTGAGTTCAAAAGCGAGACGTATGTAAGCTGGTGATGATGATGTAAGGGTTACGTTACATTACACCAAACCTTCATTTTCCAACCACCATAATTTCACCGGACACGACAAATGCGCCATCCACACCGTGTGAATAAACCACGTGTCCAGAACAATGAAAGTAACGTGTCAATTAAAAGATATTTGCTCTTTTTTCCTCCGTAACGAACCGTAATGCAATTACCCGTAATAACAGGACGAGACAAAGTGACAACGTCGAACGCCCCGTCGGCTCCGGGACAATTAAAAAGTCGTTTCTTACGGTTTTTACACCTAGGTCACTTTAATTGCGGTTGGGACAAAAACGAGCGGGTGATATTAATACTGTACGTGAGAGCTCAAGAGCACTCTGGAGAAGGTTGAGCCATTTTGTTACTCTGTACTCTTAAAATAATGAGTCTATGTCAGCTACTTCCAACCGAAGACTTATCTATCTAGATAAAAAACGTATAGTACCTAAGTAAGATTTTTCTTAAATGTAAGTACGTAGTCTTCAGCAATTCCAAAGCTCTTTACCTATGATTCGGAAATCTAAAAAAAAGTAGTAGAAGAATATTATTAATTATCAACATAATAGTGCAACCAACGCGGTAACGCGGCAAGTGTGATGGGAACCTTTGCGCCGAACTCTACTCTATACTCTTGGTGTACTTAAATTGTAATGTTTTTTTTGACATGTAATATTTTGTATTATTAAGTTTAGTTTAGGAAAGTTTCTTAAATGATTAAACTATTTTAATAAAACAAATAAAACATAATATGTATATGTGTAAAGCTAGCCATATACGTAAAGATTAGATCTTACAATTTTATTAAGCTTATTCGAGTGGCGTAAAATGTCGTTTTATGATTTTATATTCATATTCATATTTATATAATTTATTCACCGATCAAATAATTATATGGATACACAATCAGCCCAAAATAATTGCCCCACAATAGTACCGCAAGAACGACTCGAGCGGTACTTTCTCTGACAGTTGTAATCTTCTTATATATATATAAATGCCATTGTCCTGACTGACTGACTGACTGATCCACGCAGAGCCGAAACTACTGAAGCTAGAAAGTTGAAATTTCAGGTCTGGTTACATTTGTAATGTGTACAAGTAATAAGAAGCTATTTTGAAAAATTCATCCCCTAAGGGGGTAAAAAGGGGGTTGAAAGTTTGTATGGATGGGGCTTAAAATTTAAGGTTAGAGGTTTATAACTTTGTACGCTTTCTGATAATTAAACAATTATAAAAATAATTTCAGCGTTTTTTGAAATTCAACCTCTAACGGGGTAAATAAGGGGTTGAAAGTTTGTATAGAGATTACAATTTTTTTTGTGACAGACTTGAAATTTCGTTTGCAGGCTACTAACTTAAAAGCAAAAAAACTGATTTCAGCGTTATTCCAAATTCCACCCCAGAGAAGTTGAAAAGGGGTTGAAAATTTGTATTAAAGCGAGGCCGTAACAACTGAAGCTAGAAAGTTGTAATTTGCAGGTCGGGTTACATTTATAACGTGTACAAATAATAAGAAGCGATTTTGAATAATTCAACCCCTAAGGGGGTACAAAGGTGATTAAAATTTTGTATGTGTAGGAATTTAAATTTTAAGTTATAAACTTGAAACTTCGTACGTTCGCTGACATTAAAAAAATAATATAAGTAATTTCAGTTAGAGCTTTTTTGAGCTAGAGACTTTTAAATTTGTGGGAATATAACTTATTAAAATACAATAAAAGTCCTTTCAGCGTTATAGAAAATTCTATCCCTGAAGGAGTTAAATAGGGGTGCGAAGGTGCTATTATACGCGGATGAAGTCGCGAGGCGGAAAGCTAGTTACGATATACCACTGGCCGGTAACAAATTTTTACGAGCCATATTTTCAGTAAATTGTACATATTTTAATCTGTACCACCTTTACATTGGTGCTCGAAGCATTTATATATTTATTCCTTGATTGTACTTAAATTTCTCTAACAGGTGCTTCCAGCATTGATCCGACACAATTATTTAGTCTAGTAGGCGCATTAATTAAATTCACAAAATAACCCCCAAGGGCTGTAATTTAAACCGGTTTCTTAACACCTTAGTTACTCGCTTTCTCGAATCTCTGGGGTTTCCACGAACATGATGCTAATTGCTAATTTCAGGTCGTCGACGTCCATCCATCCTTGGATGCCATTCTGATCACTCACAGAGTGTTAGAGTTCAAGGTCAAGTATGAGTGAACTCTCCGATCCGAATTCCGATAACCTACGTATAAATAGGTAACACTGTAAGAAAATAAAGCGATTGACCGTAACCATAGATTTGGATGCCTTATTAGAGATTGATATGTAACGAATAGGAGATAGAGTACAAGATAAGTAGGTATTCGTTTATTTTAAATATGTATTTATCATAAAATCTCTAGGCAGTCTTACTAATCACAGTAATCAGTGACGCCAATACGCCACTCGCTGACATTGATGTAAGGTGCTTCATCATATCAGCCGAAAGACGTCCACTGCTGGACATGCCTATGTCCCTCTCCCTCCCCCAAAGAGTGCCACAATGACCGGTCCTGCGCCACCCGCATCCAGCGGACTCCCGCGACCTTCACCAGGTCATCAGTCCACCTTGCGGGGGGTCTACCCACGCTGCGCCTTCCAGTTCTTGGTCGCCACTCGAGAACCTTTCCGCCCCAACGGCCATCTTCGAAATTCACAACATTCAGGTTATGTGCGAATATTCAAGTGTTAGTTAGCAGCTACCGCCCGACCACGAAGAACCTTGGCCAATTTGGAAATTTGGATCCTTGAACAGGCTCAGGTCCCAAGTTGGCCGTTGTAAGGAGAACATGGCCCGGTGGGGACTGCTCCGTGCCCCTTCGACCCAATGTGGCTGCGGCAAAGCATCGCATACCATGGTGCACCTACTGGCCTGCCCCGCCTGCCCATATCACTGTTCAGAGCTCGACCTGATGGACGCAACGCTCTGGCCTGTCAACATCGCCGCCTAATACTGGGCATCTCAAGTATAAAACTTAAGGGAACCTCGACACGAAGTGTTAGTTGTCTGTACAATGTAACAGTGTTACAAAAAAGTTACCTTTTTTATAGACGGTGGCAACCAAGCACGCGGACCGCCTGATGGTAAGCAGTTACCGTAGCCTATGGACCCCTGCAACTCCAGAGGATTCACATGCGCTTTGATAACCTATACACTCGTTACCTACTCAATATTTATTATATTTAGTGCATCCAAATAAATATTTTTTTTAAATACTACGACTGTAGTAAACAAGCATACGGCCCACCTAATGGAGCAGCTACCGCAACCTATGGACGCCTGCAACTCCAGGGCCGCGATTCGAAAAATAAACACACACACTGGACAGACACAGCTCCAACCTAACTCAACCCAACTCAACTCAACGCTATAACGACTTGACATTTGCTATTCGAACAGATTTTCATTCAACATTGGTCACACATTGGTCACACATTGTACCAATGTTGTACCAATGTGAGACCAATGTGCGACCAATGTGTGACCAATGTGAGTAATACTCTTTAACTCTTAGAAGAACCACATACTGTAGTCACTTGGGAAAGCTAGTTAAGCAGACAATTATTAAGCTAATTTAGTATTTTTTTTAAGTAAGCACCTGCCCATTTGCAATGGGCCTCATAAGAAAGCTCAAAGTCACCCAAAGGGCAATGGAGAGGGCTATGGTTGGAGTCTCTCTGCGTGATCGCATCAGAAATGAGGCCATCCGCAGCAGAACCAAAGTAACCGATATAGCCCTCCGAATCGCTAAACTAAAGTGGCAGTGGGCGGGGCACATTGCTCGTAGAACCGATGGCCGTTGGGGCGGAAAGGTTCTCGAGTGGCGACCACGAACCGGAAGGCGCCGCGTGGGTAGGCCCCCCGCAAGGTGACTGATGACCTGGTGAAGGTCGCGGGAGTCCGCTGGATGCGGGTGGCGCAGGACCGGTCATTGTGGCACTCTTTGGGGGAGGCCTATGTCCACCAGTGGACGTCTTTCGGCTGATATGATGAAGCACCTTACATCAATGCCAGCGAGTGGCGTATTGGCGTCAATGATTACTGTGATTAGTAAGACTGCCTAGAGATTTTACGATAAATACATTTTTAAAATAAACGAATACCTACTTATCTTGTACTCTAGACGTATATCTCTTATTCGTTACATATCAATCTCTAATAAGGCATCCAGATCTATGGTTACGGTCAATAGCTTTATTTTCTTACAGTGTTACCTATTTATACGTAGGTAATCGGAATTCGGATCGGAGAGTTCAATCATACTGGACCTTGACCTTGAACTCTAACACTCTGTGAGTGATCGGAATGGCATCCAAGGATGGATGGACGTCGACGACCTGAAATTAGCAATTAGCATCATGTTCGTGAAAACCCCAGAAATTCGAGAAAGCGAGTAACTAAGGTATTAAGAAACCGGTTTAAATTACAGCCCTTGGGGGTTATTTTGTGAATTTAATTAATGCGAAAACTGTTAGAAAATATTTTTTACTATAAGTAATCATATCATATTCTCTAACTAAAAAAGAAAATCGCACTCGTGAGTTATCGAAGCTCAAAACTGTTCGCGTACTGTACTGTATTGGTTCCTTATTTGTTGTGTTTGTGGTGTGTGTGAGATAGATTGTGTTTGTAACGTCTTGCTTATGTATTTTAAAATAAGAATACGGCACCGGGACCCTAAAACCAACGTCAATATTTAAATGACTGATAGAACAGCTGATGGGCTATCAGATATTAAGCAAATTTGGGCCTAACGAAAATCGCAGTCTTAGATAATGGCACTTCTATACTTTTAGAATAAAGCTTAAAGTAGCAATTTTGCCAATATTTCAAAAAAAAAACCATTTTCATTCGGGCCGCTCAATCTGATAGCCCAGCTGTTCTATCAGCCCTCTAAGCCCTGGGGCCGTATTTTAACTTTAAAACACGAATAGACACGATCTAACTTCAATAAAACTCCAATGCATTAACAACGCAATACAGCTACGGCATAAACATCTGAATCATAAATATCAGAATTTGCTTGAGAAATATTCCAACGCAACTCCAATACAACTTCAATATTGGTTCAATGTTTGTTGTGTGTTGGAGTTATGTTTGAGATAGGTTGTACTGTTGTATTGTTAATGTATTTTTAAATTAGAATCGTGGTTTTAGGGACAGATTTTAGAACTCGACTCTAAATACCTCCGAAACCGAAACATGACGTCACGTCAACAGACGCATCAAATGAAACAAAAGAACAGCGAAGGATGCAATTATACCGAGCTTACAAATTACCGAACGTGCCCATTACGATTATTTTGGCTCAAATTATAGTTTTCGAATTGTTAACCCCTTTAGCGACATCTGGTATGCTGTTGCGACAGAATGTCAGTCACTTAACGCGTTATTTTTGTTTTTATTTTTTTTGGGTGTGCTTATTACTGTCCAATGTTCAGTTTAGTCAAATAAAGATATGAATCTATTTTGTACCTACTAAACCTAAAGTTCAAAAATATAGTTTCTCTCAATATGTTGAGAAAAAATAAGTAAGATGTCATATGTGACATCTTACTTATTTTTTATTTTATTTTATTGGTATTCAGATAAACAACAGCCATAGGTATAACTATAATATAATATATGTAGTAGTTACATAAAAAAAGGCCAATAACAGTCAACCGTTATGTTTCAATATCAGTATTAAATATTATTTTCACAAATGCCCGTTACAATAAAAGTAGGTACATACCGGAGGTAAAGAAAATTTACTTACGTTAAATTTTACACATTACAAAGACGCTGCATGTAAAAAACAGACACCAATAGAATTTCTTAAACATAAGTGCTCAAAATGTTCTTGTTCTTCATAAAATTGTTACAAAATCATTGTTCTGCTTAGCTACGATTACCGCTGAATGTATAACTATAACTATCAATGTTTACGTAAAATCCAATTAAAGGTCAAATAACCCCAAAAGCCTGTAGCCGTCACGTTGACACAAGTAATTAGTGGATGTCATACAAAGGGGGGTAAGAGTAGGAATTAGTTTCGTTTGCGGCCGGCCTTATTTGCTTACGTGCTACGACGCTACGTCGTAGACGCGGGATATACGGATCGAGTGGGCGCCGCGCTTTGCGACGTTTATCGATATATTATTAATTAGATATCTATAAATTTAATGTTTAAATATAAATGAAGGAAGTATGGGAAAATTTACTACCTCAGGCGAGACTAGAACTAGCGACTCCGGTATACCAGCCTGCCGCTCTACCAACTGAGCTGCCGAGACTTACCCATTAAGGTAAAATATTATGGTGGAAAAATTTCATCAACTGTCTGCTAATATCAGATGTTAAATAGTTATTTTAGGATGAATTATGCTGACGTGAATACACAATCGGGTGTTCTGTGACTGTTTAAAATAAATTAGACATAGACATAGAGATAATTTATTGGAAATAACTCATTACAGGTCACGCTTAACAACTAAAATCTGTTTCACATTAAACACAACTGTTCAAGTTAGCAAAGAATTTATATAATAAATCAGTTAAAATTATTTTAAGTATGTCAACTTACTTTATTGAAGCTTCAAGGAAAAAGAGATACATTGAATTATATAAAACAATACAAAAATCTTTATATAATAAATAATAACATTCATACCCATATACATATTATATATTCCATATTCATTCATGTTACCTCTACCTAAATTTATCTAATTGTAAAATTTGTGCTTGTAACTGTATGAGGTGTGCAATAAAGAGTATTTATTATTATTATTATTCATAACTCATCAAGTGCCAACAAATATTATCCCAAAAACAAAACAAAGGTAATTTGCCAACTTCTTTAATTCCTCCCACTATTAACGCGACTCGTGCTTAATATGTGACATGTGTTACAAAAACTTTTATTATTAGTAATCCATTGCATGCACACACTGGCGCATTATTTTTCTCTCGTACGTACACGGGTTGTGAACGCACACATATAAGACGGCACTTAGTTTAGCAGCCTTCTAGGAGCGGTGAGGTAAGTTAGTGTTTGGGTGAGCGGTCAGTTGAAAATAGGTTTGTGGTAATATTAAAATAAATGTTTTGTGAAATTGGTTGTCCTTGTTTATGTGTTAATTATTTATTTATTATGAGCCTATTGTGTCCCACTGCTGGGCAAAGGCCTCCCCTCTTTTCTTCCAGTCGTCCTGGTCTAGCGGAATAAAAAAAAATACGTGTGTTATGTTAATACGTGGCAATAAAAAAATAAACTTCGAATAACTTACGCCGAAACTGCTCCTTAAATAACCTATATAATTTTTTGTATGAGGGTTTTGCAAAACTCAGTCACAAAACAAATGTCCAATCATCAAATCTAAGGTCATTTTCATATTGTAACGTGTGTTGTCTTACTGAAAATTAGGCAAAGACAATTAGAAATGGTTCTTTAGTAAATCAGGTATTTTTAGAAGTCATAATTGTTTCTATCTCTCCCTATTTCTTCATTCAGTCGCTAAGTACGGTCACGTCTGAAAATATAGATCTTAAATAATGTGACAAAAACATGTAAAGACTTTACTCCTTGGTAATAGAGTCGTGGCTACATATTTTTGTCACATTAAATATATCCACATTTTCAGACGCGAATGTACTGCCAGAAAGGTCGTAGTTATCTATTTATTTAAACTTTATTGCACAGTAAAAATATACAGTTACAAAAGGCGGATTTAATGCTGTAAGGCATTCTCTACCAGTCAACATTTACGCCAAACAGAGAAGCATCATTGGTGCAGGGTATGTAAAGAACACAGAACTAATAACAAAAATTGCAAAAAAGTTACCTAATATAAATAAGCATATAAATAAATATATATTAATAATATATATAAAAAACAAAGATAGTATAACATATACGTAATAAATACAAATAAATAAATATATATGTATAAAAATGTATATAAATTACCTGCCACTGAATTTACTATGAAGAGTTATCAAAAAGATACTTGCGGGAGCTTGCGCTTGAACGTGAATTTAGTTTGAGCTTGACGTATGCCGAGGGGAGAGCATTCCAAAGGCGGATTATAGTTATCATGATAAACGACTATTTTCGCTGCTTCTTGTCTGTAGGTTTCAAAAGTTCTCCCACTCACTTACCACACCGCACCCGCCGCCCGCCCGGTGCCCACTCTCATCTGCTAGTTCTTAATTAAGTTAGCTTATATAACGAAAGATGGTCTCATTTAGATAACACCGTAACTTCCAACACAAGCCCAACTTAGCGGACTTAGAGCTCTTAACGCCCAACTTTTGCTTCCAACCTTAATTAGTTAAGCTTTATCCTTTTTAGGGTTCCGTAGTCAACTAGGAACCCTTATAGTTTCGCCATGTCTGCCCGTCCGTCCGTCCGTCCGCGCATAATCTCAGTGACCGTTAGCACTAGAAAGCTAAAATTTGGTGCTAATATGTATATCAATCACGCCGACAAAGTGGTAAAATAAAAAGTGGAAAAAATGTTTCATTAGGGTACCTCCCCTATACGTAAAGTGGGGAGTGTTTTTTTTTTTTCATTTCAACCCTAACGTGTGATATATTGTTAGATAGGTATTTAAAAATGAATAGGGGTTTACTAAAATAATTTTTTGATAATGTAAATATTTTTGGAAATAATCGCTCCAGAATTAAAAAAATGTGCCCCCCCCCCCCCCCTCTAACTTTCGAACCATAAGTTTTAAAAATATGAAAAAAATCTCAAAAGTAGAACTATATAAAAACTTTCTAGGAAAATTATTTTGAACTTGATAGGTTGAATAGTTTTTGAAAAAAAATTACAAAATAATTTCTGGACTAAGTTTGTAATTTAACCGTATAAGCAGGTGTTTGTTGTACCTGTAATTTCTACAAAATCACAATGAAATAACGTGCTTTCAAATAAAGTAAAAACGGTGAAAATCGGTTCACGCAATAAAGAATTATCCCATAAAAATCATCTTCCATACTTTAAGCTCGCGCACAATAGTTTACTTAATTTGCCGATAGATGTCGCTGTACGTGGAACGCTCATATCCTACATGGCGGTGTTAGTTTAAACTCTTAAGTGGGGACACTTACTGTGACGGACGGAAAACTACGGAACCCTACACTGAGCGTGGCCCGACACGCTCTTGTTGGTGCTGAATTTATAATAAGAGATCGGGTTGAAGTTTTGTCTTACAATGTACTTCGATGTTTTTTACTTGTTTTGTTATACTCGTATTGGTAGCCTCCGTGGCCTACTTAATAGTGAGTAGCCGCTCAAAGTCTAATTTCAAGGTTTTTCAAAGGGACGTATGGGGTTCTTAAAAGAGTGTACAGATTTTTAAAGGATCGGCAACGGACATGTGACACCTCTGGAACAGCAAGCATTCATAGGCTACGGTGGCAGCTTACTATCATCAGGCCGTATACTTGTTTGCCGCCGTCGTGGTATTAAAAAAAATATGATTAAAGGAATTAATTTTCCCAATTATTCTTTAAGACACTCATTACACTTATTAGTTGCAGCAAAACCCTATATTCGTTTGCCACCAACGTAGAAAAAAAGAAAAAAATATATATTCCATTTGTTTTTCAACTACTACTTTTTTTTTTAAATACATAATGTGCTTCGGAAAGAACTTGCAACTTTTTTGATAAGTAACGTGACGTATTTGGATACTTACTCTAACTACGTTACTTATCAAAAAAGTTGAAAATTATTTCGTAATTCCAAAATGTATGTACCTACTTAAGTATTGATGCCTAATGCAAACTATTTTCATTGGTTGACCTAAATAGTCTCAGCAAACATAGATACAAGTAATATATAGATTGTTGACTAACACGAAGGAGACAGTAATAAATGTCCCGCGTCACTCGCCTATCGCCGTCCTAATTAATATTTCCTATGAACAAGAGAAGGCAATAAACTGTTATTGTATTACGTATAAGAATAACTAAGTATAGATATATTATAGGATCGGAGCATAATAATATTAAGACAATAAAAGTGGCTAAACAAACAAGGGGTTCAAAATGAACTTAGCACACTGTAGTTTTTTTTACAATACTCGTAAAGTCGTGTCAAGCATGTGTAAAGCTAATTTTTGGAGACCTATGGTGGTATTCTAACCGTTTACACACGTCTGATCTGAATCAGAGGTATCAGAATTTGCTTGAAAATTATTCCGATTCAACTCCAATACAACTTCAATATTGGTTAATTATTTTTTGTGTCTTGGAGTTATGTTTGAGATAGGTTGTGTTCTAAATACAGGGTGTTTGGTAACCGGATGCAAAGCCGAAAGTAGGAGATAGTCTAGGTCATGTAGAACATTTTTAGCCATACTTGTCTTAGACAAATGTTATTAGTTTTTTTTAAATTTAAATTTTAAGATTTGTCGGAGAAAACTGCAAAACTTCAGACTAAATCGATAATTAGTACTTTTTTTACTGCAGGTAGATTTTTTTTTGTTTTATTTCGTATTGTGCAATGTCTATCAAACACTAGAAAAGTGATTTCAAACATCTGTGTCTAAAGAAAACAAGTTGACAGCGATTTAAAATTTTAGTTACATGAAAATGTAAACGATTTAAGTGATTTCAAAGTACGATAAAAAAAAAACTAAAATAGCCACGAATTTTCAAACCATTTTAAAAACATGTTTGGCTTTTACCCTTTTATTTAAGCTATCAAACACGACTGTAGCTACTGTATCCTTGAAAATAAGCCACCTAAACCAACTGGGTAGCTAAAATGTTTCACTCTACTTGTGATACTTGTGGTAGTTGTGGTGACGAATCTCATTATGATTTTACAATAAAACATTGGTTCTGAATACTAAGTTGGCGTTGACTTGACATTTGACTTGTTTTAAAAGGGTTAAGTGTACTGGACAAAACTACCACATGCAATTTTAACAAACAAAGGCTTGCGGCGGTGAGAGACAAAAGAGACTGATAGCGGCAGGCGGTGAGCGGCGTTAAACAAAGATGATCGGTTTTGTGCTTTATTGACAAAGATAAACTGATTAGCTACATGAGTATTTGTGCAAAAACTAGTAATTTAGTCTAGTTACAACTTCAGTTGCGATTAGACGTTCATTGTGGTTTAATTTCCCGCTCTCATCTCAATTTACCGTGTCAAGTTGTAGCTGCCGTAGGCGCTCCTTCACGTGTAATTACGACTTCTTCATTGTAAACATGGAGTTTACGAACGAAGAATACGCCGACATTATCTACATGTACTGCAAAGCTGACAGTAATGGAGCGATGGCCCGACGGATGTACCAAGAGCGTTTTCCAAACCGGAGATTGCCTAATGTGAGAGTGTTTTACAATTCATTCCGAAGGCTACGTGAGAATGGTATTGCTGTGCAACATGGAGGGAATCCAGGACGTAATCGCCCTGAAGTGGAGGAAGACGTTCTACAGGCATTTGCAGAGGATCCGAATACGAGCATCAGAGTGGTAGCTCGTAATCTGAACTTGTCCACATGGAAAGTATGGGCCACAATGAATCGTGAGGGAAAATATCCTTTTCGCGGCATCGGAGTTCAAGGTTTGGACGAAGGAGATCCTGCACGCCGAGTGGACTTCTGCCGATTTTTACTCAATGCGGATATCGAAGACCGACGTTTTTTGCGAAGCATTCTTTGGACCGATGAATCGAAATTTTCCCGGGAGGGGATCACAAATTTCCATAACCTACACCAATGGGCTGACAAAAACAACAATCCACATTGGAAAAAGCAAGTGTCCTTCCAAAGAAGGTTTTCCGTCAATGTGTGGGCTGGAATCATCGGCAGAGTCCTTATTGGGCCACATTTTTTGCCAAATAATTTAAATGGGGCAAATTATTTGGAATTTTTACAAAACGATTTGCCCAGGCTTATTGACGAAGACCAGCTGCCCGGTGCAGTGACATTTCAACACGACGGTTGTCCCGCCCATTACTCTCTGGCTGTAAGGGAGCATCTGGATAACTGTTTCCCGGACGGTTGGATCGGCAGAGGCGGACGAATCCCTTGGCCCGCTCGGTCACCTGATTTGACACCATTGGATTTTTTCGTTTGGGGCCGAGCTAAGGAGCTAGTCTACACACAAGAGAGGTCATTAATACCGTAGAAGAGCTGAGGGAGAGGATAGAAGCGGCGTTCGAAAGGATGAGGGAAGAAATGATATTCGGAACAACCACCACAGAAGTAAGAAGACGGGCTCGTGCTTGTATTCGAAACGGCGGGTCACATTTTGAAAACGAGCGATGATGTGTAATTTTAATGTGTTGATCGTAAAAATAAATAACTTATCTTTAATGCTTTTGTTTTAATTTACCCTAAACATTCCCTCTTATTAGTACAGGTAGCCTATTTTCAAAGATAAAATGGCTTGAGACATGATTGTCTTATCGCCCGCCGCCTGCCGCTATCAGTCCCTTTTGTCTCTCACCGCCGCAAGCCTTTGTTTGTTAAAATTGCATGTGGTAGTTTTGTCCAGTACACTTAACCCTTTTAAAACAAGTCAAATGTCAAGTCAACGCCAACTTAGTATTCAGAACCAATGTTTTATTGTAAAATCATAATGAGATTCGTCACCACAACTACCACAAGTATCACAAGTAGAGTGAAACATTTTAGCTACCCAGTTGGTTTAGGTGGCTTATTTTCAAGGATACAGTAGCTACAGTCGTGTTTGATAGCTTAAATAAAAGGGTAAAAGCCAAGCATGTTTTTAAAATGGTTTGAAAATTCGTGGCTATTTTAGTTTTTTTTTTTCGTACTTTGAAATCACTTAAATCGTTTACATTTTCATGTAACTAAAATTTTAAATCGCTGTCAACTTGTTTTCTTTAGACACAGATGTTTGAAATCACTTTTCTAGTGTTTGATAGACATTGCACAATACGAAATAAAACAAAAAAAAATCTACCTGCAGTAAAAAAAGTACTAATTATCGATTTAGTCTGAAGTTTTGCAGTTTTCTCCGACAAATTTTTAAATTTAAATTAAAAAAAAACTAATAACATTTGTCTAAGACAAGTATGGCTAAAAATGTTCTACATGACCTAGGCTATCTCCTACTTTCGGCTTTGCATCCGGTTACCAAACACCCTGTATATTGTTAATATATTTTAAAATTAGAATCCGGCACAATACAGCTAGCGCCTAAACGGCTGAATCAGAGATATCAGAATATGCTTGAAAATTATTTCGATTTATTTATTTAATCGTATGGCTACAAAGTTCAAGGTCGCTTACAATATTAGTGAAATTTACTTAATCGTACTATAATCCTGTTGCTAACTCATCAACCTCACAGCAAGATAACCGAGTCGCTGCAATCGTCGAATAAGAATTATTCCAATACAACTTCAATATTGGTTTATTAGTTACTAGCTTTTGCCCGCGGCTTCGCTCGCGTTAAATTCTCCATACAAACTTCCACCCCCCATTTTGGATGGGAAGTGGGGGGTTAGAAAGAGACAAAAAGTAGCCTATGTCACTCTCCATCCCTTCAACTATCTCCACTTAAAAAATCACGTCAATTCGTCGCATTCTTTTGCCGTGAAAGACGGACAAACAAACAAACACACACATACACTTTCCCATTTATAATAATAGTATGGATGTGTTGTGTATTGGAGTTATGTTTGAGATAGATTGTGTATTGTTTATGTATTTTAAAATTAGAATATGGCACCTACGCTTAGCTACCTCTACTACTGACTGTACCTAAGTGTGTATTTATGTCTAATTCTCTATTGTGCAAATTAAATACACGATGCAGAATAAGAATTACCAAGGCAAACTTATGTATTCTTTTAACGGATCTCTTTCAGCATGACTGCCTTAAACATGAATGACATACATGTTTAAGGCAGTTTTGGGGAAGTTTTTGTTTTTCCAATAACATTCTGTTTATTAGTTAATAACTTCAGACTGTGACTTTATATTTAAATTATGTTACAAAAAAGCAATATACAACAGGGAATGTCTGTTTGTGCTTCATACTATCTTCGTTTATTTAGAGGACCATGAGAACATCTTCTTTAGAAAAAATATAGGAAATCTTTTGGTAGTCTAATAATTTCAGTTGGATCAAATTATGTAGATAATTTATTTTTTTTACTTTTTTTTCTAGATGTTTCACATCTAGGGGTTCACTTCTTTCATATACTTATTTATGTGCTATTTTTATACCACGACGGTGGCAATCAAGCGTACGGCCCGCCTGATGGTAAGCAGTTACCGTAGCCTATGAGCGCCTGCAACCCTAGAGGATTCGAATGCGCATTGCCTACCCTAATACTTGCTGAAAACACCACAACCTCAATGTTATTAATCCCTTTCAGATTCATTAACTTCTTCTTGTGTTATCATAAACAACCATCAATAACAAGATGATTTATAATACTTAATTAATAAACAAATTGCGTAATTCGGGAAGTTCCCTAAGCACCATTATCAGATCCAGCTATCGTTGGCCCAATCAGAGTCGGCCAACTTTTCCAACTTATACGGAGATTAATACGAATTCTAATCAAGTTTTCTCTCATTAAGTACCACGGTTACCGAGCCCTCTTTATTATAGTCGAATAATACTGCGGGGTAATATCGTGGTATAGTTACTTAATCAATTCCTTTGTTGGTAGAATCGACCCCAGTGGGTGGGGTTGATTAAGAAGAATATTGCTTGATTACGCGGTTGAAATATGGTGGACGTGGATGTAAGGACGCTTCAAGATGCGATAACTAAGTTATTAACTTTTTTTTGTAAGCCTTTCAACCTAAGACACCCTATCACATCGCGTCGAGGAACAATTGAACCTCAAGCGTTCCTACGTTGGTTAATATCGACTATCACTTTTGTTTTTAAAAGTTGGTTCTTACATGGTCAACACATAATGCTACGCGTGTACTAGGTGCTTTCAACGGGTAACTTGAACATAATGAGTTTCTGTTACAAAATTAAAATATCTGTTTACAAAATCGAGAATCCGGATCGGGCACATCTAATATCTCACGAAAGCTTTCTTTAGCATATGCATAAGATATATATTACTACGTAAACATATTATCATTCTTACGTAAGTACAGTCGACGTCAAAGATATTTATACACTTTTGCACCTTATTATAAAGGCTTAAGGTGAAAAAGTGACGTCGACTGTACAAGCAGAGACTATAGATACTCGTATATAAACAGCCACAGTCTAAGAACTCTTTGAGACTCCAAATCTGAAGCAACATCTGAACGGGACCAACCCAAAGTTTCCGTAGTAATACCGTAATAATAGTAACGCTATCAATTACTAGATGGCGCTGAGGGGCAGAGAGTACTCTGCCCTACATTATACGGCAGCTTTGGTTGGTCTCGTTCAGATGGCGCTTCAGACTGGGAGTCTCAAAAATTTCTTAGACTGTGGCCGTATATATACATACTACGACTATACAGTCTGTTACAAATAAAATGGATACGAAAACAAAAAAATGGTAGGAATCCGCACTTGAAGTAAGTAGTCGTTGTCTTCGACCAGAAATTAGTTTTTACGTATACATAAGTATGACAAAACAAGAAACAGTACTTCTTCAGTACAGTCACCGGCAAATGTATCTTCCTAGACGAAGGCCGCAAAAATATATGATACGCTCGTGTTTGTAGGGTATAAGAGCGTGTCACATATTTTTGCGGCCTTTGTGTAGGAAGATACTATTGCCGGTGACTGTACCTAACTAATTGGTCACACCGTGAAGTCATTATTTCCTAATGTAACTACGAACTGACACTTCTGCGCTAATATGACATCTACAATGTCGTCATTCACAACGACAATACGCATACATGCGATTGCGCCTTTGATAGTGTGAGTGACATTAATACTCCATAGTGGAAGACTTGTGTCTCCAAGACTTATGAGGAACAATCAGATAATAAGGCTTATATTATATTAATGCAATCAATATAGTAAGTACCTAAAAATATTGTTCATATATTATGTTATTTTTTAATAATGTTAAATATTGACAATATAAATTCGCTAAACTCACAAGAAACAAAAACCGGTCACTGCGTAACATTGGTGGCCTGTTTTAATTATACAATCGGCAGTGTATAATCTCACCTTTCATTCACCGTCTAACCCTAGTTTCATGCGGCAGTCGGGTAAAAAGCTCATCGTTTACTAAACTATTTTTGTACACCAATAGGCACCAATTAGTCACATTCTACTCCAGAATCATGACCTAATAAGCCGTTACATCCCTAACCACTAACACCCATTTGGCTATCACAGCCGATTCCCACAATCCTGAACCACTAAACTATCGTCTGATCTACCGTATAACAAAAGGGCACAATTAATAGGCGGGCTGTTCACTAAACGCGTTTTCTCGTTCACACCGCAGATTACGCCCGATCTCCTTTGTCGTCTTATCTGCTAGAGTTGTCAATCCGATCCCTTGCCAAGAACGCACGAGTCGAATCCTTGAACAAATTGGCATTAGTGCGCTCTGTGTAGCGCGTGATTGTGCTTTTATTCCAAAGTCAAGTTACGCTGGTTCGATCGAGAACTCGACGTGTCGTCGCTTGTGTTCAACATTGAAACGCAAGGCCTGGAGATCCCACTAACGACCGTCCACTCATCTCGGGCGACACAATGGCGTACGAATTGAAACTCGAGATAGACAAAAGACGTGCGAATCGAACGGTCATGTGTGAATGGGCCTTTAGGGCGGATTGACGCGGTTGTAAAGTGGACACAATATTTCTTGATGACCATGGGTAGTGATGATCGGTTTACTTTTAAGGTGCGTTTTTTTTTTCAGCCATGACATTAAGACACCCAGTAAACAGTGTTAAAATTCAATACGATCGAATCGAATATTTAAGTGGTTTTTTGTTTATGATACGGGACCGAAAAATTACAAAAAAATACCTTTGATGGAGAAAATCCTCTACCTACGGTCATAGCACTAAAACTTATGTTTTGTTTAATATTTCGATTATATTATATTTTTGGAACACAATTGTCTACTTTTAAATTATTTGTACACATGATGCAATGTTTAATTTTAAAAATATGTAATTTTTACATAGATTTGTTATACAGTGTGAAAAAAAATATGGGCCTTAGAGGGAAACTACCTTAAAACGTTGAGATTGCTCAACTCACTGAAAGGAAACATTATTTTATCTTTAAAGAGGAATATAACTGCATTTATAAATTTTCCGGAAAATGTGCAGTTCACAAAAAAAACTACTTATTTTGTAATTTTTGCCAAAAACTATTTTTATGACAATTGATGCCAATCGATCCTATTTCCAACAAGGATAAAAACTTCTTAATACCAACCAAGTTTATGGCACAAGAGAAGCCATAAATAATTATCAAAAAAATTTGTATGGAAAAAAGAGAAAATTAAAAATAAAATCTGTAATGCATTATTACTTTTCAGGAAAATAAAATAATGTTTCCTTTCAGTGAACTGAGCTCAATATTTTGAGGTTCCCCTATGGAGGGCCATGGCCATGGGGCCCATTTTTTTTCCAACTTGTATACAATTCTATGGCTGAGACTTTGACCATTCCTAATTTCATATAAATCGGTTCAGCAGCTTGAGCCTAAAGAAGTTACAGACAGACAGAGTTACTTCGCATTTATAATATTATTAGGGATAAGAGGTTACGATACGTACAAATTCGTATAGATTGTGTCAGCAGTGCGATTAAAAATTGAAAATGAATTCACTGGTCTAGCTGTCAACACATACTAGAATGTACCTTTTTCAGTAGTTTTTTTTTTTTTATACCACGACGGTGGCAAACATACGGCCCGCTTGATGATAAGCAGTTACCGTAGCCTATAGACGCCTGTGACTCCAGAGCATTCACATGCGCGTTGCCTACCCTTTAAGAACTTATACACTCCTTTTTTGAAGAACCTCTACTGTAGCCTTCTGGGAAAACCTATAAATCTTTGAAAAAATCCGTGCATAATATATTCTTCTCAAACACAATAGACAGATGTCAACATACAAAAGAACAACAACACATTGCGCAATCGCGGTTGTAATTAAAGTGCTATTAGCGAAATTAAAAACGAAACTATCGTCATTAAATCGGTTCAAGCCTACGGTAATGAGAAATAAATTGTCGTCAAGGTGCGCGCGAGCGCAATAATTAGTGCATTATTGTTCCCATGAGTAAATTGACATAAGCGACCTTATTTTATTCTCAAGTTACGCTTTTTGTATGTGATGTAGTTTTCGAACTAAGCGTGACAGGCCACGGAGGCTAATTTTTATTTTTTTGTTAAGGTACGGTCTCGAATGCGACGATTGAACCGAGTTCAAAGAATGTAGACTATGTGTGGCAGTTGGAAAGCAGCGCAGTTAAAACGTTGAGGTAAGTGAAAAAAAAATTTTTTTCATGACATTTGCCAGTGTCATCAATTGAACTGCAGATCGGATCGATTTTTTTTTAGGATCACCAAGAGGTCACATCATGCTTAATTAATTCATAGCTTTAGTTATATAACAGGTAGATGTTTATTTAATTATAGGTAACCACAGCTAATTATGTTAGCAGATATAGTATCAATCGATCATTTTAACAATAAAACCGAAACTGACGGACATAGGTTCTCCTCAACCCAACGGCGATGCACTGTTCTAATCCAGCGGTCTTGGGAGCTTTCCTACACTTTCTCTATTTACACTAAGCACGCAAAATAAGCAAGCTCTTTATAAAATTAATGAAACGCACTACTCGTACGGTATCAGCTGGTCGCGTTTTCGGTACCAACGAAACCGTACCCTAACCGGCACAGTTATTAAAATGTTTAATTACAGGAACGGTAAGCGGACGTAATCATTGAGTCAGTGTGCGCTACAGTTTATCCAAAACATAGTAATTATAGTTGAAATTGTGCGCAGGCAGGGTAATTATCAGGGAAATGATTCATGCTCGTACCGCCGGCGATCATATTTTTAATAAACCTTAGTCTATTAAAAAAATAATTGCGATACAAAAAGTGTCACTAGCTACAATGTTGTGACACACAACGAATACAGGAATAAAAATGTTATGAAGCTAAAAATCAAATCTACCTACTAACAGAAAAGCCGTGCTGATCAAAACTATTACACTTATGTAGGTAGACTTGTTAAACTAAACACTGCTTTTAGTAATTTCAATGGTTGGTAGCTAGGAACCTAAAGTAAAGAAAATCACAAAATTAATTCCAGGACAGGCTTCCAGAATATAATCTGACGAACTGTCAGAAGATGAAAAAGGATGAAAAGCGGTAAAAACTTCTGGAATCATTCTATCAGGTGGAAGTTCCACCTGGTAGAGTGGAACAAAGTTGATGCTTATGGTTATCGTTGTGTAAATTATAGTTTGTTATTATTTGGGTTATAACTTTTAAGTCAAAGTATACGGTCGGCACTAAGCCTGAGGACACGTTTTGTAGTGGTGTATAAGAAAAATATCTGATTTCACTGTATGGTCGGTAAAAAAATATTTCTAACACTCACATATTTTTTCTTTGACAGTGTTGCATCAGAAACAGACGATATTTATAAAATTTATAAAAGGAAAACCCGGAAAAGGAGAACGGTATGGAAATTGTGTACAAGTGTCCAATGTTAACTCGTAGTTCAGCTTGTACAAATTCTTTGTTTTATGATTGACTCGTATACGATTTAGTGCAACAAAGTGTTGCACTACTACTACTAGGTACTAGTAGTACTGTACTACAACCACCACTTATACCAGTTTCCCTTACGCCACTCGACCCTAGTCTAAGTTCTTAGATGCATATATAGTTCTCATTAATTCAAAGGATGAGAAGCGGAGGACGACGACGTTTTAAAAGGATTTATGCTACTTAAAACGTAGTCTTGTGTGTTATTGAACTGGTTTATTATATGTACATATGTAGACACAAGGACACAAGACATAAAATATATATCCGATCATATGACCCCTGTTCTGACGCATCTCATTAATCTTTGTATATCAACAAGAACTTACCCAGATAAACTTAAAATAGGGCTTATACGACCAATACATAAAAAAGGCAGCTACACAGATACCAATAACTACAGACCGATAACCATACTCTCATGCCTAGATAAGATTATTGAAAAATATATCGGCAATTTATTAAACACATTCCTATCAAGTAACGGCATCATACACAAAAAACAGTTTGGGTTCCAAAGAAATAAAAGTACATCACAACTTTTGTCTTTATTTACAGACGAAATAAATAGCTATTTAGATAAAAAATATCATGTTATTACAGTAATGATAGACTTTAGCAAAGCTTTTGATACTCTAAATTACAATACACTGTATGAAAAATTAGAACAAAATGGGATACAGGGGCCCATGCTGGAACTCATAAAAAACTATCATATGAATAGATTCAACGCGGTCAGCATAGCGGGCGAACAGAGCAACCTAATTCCGACCCTATACGGCTCAGCACAAGGTTCAATTTTAGCACCGACGGAATACTTGCTTTACGTGAATGATATGTGCAATATATTCCAGCATGGTTCTGTATACCAATTTGCAGATGATACCTGTATAATTGTAGCCCATGAGGACCTAAAGACCGCACAGGATATGATGCAAAATGAATTCAACCTAATGTGTAAATGGGCCCACGATCTTGGCTTATCACTTAACTACTCTAAAACGAAAGTAATACATATACACTCACCGTATAAAAAAGTAACCTTTACACCAAAAATCGTGGCCCACGAACACATTTGCTTGCATATGCCCAGCGCACCGTGTGATTGTAAATACCTTGAAACTGTAACAGAACATACATACCTAGGTCTAAAAATAGACAACAAATTTAACTGGGGTCCACACATTGACCATGTATGTAACAAACTTAGATCCGTATTGTCCAAAATGTGTGTACTCAAAAACAAAGTCCCTTACAATACCCTTAGACTCCTTTACATGTCGCTAGCCGATTCCATAATAAACTATGGACTGGAAAGCTACGGGAGATCGTATAAAACATACCTTAAGAACATTTATAATCTGCAAATAAGGCTGTTAAAAACAATTGTACCGCTAAAGATTAAATACCTTTATAGAAATAACTATGGAAATCTATTTAACTATTGCAAAGTGCTATCGGTGTATGACAAAATAGATCTAGCAATAATTACTCAGTATAACAATAACATAAAAGAATTAAAGAAAAAAGAACGACCCAAACAATTACGCACCCTGGATAACATCCCGACATTCGAAGTTGCTAGACGCAACAACGAATATGGACAAAGAGTATCAACATGTATTGTTCCAAGCATTTTAAATAGATTTCCATACGAATTAATTAGAACAATAGAGGCTCGACCGAAGGGCCAAGTTAGAAATGTAATAAAAAAATACTTGTTAGATATAAGAAAAAGTGAAAGTGCTAACTAACCGTAAAATTATGTTAAGTTAATCCTTTTAATAAACTATAAAATAAGCTAAGTAGAAGACTCCTTAACTTTAAAAATCTTTTCAAACTAAGATTAAAAAGTTAAGACTGTAAAATTATAATGTAATTTATTCAGAAATAAACAGTTTAAATTTTAAAATTTTTTTTTTTTTTTTAAGATGCAGATACTATAATAACCTCAGCGATATGTCGTCAGGTCAACCAAATTAAAACTACAGTTACATATTTCTCATTTTCATAGAAATATTTGAACAATGCATTGAATAGTCGTAATTATGTCGAGTAGTTAACTGTTTCATGCACAATACGAGTCATTTATGTCAATACAAACTAAATACACCCTTATTGCTTTTGTCACTTAGGTCACGTAGCGGCGTTTGTGCACAGATTCAGTCGCGATAAAGTTGTAAAGGCGTTATACCTTAAGGGTGATTTTGGTTTGTATCGTGACATTTGTAGCGAGCCGCTGAAATCGCAGTTAATAACCGGTCGGGACGGATGTTCGAAAAATTGGCGATTGAAATTGTGCGTGGTGTTAACTAGGAGTTTGTAGTGAGTCATTGTTTAGGTGCGCTGTTAGTAATAAATGCGTCAATAGTGTATTCTGGTTAGCAAATCATTTTAAAATATCATATAAAGGTATATTTTGATACATTAATATTAATATTTATAGTGGCTCGTAATGAACTTTCTTATTACGAACCAATTATGACGTTTTTAGTCAGTAGCAATATGTACATATTTAGTATACCTATGTATAATCACATAACAGAAGAATTTCATAGGTACGTCTAAGAAAATATAGATACATTTAATGTGACTCTATTGCCAAGGCGGAAAGTCTTGGATACATGCATATTTTCAGACTTGGCGGTACCTACTTGATTTGCGTAATTTCACAACTTCCTCTTAATTTAGATATTGAGAGATTTATCATGTTCAGGAACATTTTTACAATACTTTGTTTTACAAGCCTGATGGGGACAGTTTGAAAGTCACAGGCCTAAACCTGCTCAGCTACGGAGAATCTTAGAGAGATTAAAAAAAGTTCATTGACCTATAGTTACATTAATTTAGTATAGATACCTACATAATTAGGTTGTAGGTAGTTTGATATACCCGTTAAGGTAATAAAAATAAGTAATCTTTGGGGAATTTCAACGTAAATTGTATCCCTTTTTATGTTCTTGAGTGTATTCTTATCAAGCTTCAAACAAAACAGCATGTCGATGACACGGCACAGAGATATCGACCACTGTTCTAGGCGCAAACAACTTACTAGGCACTATCTCCACAAAAAGAAAATCACGATACACGCCGCCGATGCAATATAGCACAATTTTTATCTTGCAGATTTATACTAGGCGGCACACATATATGCAATGCAGCTGCAGCCGTGTATACACGGTTAGGGTTATGTGTGGGTAGAGGCTGTTCGTGTACGAAGATGCGAGAAAGTTTTGCATATGTGTAATGTTTCAAGATACACAGGTGACACGGGCGATACGCGGTAGGCGGAGTCAAGGGTGTGGTGAGACCTATTGGAAAGAGATGGCCGACTTGCTATGATAATGACGTTATTGCTTTCTTGATGTTCGCTCGTCTTTTATTATTTCTCGATCTGCTTATAAGGCGATACCTAACGTTAAGCGCGTGTGAAATACGTTTATTGTGTCGTTATGGCGCGAGTCGGGATGCAAAAAGTGGAGATTACAGATTTAAGATCCGCATGGGAGCGGGGATCGATAAATGTTAATCAGAGATGACGGGTGACAGGCTGTGATACACGGCGCTGGGATGTGAGGTATACTGATAAAAATGAAACATTCAATTTGATAATCGTTGGCAGAGACCAGCTATAAAGAAAAAAAATTGTACGAAGTTGCCGCAAACCGTCAGTGCTCTAGAGTATGACAGTGCCAGATAACATTCACATTTTCATACTATGTCCCATATATTAGTAAAGAAAGTTAAAAGCTCTCTGCTTAGCAAATATAATAAAATCTACCAATTTTCATGGTAGGTTTTACATTCTAAATGGAGCTAGATTTTGACCTGCCATACAATTTACGTGTCTGAGAGCTTGCATACTGGAATTCTACACATTAATGATTAAACTGAAATTAACAATAATTATTCTGCTAAGCTACTTCTTCTGAAAACTTTATCGAATCCTAGACCAATAAAACCAATGATTAAATTACTCGGTCGTACTAAAGCCAGCCTCAAACGCATTAGCTTATATGAAAAACGTCCACTCCTTACGTTTCAAACTAAAACAGTTTTTCCTAGAAACTTTATTGCTCGGCTCTTGTTACGTCTTTGCACGAAGCAGTAAATACTATGAATTAATGGATACTTGCGACCGAGTATGCGCGACGTATGGGCCGTTGTCGCAATGAAGATGCAACATTGTCGGTAGACAATATTACGCCGATAATTATGATCCCGTAATTAAATTATACGCCAGATAGTACTAGTAATAGATCGTAGTATAAGCAAGTGGGCACGAGGCCAATTCGGTAGTGAGCACTACCGAATTGACAGCTGCAAAAATATTTTTTAAGAAAAAAAATCTGACTTCAATATATAGGGGAAGCCGGTGAAGAATTATTGTAGACGGTGCACTCTTAGACTCCATACAATGAAATAACTTGCTTAACGAAATAGATCACGTTTGACGATTTGTCCTCTTCGCTGTGAAGAGGACAAATCGTCGAACGTGAACTATGCGTCGTTGAAGAGTTCCTTTCTGATTATCATCAGCAATTCCACTTCATCAAATGTCAATCTTTTGAATGAAAATGCTTGATTTGTTGATAAATATACAAAAATCACTATATGTATACCTTTAAGATTTGAGAAGTTCCCTCTATTCCTCGTGAATCCCATCATCAGAACTTGAGCTTAACTAAAATTTGTCCTGAGAATCTGACTTGCTAAACAAACACAGCGAAGAAGACAAATCGCGAAACGTGAACTATACGTCGTTCAAGAGTTCCATTCTGATCATCATCAGCAGTTCCACTTCATCAAATGTCACTCTTTTGAATGAAAATGCTTGATTTGTTGATAAAATACAAAAATCACTATGTGTATGCCTTTAAGATTTGAGGAGTTCCCTCGATTTCTCATGGATCCCATCATCAGAACTTGAGCTTGACGAAAATTTGTCCTGACAATCTAACTTGCTTAACAAACACAGCGAAGAGGGCAAATCGCCAAACGTGAACTATGCGTCGTGGAAGAGTTCCGTTCTGATCATCATCAGCAGTTTCACTTCATCAAATGTCACTTTTTTTAATGAAAATGATTGATTTGTTGATAAAAATATAAAAATTACTACATGTATGCTATTAAGATTTGAAGAGTTCCCTCGATTCGTCATGGATCCCATCATCAGAACTGCGTTTTGACAAAACCGGGACTAATCCGTATATATTATATATACTTACAATTAAAAAAAATATCTTCAAAATCGGTTCAGGCATGACGGAGTTATGGAGTAACAAGCATAAAAAAACATACACGCCGAATTGAGAACCTCCTCTTTTGAAATCTTGAAGTCGGTTAAAAAAGGTAGTAGCCACACGCAGACCTGACATTTTAGGATAATTTTTCTTTAATATTTGACCAGTTATTTCGAATGGCAATAGTTTTATCTTTTATATTTGAATAAATTTTAAAGAAATCATGCAACATCAGCCAATATTGGGCAACGTCTTATTTTTTGTTATGTTGATTAGTACTTTAGAATGGCATAAGGTTCAATTTGCTACTCGATGAAGTAGATTTTATAATGATGTTTTTGCTGACTGTTCAAAATGCTCCAAGTTTAGCTCAGGCTAACAAGTACTAAAATACCTACATAAGCCGAAGTGCATTGCCCTACATAAGCCGGATTCTGCTACTCGATGACGTAGGGTTTCCTACGGCCTACTCTTGATCTATAAGACATGTCACACCGCTTACGTGACGTGCGCGTGTGCGTGCGGTGTGACATGTCTTATGAGAATTCTTATTTTACAACGCAGTAGTACGTGCACGTCTACGCACACGCAGCCGGTGTGGCTCGGCCTTTATCACTTGAAAAGCATAAAGCCCAAGATAGGACAAAAAAAATTAAGCCTCCACTAAAAGACACGAAAAACACGAAAATAGACTCACTGCAACAGTTTTCAGAAGTTAGGTCCATCAGTTTTATGTAAACTTTACCTACAAAACTGTTTTATAGTTTTTACCGTGAAATTTTTACGTTCAATAATTCTCAACGTTATTACTCATTTTCACTTCATGCTTACCTCTAAGCCGTCAAGCATAAAACATAAAAGATCGTTTCTTAGATGATTTCAGATACTTAAATAGCCATTGTGTATTCTAAAAGCCGAAAGGAGTATTTTGGGTATCAAATTAAGTGACAGAGTGAGAAACACTAAAATACAATAAGACCAAATGATACATAGATGTAGCTGTAATAGCATGTAAGATGAAATGGGAATAACAAAGTGATAACTTACAGAAAGCCGAAGATAAATTATTTGATATTATATTTAAACTAAAGTCCAAAACGATAATTTGCAGAAAACCTCAGCCAAATAGCACTACTCAAGTAACACATCAAAGCAGTATAACGGCCGTCTTACAGCATATCTGTATGCTTTTAGCATTTTGAGTTCGTTTTATAGTAGCGTTATAAACGTTTATAGTGCTGATATAGGTCTTAAATGGGCACAAATTACCCAGCTTGAAATCCTATACAGGTCATTTAATAGCATTACAGGCGCATTATGTCTGCGCTATTAGCATTATCGTTGTCATGGAAAGAGCCAATCGCATTAAAGAAGCATTGGTACGCTCTATTAAGTTGCCAACCGCATTAAAGAAGCATTAATACGGCCAAAAAAGTTGCTAATCGCAGTAAAGAAGCATTAGTACACTCGATTAAGTTGCCAATCGCAATACAAAAGCATTACACTAGCATAAGAGTGTAGTAAAATAAACCTTACGTCAATGCAAAAACGTCTCTAATACCGACGGAACAAATGTTATAATACAATGAACGTTGTGATTTAACTACTTTGTCTCGCAATATAAAATAGACGAATACGGTACAAAAAACTGAATGAGTGACATGACGTGTCACGTTTACATCGTAACAAAATTTATAAAAGTTTTTGACTCTTTTACGTTATAATATCCTTCAAATATTACTGCGCAACGTAGTTTACTGTAAATGTGTATATAAGTTTCATTGAAAATTTTCACGCGCCTTTGATTTATTGTAGTTTTGCTGTAAAATATTATAAAAAGATATGCGTCAAATAAACAAAACAATTGTGTAATCCTCGTATAGATTGAGTTTTTCATTATTAACATAATAGTGTTGGTTGAGCAGTCTTAAATTAAGTTATTTCATTATTATATAGGTATTTTTCTTGTATAAATAGGTCAGCATGATTTTATTTTTAGGTTATAAATTATTTACAAAATGGCGTTGGTCTATATAGACGGAGAGCTAGCCACGTCAGATATGACACAATAATCAGAGCAACCAAACCCCTCTAGTCAGTTTGGTATGCTATGCTTATTTCTAGATCTGGACATCTGGCAGCTTTAAAGTGACCTCCACGTCAAAGAATGCAAACCATTTCAAGAAAACAAATCCGAGAGATCTGGGTTTGATGCAATATTATGAGAAACTATACAAATACTATACAATATTAAGAGAAATTGTACAAAAGTTTATGTTGGGGGAAAGTAGTGCCAAACGATATATAATATAATTCATAGTTTGTCGCCTACTGTTTTTGTTTCCGTAATAATACACAATATTTTTTGGTCTAACGTTTTTTATCGGTTTTTGACAAGTTTTGAGTCGATATTCCAACATATTCACTACAGATAGAAATATAAGGCAAACGACTATCGGTTCTTGAATCTTTTATCTCCATTTGTAGAGCCGGATCTTGAAATAAATGAGCCGTTATTTTTTTATTATTTTTTTAAATATGGTCTAAAAAACACTTTTATCGATATTCGAATGGTGTAAAGAATCTTACATATACGTAATCTACATATTAGGGTTCCTCTTTGATGTCTCTTAAAACTGTAGAGAGATTTTAATTTTTAACTAATTAACACAAAATGTATGACCATAAAACCACTTTTTTAGCCTAAACCGGTTCGACTTTTATGTCAAATATCTCGAAGAAAATGAATATTGAAGTAAATATAGGATACTATATTATTTAAAGCCATTACTGATAATATGATACGCTATATAAATCATTAGAAAACTAAGGTAATCAGATCTAAGGTCGTTGGCGCCAGGGAGCCCCTTAAAATATAGTTCCTGTCCTTTATACCTGAGACAACTTCGGCAGTTTTTACCTAGTTTTGTATTACTATTTTCAAATTAAAACATGTTGCTAGTCTGTCTCTGTGACCTCCACCCATTAAAAGCTGCCAGATGCCAGGATCTAGCAATAAGAATAGTATAGCAATCTAACCAGACGGGTTTTGTTGCTCTCATTATTGTGTCATATCTGACGTGTCTCTTAGTCCAATAGCAGCTCAGTGATCCTTAAAAAAAGCTTATTAATGCCTACAGCATTACACGTGAATAATTATGCTATTAAACAACATTAAGCATTATATACTACTTAAAATTGCTATTGTAGACCCTAAGGCACTAAAACAGCTAAAAGCTGTATAGCGGCTGTTCATAAATTACGTCATCAATTTTTTTATGATTTTTGACCCCCCTCCTCCTAAAATCATCCAACCGTCCCCTGCCAAATAAAGTGACGTCATTTTAAAAAAATGCGTTTTTAGCTTAATTGTAAAATAAAAAACTATTTAGTAGATAATATTTTTATTTTATAGCATTAAAAGTTTATAGAAAGTCAATTATAAACACGAATTTCATTCCTTTTTTTACACATTGAAGCACTTTTTAAAGATGCGAGAGATGATGTGATCTTCGGAATGACCGCCCCCCTCCTACGTCATGCTACCATCATCCGATGTCCAGACCCCCCCCCCCCCATTTGAAATGACTTAATTTATGAACAGCCCCTTATAGTGAATTACTTGGCTTTATAATAGTTTATATTATTGCTATTATACAGCATTAGGCAGCATTACCTACTTATAAATGCTATTGTACACCCTAAGACATTAAAAATAGCTGAAAGCTGTATAGCGAATTTACGTGGCATTATAATGGCTAATTTTCATGCTCTTAAACAGCATTAAGCATTTATTTATGCTATTGTAGAACCTAAGCAAGAAGCATTAGTGTAGCAAAGAAAAACGCAACTGTACAGCATTCAGCTGTACAGTTGCATTTTGGTTCACTGTACTAAAACTAATGGCTAAACAAAAGCATTTACATATGCCATTATACATCCGTTATACAGCGTAAAGCATCATATAATGCTATTGTAGAATCTAAAGCACTAAAAACAGCTGAAAGCTGTATACCGGATTTACGTGGCATTATAATGGCTAATATTCATGCTCATAAACAGCATTAAGCATTTATTTATGCTATTATACAACCAAAGGCACTAAACCACACCGAAACATTAGTGTAGCAAACCAAAAAGCAACTGTACAGCATTCAGCTGTACATTTGCATTTTGGTTCGCTGCACTAAAACTAAAGGCTTTAAAAAAGCATTTACGTATGCCATTATACAACCGTTATACAGCTTAAAGCAACTATATAATGCTGTTGTAGAACCTAAAGCACTTAAGTGCTTTTAAACAACTGAAAGCTGTACAGTTGCGGTGGTTTGCTGCACTAAAGCTAAAGGCTTTACAAAAGCATTTATATACGCCATTATACAACCGTTATACAGCTCAAAGCATCATATAATGCGACAAGTTGCTCGGTGAACTATATAAGAGTTTATACGGTCCTTAAGTTCTAAATAAGTTAACTATTCATATGTTATAACTAGCTTTTGCCCGCGGCTTCGCCCGCGTACTAAAAGTACTAAAAAAACTTTTTAACAAAAAAATTGAACCGCCGAAAAGAAAAAAAAAAGCCAATAAAAAACCGTTAAAACGAAACGAATCGACCAACAAAAAAAACAATAGCGCACTGAAAAGAAAAAAAAAATAATTTGGTCTTCAATAACGCAAGTGCATACCTACCCTACAATTACAATTATAATCTATTTCTATACACTTTCTATATACCTAAAACAATCGCTAGGCTTATATCAATTTAATTACATCTAGAAAGTATGAACTATATACATACTTCTGAAATCAATCACACAAATCTGCGTATTTATATATTTACAATCAGTTATTTTTGGAGTCGGTGGCAGCCTCAAACAATCTTGAGCACCTTAGTGAAGAGTTGAACGCAACACATTATGTGGTTAAAGGTGCTCAAGTTTGTTTGAGGCTGGCACCGACTCCAAAAATAACTGATTGTAAATATATAAATACGCAGATTTGTGTGATTGATTTCAGAAGTATGTATATAGTTCATACTTTCTAGATGTAATTAAATTGATATAAGCCTAGCGATTGTTTTAGGTATATAGAAAGTGTATAGAAATAGATTATAATTGTAATTGTAGGGTAGGTATGCACTTGCGTTATTGAAGACCAAATTATTATTTTTTTCTTTTCAGTGCGCTATTGTTTTTTTTGTTGGTCGATTCGTTTCGTTTTAACGGTTTTTTATTGGCTTTTTTTTTTCTTTTCGGCGGTTCAATTTTTTTGTTAAAAAGTTTTTATTTCATAATTTTCTGTGGCTATAATTTATAAAAATTATTACATGCTTAATTTTTTATTACTTTTAAAATAGCTACCTACCTTGCTTTAGCTATTAACTGTTATATTAATAAGCTTCTTTAACTATTATTTTGTTCTGTAATATAAATACTTAAAAAAGAACAGGCTTTATATACCAACATGGGTAGGCCTACAAAAAATTCTGCTCGAATGAGAAAAAGATATTTAGAAGAATCTAATAATGAGAAAAAAAAAGGATGGAAGCAAATAGAAATAAGAGACTGGCAGGTCTAAAACTCATTGTCAAAACTCGTGAGGTTTTTTTTGTAAAAACTCTGCTTTAAAATCTGCGAGTGAACAATAAATTACCCCTATTTGCCCACCCTTAGGGTAAGATTTTTATCCAAAAAATCGGACTACTCTGTAAAAAGTTATGCGTGGCCATACGTTACAATCGGTGAGTGAAAAATCAATCATCCCCTTTTTTCCTACCCTTAAGGTTAGAATTTCCTTTTTCAAATTTATATGGGACCTATTTCGGGATATATCCTTTCCAATAAAAAAATTATTATCAAAATCGAACTACTCTGTAAAAAGTTATGCGTGGTCATACGTTACAATCGGTGAGTGAAAAATCAATCATCCCCTATTTTCCTACCCTAAAGGTTGGAATTTTCGTTTCAAATTTATATGGGACCAATTTCGGGGTATACCCTTTCCAATAAAAAAATAATTATCAAAATCGAACCACTCTGTAAAAAGTTATGCGTGATCATACATAAAAAAAAAAAAAAATATATACGCGTCGACTTGAGAACCTCCTCCGTTTTTTTCGTCGGTTAAAAAAGAAGGTTCTCAGTTTGACCCGTATGTTCCTCCGCTTGTCCGCTTTTATTTCGCATTTGGCTGAACCGATTTAGATGCGGTTTTCGGGAAAGTGTTTTTTACATTCTGGAGGTTTCGGTATACCACGTTTTGGTGAAGGCGGTTCCCTTATTTTTTTCAAGAAATGATTGTAATCATTGTTGAATGTAATACGCCAGCAACCACTTTCTACTAAAAGAGATTATGATAAATGCAGATTTCTACTCTTGAATAGTAGCTTTACCCTGCGACTTCGTCTGCTTGGAATTAGTAATCCACCCTCCTTTTTACCCGCTTAAGGAATAACTTCTGGGATAACAACTATTATACTTATATCCTTCCCAGGTACTCAAACTGTCTCCATACCAATCATCTAAATAGGTTCAGCGGTTAATAATTCGCCATGCAAACTACCAACCCCTTTTCTACCCCTCTAGGATTGTTTATCGGGACAAAAACTGTCCTTTATTGTTTGCCGGGACTCAAACTATATCCACAACAAATTTTATCTAAATCAGTTCGCGGTAAAAATTCTCCATACAGACCTCCAACCCCCACTTCACCCTCATAGGGATTTATTTTCGGGATAAAAACTGTCCTATGTCGTTTCCCAGGACTCAAACTATCTCTTTACCACGTTTTCCTCATACAAACTTCCAACCCCTATTTCACCTATTTACTTACTTAAGTGTTGATATTAGGAAGAAGAACTATCCTTATCCTTTCCCGATACTCAAACTATCTCTATACTAAGTTTCATCTAAATCGGTTCAGTGGTTAAAAATTACCCATTCAAACCTCCAACCCCCATTTTACCCCTTAACCTTAAGGATTGATTTTCACGTTAAAAACTATTTTATGTTCCTTCCCGGGACTTAAACTATACCAAGTTTCATCTAAATCGGTTCAACGTTTAAAAATTCCCCATACAAACTTTCGACCCCCGTTTCACCCCTTGAAGTGTTGATTAAAACTATCCTAATCCTTTTCCGATACTCAAACTATCTGTAGGTATACCAAGTTTAATATAAAGCGGTTCAGCTGTTAAAAAAGTCCCATACAACTTCCAACCCCCATTTCACCCCCTTTAGGGTCGATTATCGGGATGAAAACAACCTTATGATATTTCCCGGGATTTAAACCATATCTATACCAAGATTTATCTAAACCGGTTCAGCAGCTTAAGCGTGAAAGCTAACAAACAGACAGACTTTCGCATTTATAATATTAAATTCTAATATTAAATTCATTTACGAAATTTCATCATCGTCGGTTCAGCGGTTAATATTTCGCCATACACACTACCAACCCCTTTTCTGCCACTCTAGGATAACTTATCGGGATAAAAACTATCCTATATTGTTTCCCGGGACTCAAACTATATCCATACCAAATTTTATCTAAATCGGTTCGCTGTTAATAATTCTCCATACAAACCTCCAACCGCGATTTCACCCCTTTAAGGGTTGATTTTCGCGATATAAACTATTTTATGTTCCGTCCCGGGACTAAAACTGTCTGTATATCAAGTTTCATATCTCATAAATAGGTTCAACTGTTATAAATTTCCCATACAAACTTCCAACCCACTTTTCACCCCTTTAAGGATTGATTTTCTGGATGAAAACTACCCTATGTCATTTTCGGGCTATGCGTATACCACGTTTTGGTGAAGGCAGTTCCCTTATTTATTTAAAGAAATGCTTGCAATAATTGTTGAATTGTTAGGCCAGCAACGACTTACTAGTATTAAGAGATCATGATTAATGCAGATTTCTACTCTTGAATAGAAGCTTTTCCCCGCGACTTCGTCTGCGTGGATTTAGTAATCCACCCTCCTTTTTAACCGCTTAAGGAATGACTTCTGGAATAACAACTATTATATATCCTTCGCCAGAACTCAAACTATCTCCATTTGTCAGTCATGATATGTCAGTTAGTCAGTCAGTTTCTTCTTTTATATATTTAGATAAGATTGTAATTTGGCACAAACACTTTCATGTCCACAATATTAAACTTCCAAATCGATGTCATTTTCGTAATTTACGTCCCAAAAAACCATAAAAACGACACCCATATTGATATTTAGACATTTCCACTCCATCGCACCCCAACAGGAGAGATGGTATTTCACGTCCGCCACGTTAGATTTTAAAATCGTTGTTGTTTTCGTAATCAGCGACCCGATAAACCATAGAAACAATACCCATGTTGATTTTTAGACTTTGTCACCACATTTCCCCCTTTTAGGGGTTGAATTCTCAAAAAACCTGCAACACGTATTTACTCATTTATTGTTAGGAATACTTCTGTGAAGTTTCGAATAAAATAGACTAACTAATCTTGTTTCCCCATACAAACTTTGGACCCCCATTTCACCCCCTTAGGGGATGAATTTTGAAAAATCCTTTCTTAGTGCACCGCTAGACCTTATAAAGAACCTACGTGCCAAATTTGGAATCTCTAGAACCAGCGGTTTGGACTGTGCGTTGATAGATCACTATGTCTGTCAGTCAGTCAGTCACCTTTGAGTTATATATATATATAGATGCTTCCTGTGTTACTTGGGTAGACCCTACTCATAGTGTTGTGTTCCTGCCGGTGAGTAAGGTCGCCAGTGAGCTCTAAGAGGATACAGTGTGTCGACGACGGAGAATCCACGGAACCAATAATACGGCCTTTGTTCTTTGTGGGCGCAGAGTGCAGGTGCAGCTATCAGGGAGACCCGGTGAAACGGCTGTCCGCTGGGCGCCTGCAGGTTAGTAGGGTTCTCGAACCCAGGGATCACTTAATCTCCACCCTGGGAGGCTGAACCGCCAACCTGTGAAAAATCTCTGGTGTAGTAAATAGTCGTGCCGGTGTAGGGACCCGGCTACTGCAACAGGGGGGGACCGGGGGCCCTTCCGTAAGCCGGTTTTTTCCGTCCTCTTATCCTTTTAGCCGTCGACACATTGAATCCTTTATTTCCCACACACTCCTAAAAAAACATGGTTAGAAAACATAAAAGGAATAGTTTCTCAGCGGAGTCCCCTTCCACAAAAGTGGATTTCTGCAACATCAGGGGCCTGCATTCAAATCTGAAGTATCTGAAGTCGCAGTACGCCACCACCTCGAGTCTGCGCAGCCGACCCTTCTATTCCTAACGGAGACGCAGATATCCTGCACGGCCGATACATCATATCTGTTATACCCTGGTTATATGCTCGAACACAGGTTTGTGAGGCGCGCCGGGGTATGTATGTACGCTCGGCAGGATGTCTGTTGTCGCCGCCTCCATGCTTATGAAGACAGCCACCCGTCAGTGCTGTGGGTGCATGTAGACTTCGGCGGCCACACCCGCGTCTACGCGTGCCTTTACAGGTCTCACAGCGGTAACATGGACACAAAACGGCTCTTCGAGCACCTACAAGTGACGACCGACAGAGTTCTCGAGCAGTACCCATCCGCTGAATTGGTGATTTTGGGAGATTTTAATGCCCACCACATTGAGTGGCTTAATTCTCGGTCCACCGACTATGCGGCGGGGAGGTCTGCTTACGATTTTTTTCTGGCCTATGGTCTCTCGCAATTGGTACATTCTCCCACGAGAATACCAGACATCGAGGACCATACAAGCTCTTTACTGAACCTCCTGCTGCTCCATCCGGACGGATATTCCGTCTCAGTGAATGCACCTCTCGGCTCGTCCGATCACTGCCTCGTCCGGAGAACGACTGGTACCTTGCGCGCGGCCTGATCTACCACGGCTAAGAAGCTCGCGACGCGTGTGTCAGTATACGTCAGCAGATTGGGATGGATTGCGTGATTTCTATATACGAATATGAATGATCGCACCAACTACATTGATTTATGTTCACATCTCGACAAAGATGTCAAAGCAGAAATTCGGTAACATCAGTCCATTACCCAACCAGAAGAGAGGTATCGGAAGACACTACACATACGTTGCTCACTCAGCAAATTCCTATGAAACTTCCCATACAAAATTGCGAACGCTTTAACGGAGATAAACGATTTAGTGTAACCGACCCGATGAGGTACACGTGCTAAAGTGTATTATCAAATTGGTATTGTATTTTCATTTCTGAACTCAGTCCTAGGTTAATTCTGGTACCGGGAATCGCGAACAGCGCGGTTTTGCGGCCATTGTTTTACGGCGCTTGTAATTTAATCACTTCTGCATACCCACTACTTTGTTATTGCGGGTGATGATCTTCTGGGTGGCGGCGTTATATTTAAACGAGAGGTGAATGGCCTGGAGAAGTGACAATTTTAATGGGCAGGTATGTAATTGATAAGACTGGAAAAACAGTTAGAAAGATTTTGATGTGCGCAACTTTCAGTTGTTAGATTTTTCCATAATACGAATGGTAGGAGAGATAAATATCAAGCGGCCATCAAATAGAATTCTTATGCTACTTGTATCTATCGATTGGCAGTATTTTTATAACAGGTTGGATTAGGACACTGGCAGTTTTCCATTATTGTGCGGCTTAACTGGATACCACTACGTTATCATGATGAAGATAACCTCTGCAAAAAAAATTAAGTGAAAAGGTTAATGGCTAAAATTCAAAATACCACAACTTCATCAAGCGGCTACGGAAGATCTGGAATTCTAGACCGATGGAAACAAATTACAAGAACTGCAAAACCAAGTGGTCACGATCCTCAGTAATGAGGGACCGACAAAGAAGAATGTTAAAAATATTCCTAACTAAAACCCGTCATGTGATAGGATAATACCCCTGAATTTTGACACCTCGACTCGCTATCAGAGAAATGAGAGAGCGACGTTTAATGCGTCGCAAATGTTTTATTAAAAGCAAAACCTTCGCCATTATTTTAAGATGGCTTTATTGAAAATTTTCAACTACAAATAATTATAGACCCATCTGAGTTACAGCAGTATACTTAGTAAAGAAAATGTCAACTCATACAATTATGCTTCTCTGAAATGCATCATCAATCTGAGAACAATAGACGAGCACTTGTCAATGTCATATTGTTTCCTCGGGTTTAAAAAAATATTTAAGGCTGGCCACCCCAGTGGCCTGCGCATCCCAACATTTCGACACTAAAACTTTGATTTACGGCTTTCGCTCGCCGATTGCGCACTAAAACACCACTTACGTCACTTTCAATTTTAAAGGTGAGGTGTCATCACACCGTAATAAAATTCGCCATCGAACTGTAGTAAAATTTTCCCGGAATAACTTCATTCATCATAATTTTATTTATATCTACATGTTCTTCAATTGCGAGTACCTGATTTCGTTTATTGGAATATCTAATAATATTTTAGCAATTTCAAATGCTGCAACTTATTAATCTACCTCCTACCTACAGTCATTCTCTCCGAGCAATCCTAGCCCAGTGGCCAGTGGTGCCCATCATACTCCAAGTGTTGCCGTGTTGAATTGCGATGAACTCGACAGTCATATAACACCATAGAGTCAGCAGAAAAAGTGGCTAAGCGGACGAGGTCTTCAATTATCGTAGTACGACGTTATTGTTAAAACACCAAGAGCATGTTAAAATCATTTTGAAAACCTAGCTACTTCTGCTGCCTGCTGTAGAACGTTGTACTACACCAAGATCCAGCTAGAAAAGCGACATGTATATCTATTCGACGAGATATAAAAAAAGAAAACTCTTATGGCAGGCTAATTTCCGTCATGAGGAAACGACAAAGATTAGACGTCATTTACCGATGTGGCATATTGATCGGGGTGGTGCCTACGGTGTGACAGACATCCACGTTAAGGCGAACCTATTTAACCGCCCCGCTATAAAACTGCTCGCTTCGGGATTGTCCGCGTTACGCAGTAAAGTGCTCCATTCTTAAGCTGACGAGTAAAGGCATGCGTAATAACAATCGGCAAATACAGCTTTATAGTCCGTTCTACCGGCCAGGATATAGTTAGAGTCGATAGCATGAATAACATTCTTCGTCTTCTTATCGTGTCGAGGTTCCCTTAACACATTCAGTGCCGAGAACCCGACTGTCGGGTTCTCTGTTCGTAGCTACTACGAACTACATGCGACGAAAACGTGGCTACGGACTACGAGCTAGCACTAGGTGGCACTGAATGTGTTAAGTTTCAGACTTCAGATGCCCAATAAACGGCGATGTTGACAGCCCTCGGCGTTGCGTCCATCAAGTCGAGCTCCGAACAATAACATTGTTTTCATTTGTCAAAGGCTTACCAAAACCAAAGTTTCTTAAACCTGTACCTTACTTAAGCTGTACGATCTCTCAGCGTTAGAATTACAGTAAAAAAAAGTGTCAATTACTAACTAGCTTTTAATAAAGAGTTTACAAAATTCATTAAAATTCGCTTTCTTTATTTCTTTAGAAGAAATTAGACAACATAAGGTAAAAATGCATTAGGTCAGTAATTCGTAGTGTTACATTCGCTCAAAAGTTTTGTAGGTCAAACGAGGGTAAACCTATTGTTGATTGTGTCCGAGCTCCCTCACACGTGTAAATAAACGTGAGTCAAAGGCAAGAGAATTAGTTGAACATCGAATGAAAGTAAAGCTTTATGTAACAAAAATGTTGGTGATCGGTTTAAGGCCATAATTGGTATCGTATTCTTATTATGAAAAAATAAGAAAAAAATGTTTTTTGCGAGAAAAAAATGTTTTTGTATGGAGAGTTGGCCGCCTGAGACGACGTGTCCCATACAATTATTTTTTTATATTGAGAAAAAAATTCTCCTATTTTTTTTAGTCGCAATACAATACCAATTAAGTCCTTAAATGGATCACCAGTATTTTTGTTACATACCACATAAACTGTTTTTAAAGCAAGCGCTTAATTTAGTCCAAGGATGATTAAGACAAGGATTGACAATGCCTATACAAAATCGCGTTCCTTATTTCAGGATAAAGCACTAGCGTCATCTATCGGTCACCACTTAACACTAAATTCCTACTTAACCTTTCTGTTAAGCCTATTGGTTGACTGGTAGAGAATGCCTTATAGCATTAAGTCCGCCATTAGTACCATCTTATTTTGTGCAATTAAGATTAAATTAATTAATTCTAGTTTCTAATATTTTGTTCGGCGATTAACGCTGACAGAATAACTCGACTCCAGACTCAACAGATGGCGCTGTGGCACATTGTACCGAAAACAGACGTATAGCCTGAAGGTTCGAGGAACGCGATTTTGTATAGGCATTGTCCATCCATGTCTTAATCATCCTTGGTTTAGTCGTAATCATTAAATCATTTATTTATTTATTTATTTTTATTTTACATTAGGTACATACATAGGTAACATAGAAAGCCAATAGTAATAAATTATTATTAACTAGAGCAGAGCTACAAAGCTTTACTTATAAAAACACACACAGGTTTTCACTTATAATAAATAAGCTTAAAGAAATAACAAATTCTGCCCAATTAAACACACTTTGCCTACAGGCGTTTAAGTTTGGTATCTTATGGGTGATGGGCGTTTATGAGTATCTTACCTGCTTCTATGTATCTGTTGGCCAATGTACAATCTGTAAATAAGTTTATTATGCACCCCTGCATTTAAGTTTGTGTAGTTCAAGACACTTTTCTTAACAGCAACTGCAAGTGCATCTGCTAATGTTTCTAAAATACCACATAAAATAAACATTAATTTGGTAATATCGACGAGTTAATAATACAGACCTCATTGTATCTGCCATCCAAATTTGTTTGAAAAAATATAACTTAGCGCTACAAGGTATCCTTTATAGTCAACCATTAGACAAGACCTATTTACAAGACAGAAAACGTTACTATAAATTAAGGAAAATTGGACTAGAATCCAGGCTACAAGCCATAGTGGTTAAAAAAGTTAAGTCAAATTCGGTAGGTAGGTACAGTCTTTTATAAAAGTAGTGGCTACAATTTACTCGTCTCCAGTAATAAGAAATTCAAATTTCGAGCGTCATTTAAAATTTGAACGCCAACGTAAAACTCGGCCGAAATCCGCGAACCCTCCGGACGCGCAGGCGTCGCCCATTGTCTTCTTTGTAAGTGGTCAGTTGAAAGAAATGAGAACATTTCATTATAATATTAAAGGGCTGACAGGCGATACGCACTTCCGCTCGGACGCCATATGGCATCTATTTAATTTTCAATTGTAACTTTCACAACCTCGGATTATATTTTCGCGTAACTTACAAATGTCTACTTTATTAACCACACCGTAAAGTTAATATTTGTAATATTAAATTTTCAATATACTTTATTGACGAAGTGAAGAAGATTTCTCGTTTGACTTGTGTTTATGTTAATAATTTTTATAAGCGTGTACCTTTATAATTTGGGTTTTTGTATTGCATTTGTATAGTCCTTTAATACATACTTACAAAGATTCGGTTGAAGTTATAACGGGTTTAAAACTAGTTGAAAAAACTTTAAAAAAAAGTTTGACTGGCCTATGAAGTACTAGTAACCTACAAAACGATGTGTGCATAGTAATAAAGTTTCCATGGGAGTTTTAAATTGTAAAACTTCACGATATACGTACTTATTATTATTTTCAATGCACCGTTTTCTTATTGCGGTTTTAAAATAATTGTAGATGCAAAAATATAGGAAAGTTTACACGGATTGTGGTTGTTGACGTTGTTGATCCTAGGGCACTTCGGAGGTACATAGGGCCTCCACAAGATCCTTCCACGTCTTTCTATCTTGAGCAATCGTCTTGGCCTCTCTCCAGTTCAGTCCTACGAGCTACGGCTCGCACCTAGCTCTCAACGCTCTGCCGTCACGTGTGTACAGGGCGCCCGCTGGCTCGCTTTCTATCTTAAGGCAGCCACTCAAAAACGATATTAGTATTGCTCGAAGCTCCTCTTTGAAGGCTGTCCGATCCATATCCACTTCCGCAGCGCTACTTCCTGGGAGATAGGAGACTGAAGGTATATACTCCACAAATCCTCAAAATGCGGAGGATCGACCGAAGGGACTTATTGACAAACACTTGTAGCTTGTGTGACGACCCTTTATCACCCTCCACGTTACTCACGGATACTAACGTTTTATGTCTGGATCAATAAAATATATTTCGGTCTCATTAGTCATCCTAGTGATTGATTTCACTGCGACCCGGAACCGTGTAGGTACACTTTACTATACTCATAGACTAATTAACCCATGACCCCGCATAGCCGGGCGACCCCCGCTGCCACACTCGAAGTAATTTCACTCTATAGTGAGACACTAATATTGGAAGTGACAGTAAACATAGTACCTCTAAATGGCAACCATTAATGTCTGACTCTGTCTTACGCCCCACGAAAGAATCGCGCGTTCCCCTTAGTTCCCCTCCTCCCTCAACCCCTTCTTTTTGGCAGCTTAAGTTTCAAAGAAATAACGCGCTAAGCGGAGTATAGTGATATCTTGTATATGACTATACTTAAGTAGGTAGTCAGTCACTAACAAATCTTAAATTTTTATTACTTCCTGCATAAATTTGTCAGCCTGGCCCGATTTTGCCCTGTGCATTATGCTACAAAATAAATAAAATAGACAGGAAGTTAGCGAATTGTCATAAATTATAATTCAATGTGTAGGTATTACGATGACTTTTAAATAAGGAATTTCCGATGATGAGATAAATAAATATAAAACCTCTTAACAATCCTAACACTCCTTTGCCACAATTACCTATTTACTAGCAATATTTCCAAGCCCATAGCCGTATAAAACACGGCAGATTTACGAGTGCAATAAACGAAATCAATTTATTTAATTAACAGCCCACTTCCGCTCACCAATGGCTCAATCACATTCATTAGAATATTCTCATAAGATTATAAACAAAAGGTCTTTTGTGCCTCTGTTTCGTGGATACCTCAAGCGATATCCTGTTTATAATGCTTACCGAGATTTTTCCTCGTACAAACCAGACAACTCACTGACTGATCAGATGAAGGTAGAAATTTGCAATTTGAAATATATAAACTTCAAATGTAGTGGAGATCCACTGAGTTTTTTTTTTATTTAACCCCTAATCGAGTTAAAATAGTTTGATATTTGTATCGACTTCCACGTGGAATTGAAAAAAACTAAGGATTAAGTAGGTAAAGTTTACTTTAGAATACCAGATGCAGATTTAATATATTACGCTCCAAACGCTGCTTACGAAAATACAGGTCTTAGGTTCGGAATCCGGTAAGGGCATGTATTTGTTTTTTGTATTTATCACGAATATATCGTTATCTTTTGGATACCCTTAATACAAGCTTTGCTTAGTTATGTATTGGCTAAGTTAATCTGTGTAAGATTGCCCAAAAGACGTTTGTCAAAAAAGAAGTATATTTCATAATTATTACTTACACTGGTTTAGCGAAGCCGATATGACCCATAAATAGGAATAGTATCAGCACAGTCCTTAACTGAATGTTGGGTGGAGTAGACTGACATGACGTCAGCTTGGAGGGAATAAAACGTAGCTTGTAATTAAGTAGGATTCAAAGACATTGCGGTTTCTGGTATTTTTTAAGCATCATATATCCATAGAAACTTTACATACAGATGTTGAAGCTTCTAGAATTATTGATTTATTTGAATTGGATTTGTAGGTATAGAGGTACTTTCAATTACGTTTAATTAAGTTTTAGTGAATAATATAGTTAAAATGGATTGGATTAGATACATCTCATACAAATATACTATTTATAAATGTTGCCAGAAACAGACAGAGGCGTTTGCTAACTTGGGAAGTGATGGATTGAAAATAACTAATAACTTTACCTTAAAGTAAAGTAGGTTAGTAAAGTAAAGTTAGTAAGGTAAAGTAAAGTACTAATTTATTACTTATACTCGTACATGTGACATGAATCATAATCTATCTATATCTATAAAAAAGAAACTGACTGACTGACTGACATATCAACGCACAGCCCAAACCGCTGGTTCTAGAGATTCCAAATTTGGCACGTAGGTTCCTTATAAGGTTTAGGGGTGCACCAAGAAATAATTTTTCAAAATTCACCCCCTAAGGGGGTAAAATGGGGGTCCAAAGTTTGTATGGCGAATCAAGATTTGTTAGATTATTTTATTCGAAACTTCACAGGAGTATTTCTAACGATAAATGAGTAAACACGTGTTTCAGGTTTTTTGAAAATTCAACCCCTAAAAGGGGCAAATGTGGTCACAAAGTCTGAAAATCAACGTGGGTATCGTATCCTTTTTGAGTACTTATAGTACGCGGGCGAAGCCGCGGGTAAAGGCTAGTTACTTTATAATATTGAAGGTATCCATGAAAATAAATTGCGATTATTTGTTTATTCCAACATTAAGCATTGCACATGAATGGCAGACTTTAGTCGTAAGGCATTACTTACCACAACCATTGGGCTAAAACGAGATGTTAGTTTATCAGGATTATATGAATTAAACTCAGTAATAAAGGTTGTAACAAAAATACTAGTGATCCGTTTAAGGGCATAACTGGTATCATATTAATACTAAGAAAAAATAGGAAAAACATTTTTTGTAAGCGAATTTTTTTTTTTATGTGACCCATCGTCCCAGCCGGTCAACCCTCCATACAAAACCCACCATTTTTTTCGCGTGAATTTTTTTTTCTTAGTTTTTGTAATTAGAATAATGCCCTTAAACGGCCCAGCATTTTTGTTACACTTTGTATTACTATTAGAAAAACTTATTGAACCTTTGTACCCTCGAACCTCTTAACTCCACCGTACCCTACGAGTATATACATATTTGATAGTAAAGTAACTCTCTGTTTTTATAGTTCATCAACATCATACAACAGTACGAATAAAGCTCCATCGTAACATCTTCAAGAAATATCAATATCAAAGGAGCATCATACGCTTACATTTTTACACCCCGTAGTCGCCGAGAATTTTTATTTTCTATTCCCTATCGTTGCAGTTACACGAAAATACAGGCTTACTAGTCAGTAAAGACGTATGTTGCATTGCGTTGTCTATAAAACTTTGCTCTTTTAGTTTATACCCATTACTCGAGTGTGTCTCGTGTGTACTTCATATTCGTAGACATATGCTTAAAAAGACACCGTATGGCACCGGAACACTAGCTGCAAAACAAAATTTACAGTTATGACTAGCAACGTCATTGTGCCCTACTAAAGAGCGAAATCATTTACAATCTACATGCTATCTTCTAATATAAGTAGTTAGAAGATAGCATATTGATGATTTCGCCCTTACTGAATTTGTCAACAAATACCAATTCTATAAAAGAAGGGTTTACTATTTATAGTAAACCCTTCATTTATAGAATTGGTATTTGTTTTCACAAATTTTACAGATTTATTTTACTGTGTTTAGTAAAAGATTACCTAGCCATATTGTTTATTTATTTATTTATTTTTTATCTCTTTTTGCAAGAAATAAAAGGCTTTTTTATTTTTATTTTATTAGTAAAAGAAAATGATATTTTTTATCATTTTAACATACCTACTCGTAGCATAACATACTCGGAGCAGTGAAATTCGGTGAAACGGAATAGGTACTTAATTTTCAAACATTATTCGGCAAAATAAAAAGACACGGCAAAGTTATTTTTATCATATCCTAAAACAAGTTCTCGTTTTAGGTGAGCAAAGTGTAATTCGATTACATACAAATAACCTTTGCAGAACATGGTCATGATCGCGCAATTTTGTGATCTATTTAGATATCTGTCTACGTTCATATCTCAGTATCGAGCCAAGATGAGGCGAAGTGAGATTTATGATTCAGAAAAATCTCTTAATGGACCATCCTGCGCTTGGCCGTTCGTGATAAATGTGCAATCTTTACTTGGGGAATGCGCGAGAGTTTTGACTTCATATAATATATAATGCACTGCTAACTGTTCGATTAATGTTTAGACTTGTTTAAAGTGCCGTGGACTTTTAAAGGTTGACGTTCGTTTGTTTTTAAAGTGAATAATGGGCCGAGATGACTTATTTGTGGGCTTGTACTTGAAGTAAAGTGAGTCAGCTTGTATGATGCATGATGTGCCATTGATATTAATTCGTACTTTAAAAAAGTACATAATAGCACAGCATAAGTATGAACACGTTACATCAAGGAATAAAAAGAACAAAGAATACTTTATTAATTTAATGATTAATAATAAAACAATACCACTTTTAAAATTAGGAAATGACCATTCTCTTTATACCACGACGGTGGCAAACAAGCATACGGCCCGCCTGATGGTAAGCAGCTACCGTAACCCATGGATGCCTGCAATTCCAAAGGAGTCACATGCGCGTTGCCGGCCCTTTACAAAAAGGAGGATTCACTGTGTTGATAGCTAAAGGAACAAGAAGGTCCCTGATCTTCAACACACTGGGTCCTCTTTGAGCTCTTTGGCAACCTTACTCACCAGCAGGAACACAACACTATGATTTTGTGTTATTGGGTTATTGGGTTCTCATGAGGAAATGACCATTCAAATGAACAGCCCACAAAAGGGCTTGTCACCAGCACAATGAAACTAAGCCAAAATGATTTTAGCACGATTTTATTGTTATAAGAGTGTCTGAATTCTGAACACCTCACCCGCCAGTATGCTACACCTGCTTAATGTAGGTACATGAGATAAGCTTTTCTAGGATACAAGTATATGTACATAGGTACTGTACATGTACCTTCAATGTATAAAAAACTACGCATCCACTTTTGACGACTTTGAGGTTGGCTCACAGTAAAAGTAGATAGATAGATTGCTTTATTATTCGAAAAGTATACATACATTTATACAGTGCCCTGCAAAATTGTTTCCACAATAGTGTTCGCTTGTCAACAAGATTGTAAATCGTTACACTTATGTTACTCACACTGTTTTACTGTTGTTACTCAGAAAATTGACGTCTTAATGTACTTCTGGTCAAAGTTTCCCAGTAATTAGGTGCCTAATTAGTTTAGGAATTACATAAGCATAAAACTTGAAAAATCGTTTTTAAATATACAATAAATAAAATTATCATTCACGCATTTGTTAACCTCCGTATTTATCAAACTTACTAAAGGCTAAATTAGGTGTCTTTCTTGCAAACAGTTATCAACGACTTTTTATGCTTAGCAGACGTTAAACTTTAATTACACGACTCCATACTTAGTCAGGAATAATGTGTCGCGAAACAAAACGTACGGACATTAACGACGGCAAATTGGGGACTTAAGTGCTCTGGAGCACCAGGCAGGACCATAAACAACGCGCATCGCTGTTTCAGGCAAAATACAGCTCGACACTATAATTTTTCCACATTCATACAATAAGGGCGGCAGTCAATGAGTCTAGGATACTACAAGTAAAGCTCACGCACACACACGTCAGCCCCACTCGTCCCGACTCAGAGAGATCGCGTGCAGAAAGCTCCACACACGCACACCGCCGCGTGGCCGGCGCCCTAAGCTGTGGTCAGTACTAAGGCACACTGTGTGACGGACACACGAAAAACGAGCTGAAAACGGAACGTAAAACTCACAAAACCATAAGAAATTTAAATGTATAAAGCCGCGATCGCACGCGGAACGCTCCGTTCTACGCTCGCGGCGTTGCGTATGTAAATGTGACTGCGCTTGTGTTTGCACTTTATGATCATCTGTCAAAACTCGGTTACATGTGACGTTTCGCGTCTGAAATGTAAACAAAAGTTGTTCGACTGTTACTGTATGGAATTTATTTCGACGTTATTTACTATCATGGCGATGTCACGTGAAATATGAACTTGAATAAGCAGAATTAATTGCGTCGCTGGGATCTTATTGGATTATTAAAGCGTGAGTAAGTAATAATTTGCTTAATTTAGTCTTAGAGTGTGTGTTTAAGACAAATTTGAGTGTAAACAGGACGATCTCGGTGCGTAAAACATTAAGTTAGTGTTTACGAGTACCGTTCGCGTAAAAAGTTTATGATACTGCTGTTTCTGTGTCCATAAACATTCTATGGAACAGCAGTTGTGGCTCGTAGCTCTGAATAAAGACAGTCACGTCGCGGATAAACGGCATCGATGTGCAATATACATGCAATATTAGTTATTTAACGCTTCATCTAATTCTAAAGTTGTCAGAAATATGAGGTAACTACTCATATGCATTAACTGTTATTAACCGACAGCTGTTTCAACTTTCTTAAAAACATTTACTCGTACAGTTACGCACATTAGTTCTTCCTACACGAAGGCCGCAAAAATATGTGACACGCTCTTATGGCCCTACAAATAAGAGCTTGTCAGATGTTTTTGCGGCCTTCGTGTAGGAAGATACGAATGCCGGTGTATGTCCACACGTTGTAGGAATTATTTGTGTTATATCCTTGTTATATTACTTTTTTTAAGTAAATATTCGAGGACGAGGGGAGGTCAAGCAATAAGGGCTCGAACAGCCTAGTAAAAAATATTTAGATTTGTGTTGTGTTTTTGTAGATAGTAAGTATAAAGATATAGGGTGTAATCAGTAATTTTAAACATGTAATGTTTAAAAACATAAGCTATTTATATTCTTGTTTTACACGGAGGTCGCAGTTTGTTTATCATATGATGTACCGGTTGTGGCATATTATTATAAAACAGTACATGTAATGTCAATATCTTAGTCTCACAATATACACTATCCTAAGTATATACTTAACATATATTTATTTATTTATATACATTCGCACCAATTCTAACAAAAATTAAAAATAAAGGGTCTCCCTATTAAGTAAGTAAGTAATATTTGTAGCAGAGCGGTTAGTGCACAATAAATTAAAATAACTTTAAGTATATGGTGATGTGTGTGTGTGTGTGTGTGTGTGTGTGTGTGTGTGTGTGTGTGTGTGTGTGTGTGTGTGTGTGTGTGTGTGTGTGTGTGTGTATTTCAGATAAAAGTAACTTTTACATATCGTTTCGTTTGTAGAGGATATACCTTCATTCAAAACTAATTTCCTTATTCTTGAAGTTAAATAAAGAATGGGTAGTCGATTTGACTAAATTACTAAACTATATTTTTTTTACTTTTAAAACAAAGTTTTTCTTGTTTTAATACAATAATAAGGAATAGAAATATCTATAAAACTAGTTTAAAACTTCCTACAAAATTAAGGCTAATAGAAAATATTAGGTAAGATAAGGGTCCTAACCATTAAGTTTTAAACTTTTTAACGTCACGGTTACTTTTTACAAAAAAAACACGATTTTTTTTTATGAAGGACATTAATTGCAATCAGTAATTCCTCATTTGCGACCGATGTGGTAATCCTATAGCCGCAGCACTAATCCTTAGGGGTGATATCCTGTAGCTCGTATGATGCCACCGAATTTAGGGTTGCCACATTGACGATGAATAAATGTTATGTAGAGAGAGGTTAGCGGGCTAGCTTTGGTTGTTGACATGGACGTGCGCCTTAAAAAAAGAATAGTTGAAAAAAGAAAAGTACACAATTAATCCAAGTACAACTAGATAGTTTAGTTTGTAGCTTTAGCCGGTTGAAAGCAAATTTATATTCTAGACTAGGTAATTTAAGGATAAAGTATATATAGAACAACGTGTAGCGTACCTAATGTGTAAAAAACTTACAAAAAATATATAAAAAAATAGTAAAATCCCATAAGGGATGATTTCCGTTATAAACTATTAAGTGTTTCTTGTTGTCCGGGACTTGAACTATCTCTATACTTACCTAATTTTATCTAAATCAATTTAGCAGTTTAAGCGTGAAGTGTATCAGACAGTTTACTTTCGCATTTATAATATTAGTAGGGTTATCAATACACACACAGCATGGCATTTCTTTAAGCCCATTAACGAATTTCTACTCTTTACGCAATACAGTACAAAATTCACCAACATAAGAATTAACATGCTAGCGATAAGTTTCATACGTGTAAATTTTTGGCAGCCCTAACTCGTATAAACAATCGATTTGAATGTGTGTGTGCACTCCCCTCGACGTCTCGCTGCGACGCCCCGATCTTATTGCATTCCACTAAAATATGACAGTTAAGTTTATCTAGCATACTAGTGTAGTGTCGTTAATATTTAAACAATTTTAATGATAAAATCCTGCTGCCCCTTTGTCAACCCTAACTTATTTTTGTTAGAATAGAGTTTGCCAACATGAATGGAGAGAAAGAACTACATGCCTAGAACTAGTAGAACTATTGGTCACTTATAAAAAAAATATAACTTGTAACTCAATTTCTTAACCAAATAACATCAGCTATTTTTGTTTTTTTTTAGTTAGGAATACTTGAATGTATCTAGGTTTCAAAAAGGGTTTAAGCCATTAATCAGATATAATAATATTTAGAAACTTGATACTCGATTTTTAAGCCGGTAGTAGTATTTAGTAAAGTTTACTGGCTATTCTCTCAACATATAGACACAAAATTGTTTTTTTTAGTAAGTGTATTATTAAATAATTCGATGCTACCCCGTATTAGGCTTGGTGCCATATATACCCATATTAAACCAAAACTTATCCTAAAACCAAAACAAAAACTTTCATTAAACAAAACAAACATATAAACAGTAGACGTTATTGCGCTCATTAACAAACCTTAGGGTTTTATTAGAACAAAAACCATTTGTGAAGACAATACACTCACTTAGCCGGCGCCTTAAGTGGCACTAGTGATGCCCCTTTCCCGGAAAATTTCCCATTGAGTCAAAAACAATCCCCGGTGCATAATAGTAGTTTTTCTACTCCTGTACTTTTATCTGTCATTTATACATTCGTCAACACCTTTATAAGAACATAGATAATACACTCGATGAAAAGTCTATCTAGTCTATTCCCCAAAATAACACTTGTTCTATAAAAGCGCCAAAATAGTATCGCGGAATCGCGTGCAAACACGGCTATTAATATAAAATAAATTACTGCCTACCTAAGAAACCTAAATAAACGCAGCGTTTTTAGAAAAAAAAACTTTAAAAAAGAAAAAATTATAAGAACCACAGACCTACTTCGTAGTTTTTTATTTACGTTTCCCGTTCGTTTGTTGGGGCGAATTGCAAACTTTGAAAGTAATTTAGGTATTTTTACTAATCTCTGTAGCTCTTTAATAATTGATCAAATAACGACGGTGTGTATTTGTGTTAGTAATGTTAGTATTATTGAAAAATAGTGTTTTAAAAGGTAAAACTTAAATGATTGTTGATTATGTTGACAAAATAACTGCGATATCCATGAAGATTTCAATTTCGCATTTTATGTAAAAGTAAGTGTATTCGTAGAAAAAGTATTGTATGCAACGTCGTATAAGTAGGTAAAAAAATGTTCGTGGCGTTTTTCTTAACAATTTTCGCCTACGGCTCAAATTGTTACCCACGCCACTCACCTTTTTTGACCCCTCTTATACAACTGTTGCATAAACTACTATTATGTAACTGTTACGTAATAAGGGTCCTTAAAACATGAGTGTGGTTTTATGAAACGAGCCGCAGGCGAGTTCCATAATAAGATCACACGAGTGTTTTAAGGCCTAATTACGTACAGTTGCATACACTGCTTTATCTACACTCATATTATTTATCCAAAATGCCGTATTCGGAAACCATAGAATGGCCGCCATTGCACCGCCATGGCCAACTCGATTGTGCCGGCGGTCGGGGAGGCGCGTGTCGGGCTGTCGGCGGATGCGCGGGAGGGTGCAGGTGTACATTATGTTATCAAAACTCATAGCACATCAATATTTGAGCATGAAAAGTTAAAATTACGTTACTGCCATAGATAAAAAGCTTATCATAGTAAAATCGGTCGTGGTAATGCTAGCCATTGCCTACCGTTTTCGAACACGTTTTAGAGAACTTACAATATGAGTGTAGATAAAGATAGTGGTAATGTTGCATTCACACTGTTCATACGTATGAATTTGTTGTAACATTTATAGCTTGGTTTTAAACATCGATTTTAAATCACATAATTATTAGTGAAATGACCGCATCATATAACTATATAGTTAAAATTTCTTAATAAAATTTCAATTCTTGATGTATCCTCTTCAAAATAAAGAAGAAAAGAATAACGATTTACTGTCAGGTACAGACATATTCTAAAAAATAACCGTATATTTTTTTAGTCTTTCAAAGTTTAAAATGTAATATTTAATAATGCTGGAAATTCCGGCTGCTAGATTTCTAAAAACCTCTCTGAACAGATAGATAATTACTTACTTAATATTTTATTAATCTTTCTTGCACAAAAGAAAAACACAATCGTAAAAAAGGTGGATTAATTTTATATATTACTTACTTAATTAAACACATTCGTTACATTCAATGTGAATTTGTATCCATTATTAATTCTGACAATAATACATTTCGTAAAGTTTTAACATAACTGAAAATTAAATTAAAAACGTTTATCTTGTTTAATTTAGACACATAAAAAAGTGATAAAAACAAAAAAAGAATTATATCAAAGAAAATCCCCGTAAAGGGAATATTCCTTTAGCCCATCTTTAAGTGCCGCACACGTTGCGGGCGTTTTCTTAATTTCTTAACCACTACACTCACGCAGCGGGGATGAAATTAAGAAAACATTCACCGCATTAACTGTCTTATGTGTTGTTATTCTGTTCTGGTGTATTGTCCGGCCGTTTAGGGTTGCGATAATGGTTGCAAGGAAAATATACTTAAAGTAGTGATACCTGCCTTATACTTAGTTGCGGTGTGTAAAAAATATTCTTAAGCAAGCTGGAGTAAATTCAACTTTCCTTTTATTCACGTGATTTAGGAATGTACGTATGGAGGAAAAGTGTTCGACTGTCGGAAAATTTAGGCATGCCGCTGGGTATCAGGTTGTAGTGACGCCTGCCACTTACCTTTTGAGTAGCAAGCATACATAAGCCTACCACCACGTAGATCATACGTTTGTTAACCACAAAATAAAATGCGATAAAGAGAAAAGAGAAAAAAAAAAGTATTTGTTTGTCTTCTTGGAAGTTCTTTAACGTTATATACAACACACTGCAGCAGTAAATCGGCATGAAATAAAACTCTTGAAAAGTCGGAAAAATATCTGGGTGAAGTTTAACTGTTAATAGTTTGTACATATAGTTAGAGATGTGCCGTTCTCGATAACGTTCTCCGTTTACTCTTCTTCCTAGCGTTTGTCCCAGCTATTTGCTCTATTGAGGCTGAGGTCCGCTCATCCCAGGAATTTGCGTAGGCATTAGTTTTAACGAAAACAACTGCCATCTGACCTTTCAACCCAGGGGAAACTAGGCCTTGTTGGGATTAGATACGGTTTCCTCGCGATGTTTTCCGTCACCGAAAAGCGACTAGTAAATATCAAAAGATATTTCATACATAAATTCCGAAAAACTCAGTGGTATGAGCCGGGGTTTGAACCCGCTACCTTTGGATTGAAAGTCTGACGTCTTACCGCCAGGCCACCAGCGCATCCGCAACGTTCTCCGTTTATTTACTATGGGAAATATTCTCGAGCGATAACATTTCCCATCCAAAACAGCAAACGTTCTCGAGAACGGGACAACACTACATATACTTAAAGGTCTAAGAATTTTGTGTTTTAAAGTGTAAGTAACACATATATAAATATAAGTCGCCATGCAATGCCGATAAAGACCAATGATCTCAGGAAAAACAAACTCTAGGTATCTCCAGCCAGTATTTTATCGAAGGAAAACTATTTAACCGTCGACGTCTTAGCGTCGAGCCACGAAAGCAATAAAGAGCGCAGGCTTCCACGTTCATTAATTAACCCCCAACATCACCATCCCCCTCACACTTAAGCAAACTATTTCTAAATGAGTCCACTCTCTCCCTCACACCAGCTTTGCGCAAAAATTAACTACTACACGGTACGCTTTCGTGGTACTCACACACATCGGACTTAAAATGCATATGCATTCGACACTCTATAAAAGCTTATGTGTGCGTATGCTTGACCGAAATTTGGTGTTAATTACACTGTTAATAAGGTAGAGTTTTGTGTGCGATAATTTTGGTTTATATGGTGTTTTGTATGCGTGGCTACAGTCACGTGTGCTTAGTTTCCTATCCTCGTGTAATAAATCTTGTAGTCTCCGTAATTACAATGTTCTTGTCTGTTGTGTGTTTTCATTAAGGACAAGACACAAACGTCTGAACGCTGAAACGTTTTCATTTGCACTACCTATTAAGAAAATTAAAACTTAATTAAAAAAATTCAGATATTTACCGGTTGTAAGGATTAGGTTTCCGGATTTTCATTATACGGTTTTTCGATAAGGGATAAATAATAAATAAATATTATAGGGCAATCTTATACAAACCGACCTAGTCCCACAGTAAGCTCAATAAGGCTTGTGTTGTGGGTACTAGACGACGATATAATAAATAGATATATAATAAATAGATATAGATAAATACTTAAATATATATAAAACATCCATAACTCAGGTACAAATGTCTGTGATAAACACACAAATAAATGCCCTTACCAGGATTCCACGAACCCGGGACCTCCTGCTTCGTGGGCATGGTCACTACCGACTGGGCTAAGAGGCCGTTAGGGATGCACGTATTGATTTTTGAAGGATCGGCAAAGCGTGTGACACTCCTGGAGTTTTAGACGTCCATACCATGACCGGCGTGGTAAATAAAATAAAAACACTGTGTATGTACAGTCATCAGCAGAAGTAGCTACGCGGGTGAGGTGTTCAGAGAGACCTGTACACACTCTTAGGGTGGGTTGCACCAAACCGCCTGTAAAAGTAAGCCAAATGTTACGCTAATCGGAGCTACTTAACGATTGCTAACATAAATGGGTTGCACCAAGTGCAAAATAACAGAACGTAAGAGTTAAGCGGGATGCCACTGTCTAAACGCATTTCTACTCACATTTTTATGGTAGAATATTTATTCAATATGGCAACACAACCATAAATGCCAAACTAAACTTGTCAAAATCGTCACACGAAGAAAAAAATCTAAAGAAAGGAGCGCGAACTAAACTTAACTTTGCACTCTGCTCTGCAGCTTGAAAATCAAGAATATACAAACATTTAGCCATTCCTGAACATGTTTATTACTCAATCAAAAAGTGGGCTATCCATTGCGCCTTACGAGGAAATTTTTTCAAAGGATAATGCAACTTGTGCTGAGAGTGGAGTTTAAAGCGAAAGCCAGAATAGTCGGCTGGTGTATTGTGCATTATATTATAGTGAGTAAATCATCCTGCTAGTTTATTACTACTTACAGAACCCTAAACAAGTAAAGCCGTTGCTGGAAGCACCAAATGGCGAGAAGGAGCCCAATCGCAAAACAAAGGCATCACTAGTTTTAACTCTTGAAAATTCGTAAAAATAGGGTACTGAATCCCTCCAACCTGGTTGATTATGGCTGGCACTGTAACCAACGTCCTAAATATTGAACTTATACATGTACCTACTTACTTATTAAATGAGTGTTCTAAAGTATCTTAACGGCCTCCTAGCCCAGTCGGTAGTGACACTGCCTACGAAGCAGGGAGTCCCGGGTTCGAATCCTGGTAAGGGCATTTATTTGTGTCTTTATCACAGATATTTGTACCTGAGTTATGGATGTTTTCTATGTATTTAAGTATTTATCAATATCTATCTATTATATATATCGTCGTCTAGTACCCACAACACAAGCCTTATTGAGCTTACTGTGGGACTAGGTCGGTTTGTGTAAGATTGTCCTATAATATTTATTTATTTATAATATTTATCTTTGTTAACAAATGATGAGTAGCACATATGTTACACTAATGAATAATGATACACAATGTTTTTTATTTTAGGTTTGAATTTACCTTTGGTATTGAAGACAAGATGAAATCGAGGCTTGTTATGCTACTCAGTGCCTAACTCCAGGATGTTTGAAAGTAAAAATGCAGTGATTTCAAGAAATTGGTAGAATCTCAATGTAAAAATAAAGTATAATTATACTAACCTAATCAATCAGTATTTTAATTTTGATAATAAAATACATAATTATATTTATTTAGTTACCTTATTTTTGTTTTATTTATTATTCAAACACTGGCATAGGTTTCCTTTGTAGATGGAAGCAAGATCCTCCCCCCTCCAAACATATTTCTACTGCAAATATTATTCACCAGTTTTCTAGCACTTGGCATAAATAATCAATGAAACTTGACACTTGAAGTATTTTAAGTCAGATCAATCAGTTCTTAGATAGTGTGAAGCGGACCCTTGGCCAAAGTGAGCCAGCTTATTGATCGGACAAAAAACTTCATATACTGAACCACAGATCTTTGATAATGGTTATTAACAATACTCTACTCTTGATACATGTTACAAATATTATTCAGGTAAAAGTGACCATAAAACAGTGTGGCTAGGATTCCAAAAATGTTTTCTTATCACTTGTATCTTAATAATCATAATCATTTATTTCTTTGTAATGATATATGTTTACAAGTCATACAACAGCCATGTAGGTAGGTACCTAGTTACTATTATGTTTTATTTGTAAATAGGTACCTATGCTGGTTGGGAAAGATATATGATAAAGAGAGACCTTTATTATTTATTACTAATAAATTCATAGTAAAATCATAACTTAACACATATTTTATAATTGATTTTGAGCACCGATGATAGGACTAGGACTAATCAAAAATGCATGCATACATACATCATCTTAGGAAGCTTTTTCCCTTATAGAAATGTAAGTATGAAAATATATCTACTTTTTATACTTACAAAATTAAATGCATGTACTTATTTTGCGTACAGTCACCGGCAATAGTATCTTCCTACATGAACTGTACAGTGAGTACAATTTGGATTAAAAAAAGCATGTTCATAATAATGTCCGATTTAAAATATACTAATGGGGAAGGTATCTGTCAAAAGTCAGGAGGTGCCAGCATAAGTAGGCACCTACCACTAGTTTTGTTGAATGAGATTTGGCTTAAAGGGCTAAAATTAATGCCAGTAAATTCCAAATAAAACAAGAATTTGACACTATTGGTAGGACTGAGACTACAACCTATGCCGGCACCATCTGTAAACACTTGATTGGCCATAATCCTGATTGCAGCGACGAGCAGCAAATGGTAGGTAACAATTGCCATAGAAGAGCGACACACATGAAGTCAAATTAGTTGTCAGTAGATAGTTTATTTATTTATATGGGTTTAATGTTTCAATAGATCCGTAAAATCTTTGTGTTTATTTCACAAATTAAACTGAAATACAGTGTAAGCTCTTTATCAACACTCAAGGGACCGGACATTTTGTGACATTATCACAAGTTGTCATTAAATAGAGGCCTACTGTGCTTGTTTTAAGGCAAATAATGAAATCAAATAAAAAACAAGAATTATATGAATTACTATAATGAATTTTCATACACATTTGAATTTGTGGATACCTAACCATTGTTGAACTATTTTTTTATTGTCCCACAACACATGACACTCTTATTTACTTGATTGTAAATTCCGCATCACACTTTATTTACATGTACTGTTCTGAACATTGTTTAGTTAGGTGTCGAGGCTCGATTTCTGTAGGACATTGGCGATAAATGTTTGGTGGTATAACTTCATGCCCTTATTAAAAGCATTAAAGAAACCTCTCTGATCATCTGGCATCTTTTGAATCGTATGACTTGCTCCCATCAAGTCCCGTTCGTGGGCTGTTCTACCGTGTCATAAAACTTGTCTTTCTTCTTGACCTGGTCATTCCACCGCGTCGGAGGTTTACGTTCCCTTTTGTCTTCTACCTTGCAGTATTCAAGTCAACCGTTGTTTCCAAAGGTTTGGTCTTCATTGACAAAAACAGAGTGGTTTTTTAATGGTTGTCATGATTCTGGTCCTGCTCATTCTACGGCTGTCGGCTTTCATGACAATGACTGTAGGTTCTGGTATGTTTGTGATACATAACAGAAGTCTGTACTATTTCAACCTGAAGTCACTCGGCACTCGATTTTAACTAAATAACGCACTTTTTACAAAGAATTTTATGTACTTATTATTTAATACCGTTATCTGATCTAAAAATTGTGAATAAAACCAAACGTCAATCGTATACGCCTTTTTACGTTCAGATACTCGCATATATTTATTACTGCAAACAATATTTTAATATTTTTCATCAAATATCACTGTCTTTTTGTCTAATAATGCATTTATCCTTGAAATACGAGACATTTTTGCAAACTGTCAGCCATATTTAAACGTAGATTTGAGTTAACCAGTGCTCGATGGCTGGTTAAGGTTAACGTAACTTTCTGACTGCTAAAGTGCATGGTGCAACGGAAAAACGGACTTGACGTCTACTGTAACCATGATGAGTTCGTTAAGTGTGCGTGGTGCAACCCGCCCTTAGGGTGGGTTGCACCAAACCGCCTGTAAAAGTAAGCCAAATGTTACGCTAATCGGAGCTACTTAACGATTGCTAACATAAATGGGTTGCACCAAGTGCAAAATAACAGAACGTAAGAGTTAAGCGGGATGCCACTGTCTAAACGCATTTCTACTCACATTTTTATGGTAGAATATTTATTCAATATGGCAACACAACCATAAATGCCAAACTAAACTTGTCAAAATCGTCACACGAAGAAAAAAATCTAAAGAAAGGAGCGCGAACTAAACTTAACTTTGCACTCTGCAGCTTGAAAATCAAGAATATACAAACATTTAGCCATTCCTGAACATGTTTATTACTCAATCAAAAAGTGGGCTATCCATTGCGCCTTAAGAGGAAATTTTTTCAAAGGATAATGCAACTTGTGCTGAGAGTGGAGTTTAAAGCGAAAGCCAGAATAGTCGGCTGGTGTATTGTGCATTATATTATAGTGAGTAGATCATCCTGCTAGTTTATTACTACTTACAGAACCCTAAACAAGTAAAGCCGTTGCTGGAAGCACCAAATGGCGAGAAGGAGCCCAATCGCAAAACAAAGGCATCACTAGTTTTAACTCTTGAAAATTCGTAAAAATAGGGTACTGAATCCCTCCAACCTGGTTGATTATGGCTGGCACTGTAACCAACGTCCTAAATATTGAACTTATACATGTACTTACTTATTAAATGAGTGTTCTAAAGTATCTTAACGGCCTCCTAGCCCAGTCGGTAGTGACACTGCCTACGAAGCAGGGGGTCCCGGGTTCGAATCCTGGTAAGGGCATTTATTTGTGTCTTTATCACAGATATTTGTACCTGAGTTATGGATGTTTTCTATGTATTTAAGTATTTATCAATATCTATCTATTATATATATCGTCGTCTAGTACCCACAACACAAGCCTTATTGAGCTTACTGTGGGACTAGGTCGGTTTGTGTAAGATTGTCCTATAATATTTATTTATTTATAATATTTATCTTTGTTAACAAATGATGAGTAGCACATATGTTACACTAATGAATAATGATACACAATGTTTTTTATTTCAGGTTTGAATTTACCTTTGGTATTGAAGACAAGATGAAATCGAGGCTTGTTATGCTACTCAGTGCCTAACTCCAGGATGTTTGAAAGTAAAAATGCAGTGATTTCAAGAAATTGGTAGAATCTCAATGTAAAAATAAAGTATAATTATACTAACCTAATCAATCAGTATTTTAATTTTGATAATAAAATACATAATTATATTTATTTAGTTACCTTATTTTTGTTTTATTTATTATTCAAACACTGGCATAGGTTTCCTTTGTAGATGGAAGCAAGATCCTCCCCCCTCCAAACATATTTCTACTGCAAATATTATTCACCAGTTTTCTAGCACTTGGCATAAATAATCAATGAAACTTGACACTTGAAGTATTTTAAGTCAGATCAATCAGTTCTTAGATAGTGTGAAGCGGACCCTTGGCCAAAGTGAGCCAGCTTATTGATCGGACAAAAAACTTCATATACAGATCTTTGATAATGGTTATTAACAATACTCTACTCTTGATACATGTTACAAATATTATTCAGGTAAAAGTGACCATAAAACAGTGTGGCTAGGATTCCAAAAATGTTTTCTTATCACTTGTATCTTAATAATCATAATCATTTATTTCTTTGTAATGATATATGTTTACAAGTCATACAACAGCCATGTAGGTAGGTACCTAGTTACTATTATGTTTTATTTGTAAATAGGTACCTATGCTGGTTGGGAAAGATATATGATAAAGAGAGACCTTTATTATTTATTACTAATAAATTCATAGTAAAATCATAACATAACACATATTTTATAATTGATTTTGAGCACTGATGATAGGACTAGGACTAATCAAAAATGCATGCATACATACATCATCTTAGGAAGCTTTTTCCCTTATAGAAATGTAAGTATGAAAATATATCTACTTTTTATACTTACAAAATGAAATGCATGTACTTATTTTGCGTACAGTCACCGGCAATAGTATCTTCCTACATGAACTGTACAGTGAGTACAATTTGGATTAAAAAAAGCATGTTCATAATAATGTCCGATTTAAAATATACTAATGGGGAAGGTATCTGTCAAAAGTCAGGAGGTGCCAGCATAAGTAGGCACCTACCACTAGTTTTGTTGAATGAGATTTGACTTAAAGGGCTAAAATTAATGCCAGTAAATTCCAAATAAAACAAGAATTTGACACTATTGGTAGGACTGAGACTACAACCTATGCCGGCACCATCTGTAAACACTTGATTGGCCATAATCCTGATTGCAGCGACGAGCAGCAAATGGTAGGTAACAATTGCCATAGAAGAGCGACACACATGAAGTCAAATTAGTTGTCAGTAGATAGTTTATTTATTTATATGGGTTTAATGTTTCAATAGATCTGTAAAATCTTTGTGTTTATTTCACAAATTAAACTGAAATACAGTGTAAGCTCTTTATCAACACTCAAGGGACCAGACATTTTGTGACATTATCACAAGTTGTCATTAAATAGAGGCCTACTGTGCTTGTTTTAAGGCAAATAATGAAATCAAATAAAAAACAAGAATTATATGAATTACTATAATGAATTTTCATACACATTTGAATTTGTGGATACCTAACCATTGTTGAACTATTTTTTTATGGTCCCACAACACATGACACTCTTATTTACTTGATTGTAAATTCCGCATCACACTTTATTTACATGTACTGTTCTGAACATTGTTTAGTTAGGTGTCGAGGCTCGATTTCTGTAGGACATTGGCGATAAATGTTTGGTGGTATAACTTCATGCCCTTATTAAAAGCATTAAAGAAAGCTCTCTGATCATCTGGCATCTTTTGAATCGTATGACTTGCTCCCATCAAGTCCCGTTCGTGGGCTCTTCTACCGTGTCATAAAACTTGTTTTTCTTCTTGACCTGGTCATTCCACCGCGTCGGAGGTTTACGTTCCCTTTTGTCTTCTACCTTGCAGTATTCAAGTCAACCGTTGTTTCCAAAGGTTTGGTCTTCATTGACAAAAACAGAGTGTTTTTTTAATGGTTGTCATGATTCTGGTCCTGCTCATTCTACGGCTGTCGGCTTTCATGACAATGACTGTAGGTTCTGGCATAGACATATAAAATAAGAAGACGTAGCGCCATAAAGACAAAACTGTGATTCCATAATAAGCCGATTTCTTCGTGTTTACGCGCGACACGCACACATATACAACTCGTGGACGAGCGGTGATTGGTTCAAACGTCAAAAGTGAGTGTGTGTGCACGAGATCGCGGCTTATTATGGAATCACAGTTTTATCTTCGTTGGATTCAGTCTCCTTATTTTATATGTCTATGGGTTCTGGTATGTTTGTGATACATAACAGAAGTCTGTACTATTTCAACCTGAAGTCACTCGGCACTCGATTTTAACTAAATAACGCACTTTTTACAAAGAATTTTATGTACTTATTATTTAATACCGTTATCTGATCTAAAAATTGTGAATAAAACCAAACGTCAATCGTATACGCCTTTTTACGTTCAGATACTCGCATATATTTATTACTGCAAACAATATTTTAATATTTTTCATCAAATATCACTGTCTTTTTGTCTAATAATGCATTTATCCTTGAAATACGAGACATTTTTGCAAACTGTCAGCCATATTTAAACGTAGATTTGAGTTAACCAGTGCTCGATGGCTGGTTAAGGTTAACGTAACTTTCTGACTGCTAAAGTGCATGGTGCAACGGAAAAACGGACTTGACGTCTACTGTAACCATGATGAGTTCGTTAAGTGTGCGTGGTGCAACCCGCCCTTATTCTCTTAACAATAAAGTCGTGTCAAGCGCGTTTTGAACAGCTCACCCGCTTAGCTACTTCTTCTACTGACTGTACATTAGTAAACGCATAATTTTTATTTTAAACAATTAGATAGCTTCATTCATAGGTAGGTACATGGAAAAAGTACTAATTTAATATTATTTTCAACTAAAACTTTTCAAAATGGCTATTGGGCACTAGAAAGAACCCTATATGTAGATGACAGTATACGTGTGCTGTATGTTTTGGTAACGTAATTTAATGGAAAAAGATTTAAGAACTAATGAGTTATGTACCTGTTAAGATTATATCTTTGACTATGGTTAAAGCATGTCCTTTTGTAATTTAAAATATGGAAACTGCTTTTGGGTTATTCTTGGCGGAAACGTGACGGTATTTTTTTTATTTTTTTTTTATACCACGACGGTGGCAAACAATCATACGACCCGCCTGATGGTAAGCAGTTTCCGTAGCCTATGGACGCCTGCAACCCCAGAGGATTCACATGCACGTTGTCTACCCTTTAAGAACCTCGCTCCTTTTTTGAACAACTTCATACTGTAGCCCGCTGGGAAAACCTCGTTTTTAACCGACTTCAAGATTTGAAAAGAGGAGGTTCTCAATTCGGCGTGTATGTTTTTTTTTATTTTTATTTTTTTTTATTTTTTATGTTTGTTACTCCATAACTTCGTCATGTCTGAACCGATTTTGAAAATTCTTTTTTTGATTGTAAGTATATATATACAGATTGGTCCCGTTTTTTTCAAAACGCAGTTCTGATGATGGGATCCATGAGGAATCGAGGGAACTCCTCAAATCTTAAAGGCATACATATAGTGATTTTTGTATTTTTATCAACAAAACCATCATTTTCATTCAAAACAGTGACATTTGATGAAGTAGAACTGCTGATGATGATCAGAACGGAACTCTTCAACGACGCATAGTTCACGTTTGGCGATTCGTCCTCTTCGCTGTGTTTGTTTAGCAAGTTTAATTGTCAGAACAAATGTTCGTCCAGCTCAAGTTCTGATGATGGGATCCATGAAGAATCGAGGGAACTCCTCAAATCTTAAGGGCTTACACATAGTGACTTTTGTATTTTTATCAACAAATCAAGCATTTTCATTCAAAAGAGTGACATTTGATGAAGTGGAACTGCTGATGATGAACAGAACGGAACTCTTCAACGACGCTTAGTTCATGTTTGGCGATTCTTCCTCTTCGCTATGTTTGTTAAGCAAGTTAGATTGTCAGGACCAATTTTCGTCAAGCTCAAGTTCTGATGATGAGTTCCACGAGGAATCGAGGGAATTCCTCAAATCTTAAAGGCATACATAAAGTGACTTTTGTATTTTTATCAACAAATCAAGCATTTTCATTCAAAAGAGTGACATTTGATGAAGTGGAACTGTTGATGATAATCAGAACGGAACTCTTCAACGACGCATAGTTCACGTTTGGCGATTGGTCCTCTCCGCTGCGTTTTTTAAGCAAGTTATTTCATTGTATGGAATCTAAGTGCACCATCTATCTACAATAATCCTTCACCGGCTATCCCCATTGAAGTCGGTTTTTTTTTCTTAAAAATTATATTATATTTATATCGTTTATTTTAGGTATATCTGTTTTATTTACACTCCCGTATATCTATTCAGTTACAAAGTTACGAGATGCATTACAAGACTCATTAATATCGTATCATAACGATAAGGCATCAAGTCCGCTTTTTGTACCCTTTTACTTATATATGCAATAAACCTTAAAATAAATAAATACTTATAAGGTGTAACAAAAATGCTGATAATCTGTTTAAGGGTATATAGATAAGAAAAAATAGTTGTTTTTATGGAGGGTTGGCCTGAAAGCAAGACATGCTTTATAGACGGAGAGCTAGCCACGTCAGATATGACACAATAATGAGAGCAACGAAACCCCTCTAGATTTGGACATCTGGCAGCTGTAAAGTGGTGGAGGTCAAAGAATCAAACCATTTAAAAAAAATTCTAGAGGGTTTGATGCAATATTATGAGAAATTATGTAAATGATTAGATTATTCATTGTCAAAAGTTTTTGTTGGAGGAAAGTGGTACTAACGACGTATAATGTAACAAACAGTCGCGTACTGGTTATATTTCCGTAATAATAGGTACAGAATAATATTATTTTAATGTAAAATATAGGCCCTATTCTTTATAATTGAGACAACTTCGGCAGTTTTTACCTATTTTGGTATAACTATTTTCCAATTCAAAAATGTTGCTAGCCTGTCCCTCTGACCTCCACCCATTAAAAGCTGCCAGATGCCCAGATCTATCAAAAATGGTAATATAGCAATCTAACCAGACGGGTTTTGTTGCTTTCATTATTGTGGACTAAGAGCTGGCTACTTCAGATATGACACAATAATGAGATCAACAAAACCCGTCTAGTAAGATTGCTATATTACCATTTTTGATAGATCTGGGCATCTGGCAGCTTTTAATGGGTGGAGGTCAGAGGGACAGGCTAGCAACATTTTTGAATTGGAAAATAGTTATACCAAAATAGGTAAAAACTGCCGAAGTTGTCTCAATTATAAAGAATAGGGCCTATATTTTACATTAAAATATTATTATTCTGTACCTATTATTACGGAAATATATTCTTTATTGCTACATCCGGGCATCTGGCAGCTTTTAGTAGGTGGAGATCAAAGTGACAGACTAGCAAAAAATTTCGGTTGGAAAAAGGTAATACCAAAATAGGTAAAAACTGCCGAAGTTGTCTTATTTATAGAGGACGGGACCTATATTTTAAATTAGAACAAAAAACATTGCGTATTATATCGGAAACAAAAATAGTAGGCGACAAACTATGAATTACATTACATAGTTATATGTCGTTTTGGACTATTTTCCTCCATCCGAATGTTTCATCAATGATATAATCTAATCATTTATATAATTTCTCACAATGCTGCATCAAAGCCAAAACTCTAGGATTTGCATTATTAATGTGGTTTGCATTTTTAACCTCCACCACTTTAGAGCTGCCAGATGTCCGGATATACAAATAAACATAATATAGCAAACTAACGAGAGGAGTTACGTCGCTCTCATTATCGTGTCGTATCAGACGTTGTTAGCTCTCCGTCTATTGTGTCACATATGACGTGGCCAGCGTTAGTCCATTATACTCGTACAAAGCAAATTTTGTTTTCGTGTCCAAAAAAATATTTATCTTACTACGTAGTAGGAATTCGATACCAAATACCTATGCCCTTATACGTGTCAAGGGTGTTATTGATATACCGTGTATATTTGTTACGAAAACATGTTTTGGCATTTTAATCTTATTATAAATCTATTCTAACAACTAATTATTATTTACTAAATATTTCAATCAAGTACAATGTTAAGAAAGGAGTAAGTAGGAGTAGGTATTTTTATGATATTTAATATGCTTAACAAAATGTCGGGCATACATGTAAAATTTATTTTGTGTGTTATATTCTGTTATTTTCGCGAATATGTAGGTTGTATGTGTTTTCATGAATTTTAAGGTAATTCCGTTAACAAAAAGTAGGTACTAGGTAAATAAGAACTACTCTTGCCTTTCTAAATATTATAATTTTAAAATTCATGCAGGTACGTACAGCATATAGGGTAAATCGCTAGTAACTCGCCACCTCATACTAATAATTATCTCTGTTCTCCTACAAACAGAATTAATTTTAGTTTAAAGTTTTAATTACTGGCCACTCTTTAATAACTGTCCAAGTTAAACTAAAATGAATTTTGTTTGTATGTAATTGAATAGAGTTCATTTTTAGTATGAGGAGGCCAGTTATTGAAACGTGACGAGTTACTAGCGATTTACCCTACATAGTAATATAGCGTTTAATTAAAAAGTCGTCTCGTAAAATGGACGGATATAACTTCATAATCATTTATGCTACGTAAACTACATTACCTCAAAAATAATTTCATTTTAGCAAACTCATCGACCAATAAAAAACGCATCAAAAAAAATGTTTGCATTGAAGGGTCATCCCAAATTACTAAACATGTAAAGAGGCTCACACGGCGGAATCACTCGACGCGTCATTAAAGGATTACGTCGCTCATTGATGCTCTCTCTCGGGGTCCTCCGAATTTGCTTATCAGCCTTCCGAGTCGACGGCGATAAATTTACTCTCATCCCTTTCACCCAGCGCTCTAATTTCCATAACAGTTTTAAAAAACAGAACACCGCAAAAACAAACGAAAAGCAACCTGGGGAAATAAAATTCGAAAACAAACGACTACAGATTTGAAGATCGTGTTTTGTTAAAAATTAAGTTTCAATTTTTAGTGATGATTTAAAAATGTCGCGGGGATGCTCCGTCCTTGTCGCGCGGCTGGGCGGCGGCGCGCGCCTGGGCGGGCGGTATGCAAATACTTGGAAACGGTTCCATCCGAGCCTGTGTGTGTACTCTATACCATTGGCTACGTAGAACGACTAACATCGCCACCAGTTACGGTTGTTTTTCGTTCCGTTCCTAATTAACTTTCGTGTCTGAACGTAACTTTTCTCATCTCGTTTTTTTATCCATAATGAGGTTATAATGTGAAGCGATGGATGCAAAATAGTGCATTTCTTGTGACGCGTGTTTCAGTAAATTTAGTATGTAAATACGAGCGTTTAAGTATTACCAAACGTTTTAAAATCAAAAGTTCTTAGTGTCACGACAATGTTGGGTTTAACCAGTGATTTAAAGGTAATTCTTTGTAAAAAGAGTTAGGGTTTTTAACTGTCTGGTTGGTAACATCGCTAAAATGTTACTTTTATAGTTTAAAGAGTGAGATTTTTACGAGCTTTAAAAATAAATTACCCGACTCGGACGGGTTAATCGCATGTATTCGCGGATGTATATTGTACTTTAAAGTGTTAAAATATATACATATAATAAAGATGTGTACTACGCTCAATAAGGTAGGTGGCATAGTGTAATTAAAGTTAAACAGCGTTATTTTTCCGGCCTCCAACGACGATTATAAAGGCATTAAATATTAAAACGACGTCAAAAAGTCATAGCTCTGTCATAAATCACCAAACGATTACTGCTGTAAAAAACTGTAATAAAAAGTCAAGAATGACAATTAGTTTCCTAGCTATTGGGTGTCATAGGCTAAATATTGGAGCGCTGTATTTATATTAATAGTTGTAGCATTCTTTCCCGACCAGCGAAAAAGAGAGAGTAATATTTTTCAAGTTTGTTATTGTTTTGGCATGCCCTGACTCTCAAATGACTTGATGCATTTTCATGTGAAGGTGTCATTTTTTCTCAGTTGTACGAGTGACAAGTACTTGTTATGTATGATACCAGGCGGATTTGTTGCTCGTATTTACTGTATCGTCAATATAAAAAAGCAAAATAAATTTAATTAGGTTTTAAAATCAAACGCAATATGAACCAAACGTTTACGGTCACAGATTTAATTGCTACTTTGACAGAGATGAAGGCTGAGTCTCGGATGCGGTTAGGGTCCTCGACGTGCGACCGGATTACCACCGAAGGCGTTGTTTTATTACAAAATTTACGTCTGTCGGTCTGAACTGCAAATTAGAAAGTTTATGAACCTGGAGATACCATAAATAAAAATCACAGGTTCGCAACTCAGAATCCAAAAGGGCATTTTTAATTATTTTACAAATGATTTACGCGCCATCAAGCCTTATGAATAATTCTGCTTGTAACCGATTAAATCTCGCCTGCCCTCTTTTACGACACTAATAGTTACTCCTAAAACTAATTGGTTAATTTTATTATGAAACCGACCTGGTTACTTTATTGGATATTTAATTTTATTTACGGCAAGACAATAGCAATCGTGATTCAGATTTCATATTTTGAGCTCAACTATAAATCACGAAAATGTATAAATGTTTTTTCGATAAATAAAATAATGAAACGCGCCACGGAGTCGCAGGCGACGAAAAGTATTCGACGAGGAATGCACTTTTGCATGCACAATGCCTTTTGTTTAGAGAAAGTTCACATTTTAACCTCATGAGTGATTTATTTAATTCCTTTTTGTATGATTTATTCTGAACGGCCTGCAGAAGCTTAAGTTTCTTGTCTCTTTTTTGATACAACAAAGTAATAGGGATGTTGACTGTACTGTAATATATGATTTCACTTCACACCATGCATAAAAAAATCGGTAAATCCGCAGTCAATTGAAACATTTTTCTGTTCAATAAATCGAATATAACTTCAATGATTAATTAAATACAATCTAATCCAACCTGCAACGAATGTTTGTAACTACTTTAGTTTATTAAACCCATTATTTTTACCTAAGTATTATAATTTTTTCATCAGTTTTTATCATTGAGTCTTTTGCAGTAATTCTTTGTAGGGGTATGTCTAAGGAGTAGGTAATTGTACCGTAACGTGAGAGCTAAAGATTACACTCCATATCTAGCTAACTTTCTGATACAAAATAATGTCAGTCAATAGCCCTTTTTATCTTCATATTCTATTGAGTTTTAAGTAACATTGTGTTTATAACAGTTTTTTTTAAATAGACAAACGTGTTTAGTGTTTATGTGTGTACTAATATAAAGGTGAACGAAGACTTATGAGAGACTAACCCTGATGGCCATGATAACATGTGCGAACCGCACTACACTAAAGGTAAGTACGTATACCTACAGTATTTATTTAATCGTATGGCATGCATAGTTAGGTAATCAGAGTACAGCTTTGAGGTTGTTAAGCCAGGCAACTACGTCGGATATCAGACCATCCAAATCCTCGGCTGGGCCTGGGTAGGAGTGAAGCGGGCAGCGCCGAAATATGTGCTGAGTAGTTTCTCCTTCGCCTCACTCGCAGAGGGGAGACTCCTTCCACCCCCACTTATCTTGGAAATAATTACAGCGGCCATGTCCTGTATATATACAGTAATTAAATAGGTACCTAAGATTTAAGGTCGTCTGAACGGATAGCATGGTTGCCATTTTATTGCCTATCACGTCTTGCGTCACTTTCGCACTTACATACTTGTTAAACCGTGACCGCTATAAAAAGCCGACCATTTTAGGCTAGCTGGAAGAGATCGCTATTTAGTTAGGTGATAAGGCCGCCTGGTTGACTGCCTTTATTTTTAACCCATGTCCTGTACTAAATAATATGTCTCGATATGTATACTTCATTGGGTTTTGCCTAAATCGGACATTCATCAGGTTTATGAGGTCATCATGTTGAGATCACCTAGTAGTTATTTTATCAAACACACTAAGTAAATAGTAATGGATTTCTTAATTAAAATAATTAATTAGCCTTATCCTAGATCAATGCCTAACTATCCAGGTTATCTAAGTAGAATTAATCTAGAAAAATACTAAGTGCTGAATAATTAGTTCAGTAATCAGGTGCGATTCAAAATCGATAGTCATTAGCATACAACCTACATTGAACTTTGCATTGAAGGCTGAGCACGCGAGCGAGCTGGAAGTACTGCAGCTACAGATATATAGCGATGTGGATTACCTAACAGATGTTCTTGATACGGTAATTGCTGTAGGTAATATGCGGTATTTCAGTGACCTCAGTAAGTAAAAGCGCGTTAAACAGCAGCGATCTTATTGCCGTTTCCATGCACATTTCTTAGGCACTTTCAGTCAATTTTATTGGTACAGCGATGATTTCATTTTTTTTGTATAAACCCGGTAAATTACAACTTACTACACGGCAACACTAAAATTAATACCCAAACTAAATTAATATCGAGTAGTTATCCCCAACACAGAACATTTTCCTCATGAAAAATGAAAAGACCTAATGAGAATGGTATGAGAGTTTTACCACTCAAATATAAAAATCACCTATGCAAATGTCATTTTAGTTATCCTAGTGACATTGCACACATCACTGAGAAATGGACACATGCGACGTCTATTCGAATACAAGTCTGTGATTGCAGCGTAATACGCACGCTTGCTATTTGCCACCTCCAGTCCAAGGGTGGGGTGTTTTCATAAATTTCGTGCGCTTGTAAGCGCTTTCTTATGGTTTGAAAGAGTACTGTTTTGAAAAACTTCCCGCCTTGTTTCTTGCCGATAATACTTCTCGGGTAAGAGGTGTAGGCTTAGAACCGGTGGTAGTTTTTTCTTCTCTGACGTTCAGAAGTGCATTGTAAATGTGCCTAAATTGAAGAATAAATATTTTTTTATCTTTTTAGGGTTCCGTAGTCAACTAGGAACCCTTATAGTTTCGCCATGTCTGCCCGTCCGTCCGTCCGTCCGTCCGTCCGTCCGTCCGTCCGTCCGCGGATAATCTCAGTGACCGTTAGCACTAGAAAGCTGAAATTTGGTACTAATATGTATATCAATCACGCCGACAAAGTGGTAAAATAAAAAGTGGAATTTTTTTTTTTATTAGGGTACCTCCCCTATACGTAAAGTGGGGAGTGATTTTTTTTTTCATTTCAACCCTAACGTGAGATATATTGTTGGATAGGTATTTAAAAATGAATAGGGGTTTACTAAAATCATTTTTCGATAATGTAAATATTTTCGGAAATAATTGCTCCAGAAGTAAAAAAATATGCGTCCCCCCCCCCCTCTAACTTTTGAACCATAAGTTTTAAAAATATGAAAAAAATCTCAAAAGTAGAACTTCATAAAAACTTTCTACGAAATTTATTTTGAACTTGATAGGATGAATAGTTTTTGAAAAAAAATTACAAAATAATTTCTGAACTAAGTTTGTAATTTAACCGTATAAGCAGGTGTTTATTGTACCTGTAATTTGTACAAAATTACAATGAAATGACGTGCTTTCAAATAAAGTAAAAACGGTGAAAATCGGTTCACGCAATAAAGAATTATTCCATAAAAATCATCTTCCATACTTTAATAGCGCGCAATAGTTTACTTAATTTGCCGATATATGTCGCTGTACGTGGAACTCTCATATCATATCCTACATGGCGGTGTTATTAACTCTTAAGTGGGGACACTTACTGTGACGGACGGAAAACTACGGAACCCTAGACAGAGCGTGGCCCGACGCGCTCTTGGCCGGTTTTTTTTTGTTAAAAAAGCTTGTTAACACCTGCTATAAAGTTAATGCGCGCAGTCTACATGTAATTTAGGAAATTCCATATTCCTATTTTAATGATACAAAGTTTTTGTCTGGTTAATTTAATATTTCAGATATTAATTCCGAAACACGAAAGGCAGAGTCATATACGCATACAAAAAGAAAGTGTATCTTTTGTTCCCAATAACTAAAGACAGAAGTGTAACTTATAGTTTTGATTTGCATCCACCTCGTTTTTCTTTGTTGTAAGCGTTTTTGGTTAATTATTTTAATTTTGGTTAATTATTCCATTATTAACTTTAGAAAACAGAAAAAAATTTACCCTGATTCTGTCGCATCAGTCAATTCTGAAAAGTTGCTGCGGCGCGCAAACATTCTTTCTTGACACATTAAATCCTAGGTCAAATTGATAACATAATAATTATAAGTTAGATGACGTATGTGAACTACAGGTTCGCAAGCTTGAATAATAATCTAGAGAAGTCTAGCTTAGTACAAACCCCGTCTAAGAGAACTGACCTCAATTATGTCTTAAACTATACTAAAGCCTAGTTTTGACTTGTCTATTTCGTTAACGACAAGGAGTGCGGTACTTGCGGTGAGCGGCACAATTAAGATATTTTTTATAGTAGGTACCTACAAATTTAGACGACGCCTTCTGTGTCTGAGTGAAATTACTGTAACTCCGCAGGTCTGAAAAGAAAAATCTAGACAAGTCTAGTTTAGTGTAAACCTAGCCTAAGTCAAATCATCTCAATTGCGCCTTAAAGCTTAGTTTTGACTTGTCTATTTCCATTAACGACAAACAGTGCGGTGCCTGCGATGAGCGGCACAATTAAGACAGTTCATAATGAAAACAAATAGTTAAGTACCTGTAAGTCTTAGATGACATGCGCATTCCTCCGTGTGAAATGACTGTAGGGTACGGAAGCATAAAGCTCAGAAAAAATAGAAAGTCTAGTGTAAACCCAGCTTAATTCAAGTCACCTCAATTACGCCTTAAGTAAAACCTAGTTTTGACATGTCTCTTTCCATTAACGACAAGCAATGTGGTGCTTGCGGTAAGTGGTACAATTAAGACAATTCATTATTAAAACAAATAGTTAAGCACCAATAAGTCTTAGGTCTTAGATGACATGCGCATTCCTTTGTGTGAAATGACTGTAGGGTACGAAAGCATGAAGCTCAGAAAAAATAGCAAGTCTAGTGTAAACCCAGCTTAATTCAAATCACCTCAATTACGTCTTAAAACCTAGTTTTGACATGTCTATTTCCATTAACGAAAAGCAGTGCGGTGCTTGCGGTAAGCAGCACAATTAAGACAATTTATTATTAAAACGAATAGTTAAGTACCTATAAGTCTTGACATGAGCATTCCTCTGTGTGAAATTACTGTAGGGTACGGAAGCATGAAGCTCAGAAAAAAATAGCAAGTCTAGTGTAAACCCAGCTTAATTCAAATCACCTCAATTACGTCTTAAAACCTAGTTTTGACATGTCTATTTCCATTAACGACAAGCAGTGCGGTGCTTGCGGTAAGCGGCACAATTAAGACAATTTATTTTTACCGACATTCCTGCGGGAAGGAACAATGTAATAAGCTAATGGCCTTTCGGTTTTAATAACAGCACTTGAGCTTTGGCGTAGATTTCCTGTCTTAGGAACGTTTGCTGAGCTGGCAACATTGCGTTTGTGAAATTTTGATCCACATTGTTGCAAACAATTTTCATTTTGAAAATTGACTTTTAGTAAATCGACTTTTAATCAATCGTCAATGCAATTAGACATATTTCTTTCCACTAGGAGTATAGTCAAGTTAAAGACATTCAAATGATTACTGGAACTTAAATATGGGGTAGGTACCTAATGTGGTTAAAATCGACAGATTATATTTTTTACGAAATATAAGTCTATAGATATTTGTCAAAAATTTTCGTGTACGGTGACTTTTTTTTTATACCACGACTGTGGAAAACAAGCATACGGCCCGCCTGATGGTAAGCAGTTACCGTAGCCTATGGACGCCTGCAACCCCAGGGGATTCACATGCGCGTCGCCTACCCTAAAAGTGACTATTTTGACTTATACAAAGAAAGGTTTTTTTTAACGTTTCTACGCATTTACTATTTTGTAGTAGCTGTGATGTATGTAAAAAATAATAAGAGAGAGAGAGAGAGAGTTAATCGCTACAGTGTGTTGGTAGACCACAATGGTGTTGGCCAAAATCAGCCAAACCCCATGGTAAACGAATGACAGATACCGCCTTTACTGGAGCCATCTGGCCAACCGTTTGACAGTTTCCTTCACCATTTTTCAGCACTTCAGCTATTTACTCGGTGATTTGTAACAGTGCCTAAATATGAGGAACTCCAAACAACAATTTTACAACGTTCAGTCTGTTTTAAGTTATATCATGTTCATAATTAGAATCTACGTATTTTATCACTTGCAAAACGTGCATAGTTTGTCAGATTTGTCGTAAAATGGCAATAAAAATAAATAAAGATACGAACTCGTACCTAAATTTTACTTTCTTTTAAAACCACAATCATGAAATGTGCAATCGACATACATGGAATTGTTTGTTGAATTTTGTATTCAACGTCAAAATACAAACTTCGACTGTTAAGACACATAGTAAAATAGAAATAACTGAGACATTATCACCTTCCAAACTCAAATAAATTTGAACAAACTACAGACTTGTTTATAGTTAATTTGAAATAATTATAAAGTAAAGTACTCAGACTATTGGTTGGTTCGCACGCGACGTCGGTCTGTCGTTGTATCAATGTCTCTGCTGGTTAGGTGAAAAAGCGTCTTAGGAAATTAAGGGTTCTACTAATACTTCGACTTATTCTCGTTTTAACACACTATGCAATTGAATAGATTCCTATATTTAATGACTAATTTAGGTAACAATGATTTTTTAATACAACTGGAGCTATTAAATATGACGAACAACTTGTTTCAAAGAATAATCTGTAATCAGAGTAAAAAGTTGCCAACGTTAATGCATATTAATTTTATTTGTTCTTATTCCAAAATACTAACTATTATTAAACCTTAGTTAGACACAAATTTAATTGAGCTAAATGTCTAATTTTTTACCCAATTTATGATTACTCCTAACTATACTGTCAATAATAACTTTGAAAAATAGAGAAAGTTACGAAGCGTACGATAATGACTAGACGTTAAAAAAATAAAAGTCGATTCATAGACTAAACAGCAATTAGACGCGCCGAAATAATTATTCGAAAATCGAACAGACAATAATCGAGCGAGCGCCATCTTGCTAGCGGGCCCCTGGTTTGCGTCTCATAGCTCACGCGAGTGCGGGTGAATCGAACTTTAGACTTAACCAGTCAAGGTGACGTAAAAATCCGTGACAAGTGTACATTACACGGAGACAGCATCTATAGTGGTTAAGTTGCCTGGAAGTGACTGGTATTTTGTAAGCGATGGGATCGACAACCCTGGCCAAATGTTTCCGCTTTAATTTCTCCTTTAATTTGGAGTTTCCGCTCGCAGCCAGTCCGTCCCGTCAGTCGACCATAATTATATTATTTCGGCAATAAATTAACGAATTTTGAATACAAAAGGTGGTTAAAAATGCCTCATAATTTTGGTTAGACATTGTTAGGCTCATAATGGATAAACACAGGTAGCTTAGAGACGGGATATCGATCATATTGAGTTAGCGTTTTGTAGAAAGTCACATAAGACTAAATTGTTAGTTTTATAACAATTAAGAAATAAACATATTTATTAAAATTAAATTTAATACAGTTACTATGTTTAGTTGTTAATATAGACTGATATCGATAATTCGACATATGTGTGTAAAAAATGAAAGATACATATTAGCACACTAATTATTTTTCACATGTAAGTTCTTAATTTATGTCCAATTTACAAATAGACTGGCCCTGATTATACGATTTTTATAAGAGAATATTTTGACCTAACAGACAAAAAACAAATAAAACAAAAACAGTAACCAAACGTGTCAATAGTGACGTAACAATCGATATCGACCCCGTTTATTCGATTAATTCAGTTCGAAATTAACGCGACGGGTAAGCAGGGTATCGTCGCCATGGCAACGCGCCCCATACTTACAACACTAATTATGCCACACTGATTGCTTTTTACTTTTTATTCCCCACGAGAAGACCCCCTTCGTATGAGATGACGTTCGGTATCGATTGTCGCTATCGAATGTGTGATAGTCAGTTGTTTCAGTCAATGAACTTATTTGGCAGTTACATTTTTGATTCAAGTGTTTCTTGGTATTCCAATAATTCTGGTACCATTTTAGTTCTAAACCATCTTACATTTTTACCGTGACTCATCATAGATATTAATACAAATAAGGTTTAGGATAAATCAGCAAGTTTTCTCATACAGCACCCACTTTAGCGAATTTCTGTTTGGCCTTACGGTTGACTGGTAGAGAATGCCTCGAGGCATTAAGTCCGCTATTTGTACTTATTTTTATTGCGCAATAAAGTTTAAATAAATAAACATAATTTAGAGAGTTATTTTATTTTATGGTAAATCTATTAATATTTTTTATTCAATGTTGACTACCTACCACGATTATTTAAAAAATAGCCCTAAATATGAACACCGAAAAATGTATAATAACTGATTAGGTTTGTTTTGTCTTGAAAGTAAATATGTATAATAACGCAAAAAAAATACAGTTTTAAATAGTTTCTTCTCTTAACCATGAGACCTGTTTTCATCAACGTCAAGGCTTCAAGAGCTGACAGAACAGCTGATGAGCTATCAGAGTCAAATATGCTTAACCTGATAGCATATCAGCTGTTCTACCAGCCCTTTAAGTATCGACATTGGTTTTAGAGACACCCTGTATATCTGTCTGGTGGCATATCACAGGCGTTTTTCATTACCAAAGTGACAACGAACACCATCGCTAACTCGCATTAAATCAAGGAAACTCAATCATGATTAAACTTTTTTAATGGACTTAAACCTTTGACTAAGCTCCAAATCAATGCAAACAGTGACTTTGCATTCGAAATGTGATGACGTCACGCTCCAAGGAAACGGGTCATTACAGTGTTTTTATTTACTACTGATTAACCATTTGATTTATTATACAGTTCCTATTAAAAGTTGGTTGCTTTGTGTCGTATGCTCCGGCCGCTTTCAATGTTTTAACGGGGAAATGAATTTCCCTTATTTTTTGGAGCCGCGTTTGTTTATCCCTTTTTACCAAAATTTATTTAAAAATTTTATTTATATTTAAAAAAATATTTTTAAACCTAAATTTAAAAAATGCAGATATATTATCATGTGCTTTGTTTATACAAAGCACATGATAATATATTGAAAAATATACAACATTGTTATATTTCCTTGATTTACTGCAATATCACTAGGTGGCGTTGTTTTTTTTTGCATATTTTTGTTTTAAGTTCTGTTCAAATCTTAAGTGTGCCAGCAAAAAATATGATCATCTTTCATCTTCAAAAATAATAAGACAAATAATCACATTACAAACGATATTATGACTTATTTGGCGATCTCACGCACCGGCCAGCAAAACAATCGTATTTCAATTCACTTCCACGAGATAAACGGCACAATATACAGAACTGGCAAACAATAATTACAGCTCTATTTCAAATGCTTGCATGTCCCAGGTTTAAACCTGGGCCGTTCACAATGTTCACATTAATATTTCTCACGCTACTAATGTTATTTATATCTCGTGATAAGCCTACACGTCCTATAACTTTGAGACAGTTTAATCAAGTTTCAGATTGCTGCAATTAATTTACAGTAATTTATTTATACGATTGTTATAAAGCGAGGTGACCTTTGTTGGGGACATTTAGAGATGTCTTATTGGTAATTCTAACAGAGAGATAATAGAAAGGTATTTTAAGAAGCATGGTACCTATACAATCGTGACTTTACTTGATTTTGCAGCCAGTCCTGTCCTAGGTTTTCTACATCACCCCTTTTTTCTACTTTAGAATAGACAATATTTACCAGTCGCAGAGCCCCCAAACCCCACCGGTTTGTCTTATCGTCAAAAATGGTGTTGTACAAAAATCTGTTTTAAATTGTATTTAAGCGTTGCGGATTAAAAAAAACATGCCAAAGTCATTATGGCTAAATATGGAAAAAAAATATCCATGAATAGTTACATATTACACCTCTTAATCCTTCTTAACTCTTTCCCAACGCACCCTAACCGTTAGTCTTTTAAAATTAGAACGCATCGATTTGTAACTGGCCGTTTTCACGAACGAGATTGACCATTGATAGAGCAGCCCTGACCTTGCCCAAGGCACTCACACACGCGCACTGCGTACTACGCACGATACCACACCAGCACGCCTATCGGGATGCTACGAAATACGAAATTTAATTTGAGAATTTGGCTAATTCTAATTTGGAATTGGATACCAATAGGTTTGGGTATTGGAGAAATAACTCATTGGAATAGATAATTCGATCGGTCCTAATTAAAATAAGAAGGTTAAAAACAGTCGTTAGTTGTATTCTACTAGATCGGCTCTGTAGAAAAAAACATGGCCCACATGTTTGGCGGTTGACAGCTGTCAATTTCTTGGCATCATGTCAGTGGTTAAAGAACGAATGTATGGATTTTAAGTGCCGGTCACTTAAACTCATGACCAAATAGTTGTCTTACGGATGTCATCCCCTGTTACGCAATGATTCTAACAGGAAAACAATTTGATTACCCTCAGAAAGAGTTAAGTTTTAAGGTTCTGATTGATTTACAAAATCTATGTTTTGTTTAGACAACAGTTAACACGCGATGGTAATAAAAATCGTCGATTATTAAGAAACTTTTCAAATTTACACCAACAAAGGTAAACGAACTTTAAAATGTATGCGCACGTTTTAAAATCCAATGAAATGCAACTAAAACTGTATCAACACTAAAACCACAGACATACTAGCTTGAAAGAAAACAAAAGAAAGAATGAAAGAAAGTGTGGAATGAGCGAGTGAATTTACACGATCGTTTCCACAAGTGTGTTCACGGTTTAAGTTCGAAGCTCAAAATTGGGAAAAATTAGAGTCCCCTTTAATAAAATCTCGGAACGTCCCATCACCGATTAACATTTCAGCTATCACAACAGCCGAAAAGCACGCGATCGCCTCACGAAACAAAGAAAATAACTATATCCGACTCCCTATAAATTCGATGCCGATTATTGATTTATTTTTCTTTAATACTTTTAATGCGGGTTAACACCACCCATTAAGTGCACATGTGTGCGTAGAATGATAATGCTATGCATTCGCAACACACATAATTAGTGAAAAAGGGGGGTCGTATGTTATTAATGAGGGGTGGTGGGGATTGTTATCTACGCAAGCTTTTGTGTTCTTTTCTATAGATCAGACGGGTATTGATTGTTTAGTCGATACTTTCGTCGCCAGTCTTTAATTATAGGGGCTAACTGGCAACACCTCGCTCGACACAGTAATGGAAGGGAGCCGGTTAGTATTTCGTGTAATTATTCAGTTGGGCACGAAACTTGGGCCGTTTACTGGTCGCATAGAATTTTAATTTGACGTCTCAGCTCCGCCTTAACGCGCCGGTGTCACTGCCGCCGCAATCGCCTGGTCGGGAGTTAAATATGGTGGATACATTCATTTTTAATTTGATATCCGTCATTAACAATGGCATTTGAAGCGGTTCTAATTATGTGAAAGTGATTAAACAAAATCACCTGCATAATCCTTTTTTAATTTTTTTGTTTATTTTTTTTTAGTCTTCCGAACGAAAGGAACTAAATATTTTTATGTCATTCAAACTACTTGAGTATGATTACAACTCAAGATCTAATTAGAAAGATCTTATTGAAAAAAAAATAGAAAGTTCTGAAAAATATACCTATTTTAAGGCAATCACAAATCGTCTAAAGTTTTCACCAGGATATTTAGATTCCTACTCTTCGATTACAGTGCATTCCATAGTGGTTTTCAGGAATTGTAAACAAACAAAACCATATAATTTGGTCATTTAACCGATCCTACAATATTCTGTACCCATGGTATTATGTTAATGGCCGAACAACTGAGGAACGCATTTTTCTTTATGCATTTTTTTAATTCTTTTGGAATATACTAGAGAAGAATAACATTCTAAATTACTCAAAAATCAAGTGAACGCAAAAACTAGTGTAGGTGGGCAAGTCAAATAGACATGTGAAGAGACGGCCGGTACTTCACTGATTAATAAGATGGGGTTGCGCCAAGCAAGGGGTACCGCCACCCCACGCACCCTCGCGCCTTACCCACGAAACAAAAAAATGTGACTCATCAACCCACACCAAGAAACAACAACTCACCGACACCCAAACGCATATCGCATCATAACCAAAAACTCCACAATCTAATAATCAACCTTAACATAATGTGCTAAAGTCCTAATCAACCCACCCACGCCCATCACATACGACTATTCATTACCATAGAGCCGTCTCCTATAATCGTTCATTACCGCACACATACAAAGGTCATTCACGTATTGTCCAGACACGCATACAAGTATGCGTTAATTATATCGGAAAGTAGTGGGTTGGGGTTAGTTGATTTGATTAATTCTAGCCGAAGTAGCCTCGGCCTTGTTAGAATATGCCATAAGTATTGGAATATTCCTCCCTGGCCATTCGTATAAGTATCACCCTTGTGCTAATTGATTAATTTTCTTTCTCCGTTTGTCTACTAATAGGCCAAGAAAATTAGATTTTTTCGAAGAATTAATTCCCAGCAGACTGGAAATCGCTTTAATACCTTCATGTGATCCTAAATGCATGTAATCCGAGTTTGCCCAATCCCAAGAGGTGTGCATAACTTTTTAGCGAAAATTTTGCTCTTTGTCAGGTTTTTGCTTGTAGCTCGAAAACAGTACGTCCGACGGTAAATGTCATGTATATCAATATTAAAGAGGGTTAAATTCTGCGTCGAATGAGTAGCTTAACTTCTTATTCAGTTCAGCGGTACAGCCGAAATCAAAAGTTATAAAAGGGGAAAATGTCTCATTTAATTGAAAAACTCGTATTTTGACTTCCATACCACATATCTTTAAAACAGATGACTCCTGTTGAAAAATCTATAGAATAAAAGTTGTAGAGAATACAATTTCACGTTATATCGACATCTCAATTTTCGAGTAGAGTCATTTTGAAAGACTAAATTAGGCATGAATTCAAAATCTGTTTTTTCTAAATCCTTCTGGGTTGTATATTTTCCATAAAATATGAGGTGTGAGGCGTACATTTAATGCATCGTTACAACTAAACCCATTTATTTGCAAATTTCTAAAACGTACCCAATCAGAAAACTATTTATACACCGTGTTTTATTTCATTTCCGGTAATTTCAAGGGTATATTCCTGAGCTTAACTTAGGTTTATTTCTCGAAGACGCCAGTGTCCTACTTAGCTCCAGTTCTGAGGTAATCGATATTTTATTAATGCCTTCTAATTGTGTAAACCTACATTTAATTATTTTTTTACTCTGATAACCCACTACAAAATGATGCACCTGTGTGTTAAGTCAAATAGGTTCAGTAGTTATTGATTGATTCCCCAATCTGTATATTAACTCAACCAAACAATTGAACATTATGACATGTCAATGAAACTTCGAACATTAACAATCCGAGATACAAAGGAAACATATTGTATTGAAAATTTTATAATTGAAAGAAAAATGGAAAAATTCACCGCGACGAGCAAGATTCGAACTTGTGACCTTTCGGAACACCGGTCCGAACTTTTCCATTTTTATTTCAATTATAAAATTGAAATTTCGATTGCAGACGTTTCTGCTTAGTACAAAATTAATATTGTATTGACTTAACACAGAGTTACATGACTTTATAGCGGGTTCTCAAACTAAAAGAAAAATATACACAATCAGAAAGACAAAAAGAACTATCGATTACCTCAGAACTAGGACACTAGCGTCTTTAAGAAATATACTTAAGTTAAACTCAGGAATATACCCTTGGAATTACCGGAAATGAAAATAAAACACGGTATATAAATAGTTTTCTGATTGGATACGTTTTAGAAATATGCAATCAAATGTTTTTAGTTGTAACGATGTATTAAATGTACGCCTCACACCTCATATTTTATGGAAAATATGCAACTCAGAAGGATTTAGAAAAAACAGATTTTGAATTCATGCCAAATTTAGTCTTTCAAAATGACTCTACTTGAAAATTGAAATGTCGATATAACGTGAAATTGTATTCTCTACAACTTTTATTCTATACGTTTTTCAACAGGAGTCATCTGTTTTAAAGATATGTGGTATGGAAGTCAAAATACGAGTTTTCCAATTAGATGAGACATTTTCCCGGTTTATAACTTTTGATTTCGGCTGTACCTCTGAACCGAATTAGAAGTTAAGTTACTCATTCGACGCATAATTTAACCCTCTTTAATATTGATATGCATGATATTTTCCGTCGGACGTACTGTTTTAGAGCTACAAGCAAAAACTTGACAAAGAGCAAAAATTTCGCTAAAAAGTTATGCACACCTCTTGGGATTGGGCAAACTTGGATTACATGCATTTAGGACCACATGAAGGTATTAAAGCGATTTCCAGCCTGCTGGGAATTAATTCTTCAAAACACTTTTTATAGATCTTATTTGCTTGGCCTATAAGAATTGTGCAAGTTCTTATTGAAGCCTAAGAAATCTGCGGATATAATTTTAATGGCAAGAGGTGACGATCGAATTAAAGCAAAACCATGGTAGTTAGTACACCGCCAAAGAAACGAACTTAGAAAACTATATTGCGGCGAAAGTTCCTAGTTACACTTGAAATCAGTAACAAAAAGAATACGAATAAAACTACAAAACGTCGTAATCAAATCACGTTCAAATAAGGAAAGAAAGAATTTAATGCATTCGTCCATCGGAAGTCGTTGGAACTTCGGCAAATCGCTTCAAATAGCTTCCCTAGCAATGTGCCACATGATAAATGACTATTTTGTGCGAATATGTGTTTTACTTGAATTTACATAAAGTAAAAACTTTTATTGTATTCATCGAGGGAGAGGATTAAGATCAAAATTATCTCCAAGACATTTTTGGTACGTATTTTTTTTTTATTAGTGTCCGCATAATATGAATTACATAATTTCGATCGGATCTTTGGCAGTTGCATAGTCAACTGTCAATATTTAACTTCATATATAGTTTACTTATGTTCCAACGAACATAATATTCCCATTTTCATTGTTGTGAAGTTCTGCTATTTACTTATGTTTAGTTGCAGTTAGTGCCAAATCCGTTGTCAGATTTTCCTTGCTCTATTAGGTAACCAGACACTGTCAGTAATAATTATATTATTTCTCTGCCCGTCTTTTTCTGTGTATATGAAGGATAAGAAGGATGAGTAGATAAATAATGTCATTGTTACTGACAGTGTCTGGTAGATGCTATTTGTCCTGGAACAAGATTGTATGAATATACAATATAATATAGTAGTACGAATAAATATTTTTTGTCAATTAACAGATAACGCAGAAATGACTAAAAACGAATACCTAAACAGTGGAATACCATATTTTTAATGTTTCCTTGCTGTTCTTAATCTCCCACTAACAGAAATGAAATATTTTAGTCTTACATCAGAGATATCCACAGTAAGAATACTAAGAATGTAACGGACTATCAATTGTAGAAAACTACATTCCTCGGCACAGATTAACAAATTAACGCCATTATTCAACGCACCCGGTAGCCACGGTCCTGACACGAGGTATTTCACCAATTCCTCATTTAGCATTAAACTCAAATAAACGTTCCGCTCCACAACAAATTAGTAAAACTAAATATATTGCTGAGCTCCATGAAACTTTCAACGGCAATTAATATAGTTTTTTGCAACGTTGTTCTACTATGTCAGAGAAGTATACCGGTCTACCGTCTTCCGAGTTCGCGTGTTTAATATTACCCCAAAACGAGAAAAAAACAGCTAAAAATTTATTATTGACTGAGCCTTGCCCGATACGGAACACTGACAAATTGCTACGGTTTTTAAATAAAATTTCCTTGCACTCCTACGTTTATGGCAAATTTGGTGCAGTAGAATTGAATTTTTGTTTTACTTTTTCTGTTGAAACTACGGGAATGAAATGTTATGATAGTAGATAGCTAAGATTGCTTTATCTAGTCGCGTGTACACTAGTTAAACCATTAAAATGTCGATGTAGCAAAAATATTAAACGCATTTCCATGTGACGCTTAAAATTGCACGTTTGGTCAATAAATACTACGAGTATAGAATAAATAATATACACCAAACCGACATAAATTACACTGCCAGCTACTGTGCCGATGTTCCAAAGCACGCGTTGCATTTCTATACTTCACATTTTTATATTAGCATAGGTTTAATATATCACCTCATTACCATACACTTACCAACAATGAAATCAATGAGGGCCCAGACAAACGTTTACCAGCATCACTTTAATACGGACCACACTTCCCCGAAGTGTTATCTTCTTATGCAAAATATTGGCTCGCGCCGGACTTTATGTAAATGTATGTTCCTATTATATTGTAGTATAGAATATCTTATGAATTACCCACACCTCGTGCTAAGGGCCTAGGGTGTCAAAATGTTTGATAGTGCTAACCGGTTTTGGGTATGCAAATATGCGCGTGGACTCTTTGTACGCTAGTTTGACTCGTGCTTAGATTCTTTCTTATGGTGATCTCTGCTTACTAAAAAGGTAATTTTTAAAAATACACAGACTGACAACATTGTTTATTTAACTTCAAGTAGGGATGAAACGTACCAAAACGTCCGAGAAACTCTAAAATCACAAAAGATTAAAAATACTGGTCATTACGACACAAATACTAAAAGCAATAAAAGGTGCAAATATAATTTTTCCATCTAACATTTCATTACAATATAATAAAAATCATGACATAACTGAATGAAATACGGCCTAACATATCTCAACCTCTTACAGCCTAAACGCTTAAATCCTTCACAAAACAGCTATTTTCTCGCTTGAAATGTAATAAAAGAAATGATATCGTAGTAACGTTACATACTCGTACGCTCCCACCTGTCTGCCGCTTCGAGCAATGCTACGATATTCTTGAATTCTATATAACTCCGTAGGTACCTATCCCTAATTTCAATAACCCCAGCCATCTCATCTACATATCAATGTTCGTAGCGTCTCCGAAACTTTTCTCTAAATATGCATCGCCCGTGCTCATATCATTACTACAAGAATTTTGCTAAAATTGGATCGCCCCACTGTCATACCCTTCAATAGTAACGGTTTCTTTTAGTAACGTACTTTTTGTAACGCGATATTCGCAGTGTCTACGCTAAGGGTGGGATTTGTTACAAAGATTTTTGATTGGCGTTCGCTTTGACGATAGAGTTTCTTTAACTTAACGAGGTCGTGCGATGCCAGGTGATTCTCCATCGATTCCTCATTGTTTTCAGAAATATCTCGAAGTATATATTCAGATATGGAATGCTTAGGAACGTGACTGGAGAGAAGTTAAGCCACAGATGCAATAATTCGTTACAATTATCTGATAAGTATCATTCAGAAGCGTACCCCTCTTCCCACACGACTCGATTCTAACGCTCAATACCATCTCGATACATCCAGCTCTTATTGTAAGCATCTTAACCCTACGTCGTACCTACAATGAAATGCCTTAAATTTATGCATGTAACCGACAATAGTGGCATCAGCTGCATAATTTGATTACGGAACTTTTGTCATGACAGGGGCAGGTATCCGATCGTAAAATTAAATTTTATCCTATCATTGGTTAATTTCGAACCGAATTCTCGAAGCTAAAGGGTCTATGTATCATTCGCAACAATGGTGCTCAATCAATGATTACTCGGGCACCTTTGATGAAATTTCAAATTGTTGCGTTAACGGTCGTATTGGGACTAACAATGTCTTCTGTGAATTTGCATGTATCGGTTATTGATTGTAAAAATATTTAAATGCACTGTTTTGAATCAGTCGATTCCGTTACGGTTCACGTAATTCGCCGCTTTACAAAAGAAATATGCAATTTAGATTATTATTTTTATAGTTCGCGTTTTGCATAAAGTGTTCGTTAACTTTTGCAGCGTGAAGTTTAGTTAGATATAGACAATGGTCGGTGGTAGAATGGGGTAGGTTGTAACAAAACTATACCCATCTCAGTGGACTGAAAACCTAATTGTGCCGCATGCTTGTGTACGAGTAGAAAACATAGCGACACACGTCACGGCTTCCGTGCAGCGCATACTTCTGAAAGGCTTTTGTTCTTACTTAAACAATGTTAACTATACAATGACGAGATAAAACAACCATATTAAAATAGCTGACAATTTACAGAACTACCGGTTAACTGAGATGTTTTCTGAGAATTTATTGTGGTTTAAACAGCGTTAGTATTGTACGGCCGACTGATCAAATTTAATCTACTCAAGTATAAAATAAAATTAAAGTCACTTTTTATGGTAAAACTACGGTACAGTTACTTTAAAAATAGTCTCAGATAGTGAAAGTACTACACCTACTTTCAATAAAACATAAATAGGTACCTACCTACGTTTTTGCTATTAAAGGAAATTTTCCACTTTAACAATTTAAAGTAAATGTTAAAAAAAAAATCTCTAAGTCAAAAGGAAAGAGCAAATGAAACGTGTGATGATACTTCTGCTGTTGACTATATGTAGGTACCTTAAATTTAAAAGTATTGAACTAACGCATAATTGCTGTATACACTTAAAATAATATTACAATAAACCATAATAGTGGAATAATGATTAATAGTGATTAATTTTAATTTGTGCAATTGACGACACGTGCTACCCGGCAGTCTACTGCTTGTCTGTTTAAATAATTCTCACATACATTACCATACATACAATTTATTATTTCTTTTGCTCTATCTTACCTACAAGTGCTTTGCATGCATTTGAATAGTTAATAAAAGGCGTGTCGCAGGATTGTCTTCCTTATTTGCATAATTAAGTCGAATATATCTACCCTAAGATGTATCTAGCGAGACATGTAATGGTAAAATGTATGATTCACCGATTTGCATATTGGTGATATTCGTACACTTAGCACGTGCTGTATTAAGCTTTTATATGGTTCATGTGACAGTTGTTGACATTTTAGATTTTATTTTCGAAGATAATACAAACGCTGCTTTGAAAACTATTATTTGCCATTTCAAATGACTAAATGAAGTAATTAAACTTAAATGGCCTTTTGCCATGTGGATTTTATATTTTGTTGACACTATTATGATTTTTGTATATATTGTATTTATGTTTATTCCTATTTTTTTTATATGTTTTGTATGAGTTGTATCAAATATCAATTTATTTATATAAGGATTTAATATGAATTTACTATATTTGGACACACTTGTTGTACTTTGATAGTTTGTCTATCTAATTCTTTACCTTCACCACTCAGTTACTCTAAGGTTAGCTGGAAGAGATCCCTTTTAGGGATCAGTTCGCCTTTGTGTATCTCTTAAGATTGCTTTAATATTTCTTTTTGTGTGCAATAAAATGCTACTACTACTAGGTACTATTGGCAGCTTTGCTTGTAATTTTTTGCGTAAAAAAACACGTTCTTGTTTCAAGATGAAACCTGAAATTGTAATTTATCTTAAGTTCTGAATTTTAATTTAATAGAATTTGATTTCACTTTGCTTTTGATAAACTGTAACATACAATTTTATAAAATAGGCCACACTGACAGCGAAAATAAAATCACCGAATAAAATTTCAAATATTTTGCATACGAATGTAGAACTAAAGAACTAAGTAACCCTTCCGATGCGCTCGTGTCACTGGAATTTGCATAACATTTTTTATGACCGACCGTTAAGCGATCTAAGATTTGAATCACAATATATATAGTTTGGACACGCGACAAATCTGGCTCGTGCGGAATCTTGAATAACTTGCCAGCTATGTCCGCTAATAGTTGGCTATGAAAGAGCGTATCATCGTACGACGTCGAGTGACAACATACTTCATTTTTGCTATGATGGCAACCTAGCAAGTCTCGATACGTAGTTTACACGGCTATTCTTGTTAAATACCGGGAAGTGACTTGTATTTTGGGATAACAATTATTTGAAGATTAAATTTTATATTGCATGAAACTTGTTTAAGTACTTAACTTTTCTTGCATGATACATTTTTACGTGAAATTCCTACTTTAAAAATGTGTTAAGCACTAAAATTAATATAGGCCGGCAATTTACGAGCAGTTTTATTGCAAATTGCGGGTAATTAAATACTACGGATATGCTAGATTAATATTTCACAAAGAAAAAATGCTAATTCATCCTTGAAACGGCAGAATAAATTAAAACTAGCCGCAATATTAAACGGCTGTAATTCACAAATGAAATGCAGTAAGTTTTTATTGTTTTTTATCCTTTTTGGGGAACCTATCGAGACTGCGTGACTGATTATTCAAAAGGTTAAAAACTGGCATAAAATTTCGTGCAAAGTGCAAGGCGTAGACTACGACTGAGCAGGGTTGCCGATTTTTAATCAAAACAACTATGTTGTGTTTTAATTTCGAGACTCCTAGTAAACCTAATGTTTGATTTTAATGAGGTATAAAGCAATAAGTTGACGTTAAATTATCTGAATCTTAAGCTAAAGCTATTTTTTTTTTTCAATTGAAATTTTACTTGTTTAAATTGTATCTAATGTTTCATTAAAAATTTATAATTAGGTCAATCAATTGAATCTACAATAAAATATTGTGTGAAAATATATGTTTAGCTTGGGAGAAATATAGGTATATTTATATCTCAATACAAACATTGAGATGCAGTACAAGGTGTAGAAATTTTGTGTAGACCGTGCATAAATAGGTTTCACAAGCATTAACATTTTTATATATGCGCTAATAGTTGGATTTTTATTTCTTGTTTCCGTCATGTTACTCGTCATGGACAGATCTCTTCTTTTCACTGTTACAGTGTACGGAACGCCATTTAAAGAAGCCGATGGAGACGTTTCATACTTTCGAAGTACAAATCTTCCTGGTAATTACCTAGATCCTCAGTCATGAGGGAACGACCGACTCGCAGTAAAATTAGGATATAGGCATGGCAAGCCTATGACGCAAGAAAAAACGTTGCAAATTGGAGCGTTTTTTCGTGAACATGACTAAAGGAGCTCAAACGTTTGTTTCACACGCTCGCCGACGACAGGGTCAAAATCTAAATCCGCATAATCGTAAGCCTTGAATGCATGTTATAAATACACAAGTGCAGCAAGTGCGAATGAGCGAGGCCATCGGAAACCCTACGGCCCGCGTACGGCTTCGCAAATTAACCCGCTCCTTAATTAAATACACTGTAATTACCTACCACGCGAGCCTAGGGCGCAGGCGCACTGATATTCTGTTAACATGCTGAAACAAAGAATTGTAAAAAAAAATATTAGCCACTTTTTTTTTCACTATTACAAATATCCCTTTTCAGATTTGACGACACTGCCACATCCGACATATGTTACTCTAGTACTAACTAACATTATATGTATTAAACAGCATTATAGATTCTGCCATATAACCCGAACTATAAAAAAAGAGACTAATACCGAACATAGCTATGCTACCTAAAACTATTAGAACCAAATTTGCTAGCTCACAATATCAGATAAGATCCTCACATCTCTATAATAAATTGAATAGACTATTGGACTTTCACTCAAAATCATATCATGAGTGTAAAAAGCTCCTAATAAAGTGGTTAAAAACAAAAACATACGACGAGACAGAGAATGTAATTCGGTAATACTTCACATACACACACGCCCACACACACAGTACACACAGAGAGAGAGAGAGAGAGAGAGAGAGAGAGAGAGAGAGAGAGAGAGAGAGTATTTCTAAGATATTTTGTATTAGAACAATAAGACACTTTATTTGTATTCAGAAAACGTATTATTATCGATACTATAAGTACTACTGTATTTTTTATGTATTACTTTAGTTCCTTAGTTACCTAGTTAAGTTTAGTTAAATGGCTTAATATAGTTTGTTTTGTTATTCCTTTTAATTATTATAAGATATTTATACTTATAATAATATACTAGATACTCGTACCTACATAAAATGTCAATGTACTTACCTCAAGTTACCTATATTCTGCTGACAGGGAGGCTCCATCCATTGGATCATATTTTACGTGTTTGAATTTTTTGAATACATTATCTTAAATACGACTATTATATACGGTATTTACCATTTATATTTATTATCGTGAGTTCCCGCTGTTTCGGTACAGTTGCATGCGCTATCATCACGGCGTAACTGACGTTATGGCGGTTATACAGCGTGCCTCTGATCATGGGGCCTTCGATCGATCGATTTAGCTCATAAAACTAAGCTAGTTTTAGTCTACAACTATTTAAATACAGATTAATTAATTATTATATTTTTTGCATACCAACTAAATACTGTTTTTAATGTACGTAATCCAATGAAGCAATAGGCATGATGGCACATGTTGAATTATGCAATAAAATTTAGTTGATAGGATGCAAAATGATCAATATATCCAACTAAAGTCAAAATTTATAAATTCTATTGAAATGGCTCAAAGGTATCAAGCTGAAAAATCGTAAAATTTGGAACAAAATTTCTAAATTTTACGATTTTTCAAAGTGCGAAATTAAAAAAAAAAACAATGATACCATTCGATTTTTGACATTTTACTGTAAAATAAATTGTATAGCAACCATATACATAAACGCAACATTTCACTGTAAAAATAGCAATTTCATAATTTTTCCATACTTTAAAAGGGCGACTATGTGATCGTGACGTCACTTTTGCACGTCATTTTGTTAGGAGCGTTTTGAAAAACAAATGCAAATCTCGGACTTTAAGTCTCATTTCTGACTTTTGTGTTGCTTTAACGCAATTGGCCCCATATAGACATTTGATTCTCACAACAAAACGAATCGATTGATACCATACATGAAAAAAATTCACCATGCCAATTGATATCGTCTGTCACCCTTCAATTTTGGTTGGCCTCGTTGAGATGGCGCTTCAAACTTGGAGCCTCAAAAAGTTCTTAGACCGTGGCTGTCTATATAAATGTAGTCTCTGCTTATATTTAGCGGGCATTTGTTTAATTGATAATCAGCTGGACGCTATTGACTGGCAGTGAATGCGAGGGTCCGGCGCCGTCCATCCGCCGTGTCCGGCCGGACGCGACCCGTGTCCGTCACTTGTCCGGTCATAATAAAGTGTACTCAATTTTGAGCCATCAAAGACAACGTCTAACTGTCATTAGCAAACAAACGTTGTGAATATATCTAAACTAAAGCTTAGTTTTTAGCAAACGTTTAGGTATACGTCTTCACTCTGGAAAATTTACTTCAAGGCAATATTTTTGGGGTCCGTAGTCAACTAGGAACCCTTATAGTTTCGCCATGTCTGCCCGTCCGTCCGTCCGTCCGCGGATAATCTCAGTGACCGTTAGCACTAGAAAGCTGAAATTTGGTACTAATATGTATATCAATCACGCCGACAAAGTGATAAAATAAAAAGTGGAAAAAAATGTTTTATTAGGGTACCTCCCCTATACGTAAAGTGGGGAGTGATTTTTTTTTCGTTTCAACCCTAACGTGTGATATATTGTTGGATAGGTATTTAAAAATTAATAGGGGTTTACTAAAATCATTTTTTGATGATGTAAATATTTTCGGAAATAATCGCTCCAGAAGTAAAAAAAAATGTGTCCTCTAACTTTTGTACCATAAGTTTTAAAAATGTGAAAAAAATCTCAAAAGTAGAACTTTATAAAAACTTTCTAGGAAAATTATTTTGAACTTGATAGGTTGAATAGTTTTTGAAAAAAAAATACAAAATAATTTCTGAACTAAGTTTGTAATTTAACCGTATAAGCAGGTGTTTATTGTACCTGTAATTTCTACAAAATCACAATGTGTGTGTGTGTGTGTGTGTGTGCATGCGTGTGTGTGCGCGTGTGTGTGTGTGCGTGCGTGCGTGCGTGGGTGTGTGTGTGTCTGTGTTTGCAATTATTATTTGTTTGTCACTCCAGTTAATAGGACATTCAAATTTGTCTCTTTCCCACGCGAGTGATGGAAGCTCCATTAGCACCTCCGTGTCTCTCACTTGCTGGTGCGCGACAAGGAGAGACGAATCAATTGTCTCGTTTTGAAAGATTCACCTTTGGAACGTGCAAAACCGATCTACAGTTATTGTATATCATTGGTTATAAGTAAAAATAGCAACTGCATTGCGTGGTATAATTACATGCGTGTATTATAATTACGGTATGGGTAGATTACAATAGCCATATTGCATTGCTGTAGGGATTTCCGTAAGACTTTATTAAACGAATTAACTTTATAAAGCTGCTGTTTCATTATTTTCTTATTGCGTTAAAAGTAACACTAGTGTCAAATGTGATCATATTTTAAATTTCCGTCGTGAATATAATCAATAAATATAATCCTCCCTTTTTAAGCGGTCAGGTAAGTAACTTATTTTTTTTTCAATGTTTTCTAAAACGAATCTCAGCTTTTGACACAATATCTAAGAAAATAGTAGAACTGCCGTTGTGATTGTGACGCGGGTCATTTCACTCAATACATGGATTTATATGATACACGTGAACGGTAATTAACAGAAACTACACATTAATTAACTTTAAAATCATTCCGTAAATTAAAGAAATAAACAGCATTCCATCTTCATCGGTAGGGTAAAATAAACCATATAGCAACAATTCCCAAGGACACAATTGGCTAATTCAGTTCTTACCTTTTCTTAACATGCTTTTTATATCTTAGTTGATTTTTTCGAAACTACCAAAATAAGTAAATTACAATTAAAATCTTTATTTAAATGTTTGTTTTAAACTACTCATACTCTCTCAGTGCAGACATACATATTCGATTATGCAAGTGACACACGTGGACGGTGGACGGTAATTAGATTGCGTACAATGTCTAGACGAGGAAGGGGTAGCGTTCATTAGCAAGTCTGCGGTCTTAGCAAGCGAGCTTATAGTCAACTGCATTAATATCTTCCACCATGAACGCCGCAATAATATATTATGTGACACGCTCTTCTAGCTTCACAAAAAATTTCAAATATTTTTGTGAACCTCGATGCGTGAGATATTACGGTTGGTGGAACAAACAAATACAAAAAAGTTTTATCTTGGCTTAGTCACCGAAAAAAAGAGTTTTAATAGACATTAATAATAATTTAATTGCAAAATCAACTACATATTTATAAAACTTTAAAAAGAACTGACAATGATGTACCTTTGACTTGAAAACGTCACATTTATCGACTATGGCATCGACAACAATCTGCAGCTGTACGTTGCAATTGACAAGATAACTTATTTCTAAGGGTAAGTAGTACATTTTGACAAAACGCATGAGTTATTTTTTTTATGAAATAGGAGGCAAAAGAGTAGACGAATCGCCTGATGGTAAGCAATTACCGCCGCCCATGGACGCCCGCAACACCAGAGGGGTCACAATCGCGTTGCCGGCCTTTACGATGGGAATACACTCTTTACTATAAAATATTAACCATATGTCCCTTAAAAACAAATGATAAATGCTGCTTACATTTTGTAGTGCTGTTATGATCGTAATAATAACTAATTTTGTATTATTTATAAATTTTATTTTTGTAACAAAAATATATCAAAGTATGTAATCGACTTTACCTATATGTATCTGATTAATTAGTGTTCTGACTTAAGTTAACTATAATTGTTATTATGCAATAGAATAAAAGTATTTGAAACTAAATACATCCAAATATGTGTTACAATGCAATTGACTTATAACAAAATCTCAAGTTGGACTACGAAAATATTCCAATCAAAAAAGCAATAACAAGCATGTCATGTTATCAAGACATTAGGGAAATAAAACAACCGTAATGATTTGTGTTCGAAGTATGCAGTTATTTTAATCACCCACACTTGGACGTTAACTTAGTAGGTACGGTATATTTAGTTTAAGACGGCTATTCATTGTCCAGCATGTTCAGGTCTGATAAAATAAAAATCTTGTACTACCTACAACCTACTGGGATATAGGATATTTGATAGATTTTGTTTTAATTTTTTGGTTTAAGTGAAATATATTTCTTTGTTAGTATTTAGATAAAAAAAAAAAAACATTCGCGAAGGTAAAATAATAAAATTATCGTCTAATATTATAGTCGTTTTAAGCAGACAGGTAATATTCTTATGAATGTGAGATTGGGTATAGTATTTTTTTTTAAGATATCCTAATTTTAAGAGCTCGTATCATTCTGACATCTTAAAAAATCTTAGTGTACCCATTACCCACTTGAGTCTCCACCCTTAACCTTCAAGAGATTCATTTGGACAACAACGCGAGTGCTCTCAGCTTTCTGAGCTTTAAGAAAAAAAAAAACTTAATAGTAAATCAATTAATCATTGCGTTTATTATTTCAAGATTTGACATGTGTTATTTTTGAATAGTTTTCTTATTAATCGATTTAACAAAATTACATTTCACTTGTATAGGCATTTTATTTCGATACATAAATAAAAACTCCCAACTCAAATAATGGAGCCAACGGTCAAGTCCGGCTCTTCAGTGAACAGGGCCCTTTATAGGGGACGTCACAGGTGGGGTCCCTTATCGCGCCATCGGCTGACCACTTCACGCGCCTTTTGACACTTGCCGTTTTTTCTTCTAAATAAAGATATTCCTACATCGATACGAGAATGAAAATATTTTTTATTGTAATTAGTGGAGTGACAGCGCTGTTTTATGGTGTGTTTAATTGATTGATGTTTGAAATTTGAAGCAAATCAAATTATTTTGTTCAATATTTTTTTTTTATTTGATCAGCCGCGAAAGCTGAAGACGCCAGTTCAAATCTGGCCTCGGACACCGGAGGGTTAGGTCACTTTTTCTGAAGTATATGACATCTATTTTCTGATTGATGTTTGTTTAAAAAAGTTTTTGTTCCAATTTGATGTTTTTTCATTAAAATTTAGAATGCAGTTTTACATGTTTTAAAGCTTGTAAAAAGTAATTATTTCCAAGAGTTCAAAATATTTTTATATTAGAAAATACAAAACTATATTAAAATATTTAAAAAAAATTAAACTAGTCACTATGTAATTCTTAGTAACCAGTCAAATAAATATGAAATCAAAAATATGAAAAAATGTATAAAATATTGTTATATATACGATCGTATATTTACGATCCACAAAACATATTTTTATTACAAAACAAGATATTATTAAGATCGTAAAAAAACTTAAGCAGCATTTAACAATAAGTAAAACAGACATAAAGTTCCCTGCACATAAAGTACATCGTAACAAAGACTTAAGATAAAGTCAAATAGTAAGATGCACATATACGAGCTGCTAATGTCATATTTATGGTTTTGTATTTAGGCGAACGGTAAGAAGGGTTTGGTTGATTTATGAGTTGCAAGCCGTTTCAGGGCGGTACATGCAATTTTCACATGATAACTGGTACCTAATAGAATATTACGGTTGTTTATTATGTAATAAGTCAACCATCGCACGTTGCCTAAAATATAATCTGACCGTAACCTTCTGAAAGAGGATTAGATTTAGATTTACCTGCTAACATATATTTTTAATTTAGATTTATGTTATAGTTAACTTTTCCCGTTATTTACGAGTAAATATGTTGTATTTAAGTGCCATAAATGTTGCATAAATCTATAAATTCGTTAATTAATTATATTTTGTATAAGTCACTTTAATATTGATATACATTTTTGTAGATATCGCTACTGTTGAGTTTTTTTCTTTATTGTGTGATAAATATATTTTTTTATATCTGCGTTATTATATAAAACAACATTAACTAATAAACAAATAGTTTTATTTGTAATTGATGCATTAACTATAAAAAAATCTAATCTAATACAAATGTAATAAATTCAGCTTTCAAGATTGATCTACAACAAATAGCTTAACCTGCCTAACTTATATCACCAAATATTTTACGGTTTCCACTCGACTAGTTTGTATCTCAATTTTAATACACCATTTAGATACACATTTAACCCGTACACTGCAGTACCTTTTACGACGTATAAACCGTGAGGAATGGATCTTTTACGGCCCCCAAATATACCATAGTGACGTTAGTACAGATTTCGACGTCACAACGAAACGTTTTGAATTCTAGATACGTCATGATACGCGTATGAAATGATAAGGCGTGTAAACTGGATTTATCGGAGTGCGGCAGTAAACTTGATACGGTTTTTATGTATTTGTTTTAACGGTTATGCACTGGTGCTGGTTGGGTGTTGATAAAGCCGGATTTCAGTATTGGTGAAGTGATTGTGATGTTCATTTAAAATTTTTGCACGTTTTATAATTTAGACACATTTTTTTTGTTTAGACTTTAAACATATTTCCTTTTACTACCTGTTTGTGTAGTACTTATTATTGTGTAGTACATATTATGGCGTAGGTACTATTGGCCTTCAAAAGGAGGATAATTATTATAGTTTCTCAATACACCCGTTCTGTCTTTTTCCGTTAAACTTTATTCATTTTATTTTATACACACGAATTAATACTTAACGTCCGTCCCTGTAAGTTATACCATACCTATAGATATGTCCCTAAATTTAAATATTATACTTAACTACAGTCATTCTTATATTACTTATTCAACACACAATTATACTTACATATATACATTACACATTTATGTACACATGTAAAAGAACCCCAAGCCTTTCAGTTTTCGACAAACAGCAAGCAATGGTTAAAGTACCAAGGGTCTGCCTGAAAACCAGCGTTGTAGCAAGCCAAGCTCGCTACAATATCATGCTGAGGCAAGCTCCTTTTTAACATCATACATTTATACTTTTCATCTACATGTAAAACTCATTCTTTGTACTTTCAAATCCCAGTTTTAAGGTCTTTTTAATTTTGTAGCATTATCTGTAAAATTGTAACTCCATGATTAGATTAGATTAGATTAGATTAGATTTATTTATTTCTTAAAGAAAAAGACATAGTATTTTACACTTGAAAACAAAATGCTTTCACTAAAAAGATCGTCATCTAAGAACTATTTACAATACAAATCTATAAAACAATGTCACGATACAAATAAAAATACAATGAAATAAAAAAAATAAAAATATAAATGTCATTTTTGTATACACAACTAGGATAAACCTAGGTATTTTCAAGTGTCATAAACTAAAACCTATAAAAAAATAAATTACAAAAAGTATTTACATTAATACAGTTCAATATACGTCAAATTTATGAAAGTCTAGTGTTTTAATTTGAAATAATAAGCTATTTGAAAACAATAAATAATAATTGATTATTTTGCACCTGGTTTATCACTATATTCTTTTACTGAATATAGCGACATTGACATTAAAAGTTCTTTTAGTCGTTGTTCAAACTTTTCATTTGGGGTTTCGTTTCTGAGGCTGGCGGGTAGTCATAAAACGACGGACCGATCACTCGCGGAGATTTGTCGAGTAATGCGAGGCGCCGCGGTACAGGCAGTAATCTCCCCCTCTGGCCGGTTATTCTGCCAGGGATATATGCTCGCTTAAGCAAATGAATATTTTGACGCGTGAACATAATTATTTCATATACGTAAAGCGAGTAATGCGTCATTAAATTATATTTTATGAACAGCTCTTTACATGGATGCCTCGGATTTACACCTGCCAATATGCGTACGGCTCGTTTCTGTAGTTTAAATACTCTGTCTGAATCTGTTGAGTTGCCATATAAAACTAAACCGTACGACATGAGTGAAAAGAAATATGCATAATAAATCTGAAGTAGTGCATTACTAGATACGATTGGTTTCAGTTTACGCATTGCAAATAGGGCACTGCACAACCTTTCACATAACTGGTCTACGTGTTCTTTCCATTTCATTTTGGTGTCAATTTTGAATCCAAGGAACCTGCATGAATTTGCAGTGTGGTATCGGACTCTGTATCAAGGGGATGTTTGTGTTATTTCCGGCTGAGAACAACATCACGTTGGACTTCGTTACATTGAGGATGAGGCCGTTTGCTGAGAACCACTTATGAAGTTGGCTGAATGTTTGTGATATTTTTTGTTCGAGCTGCGGGTATGTAGGTGCCTTTACTATCACAGTGGTGTCATCAGCAAACAGCACCATTATACCCTCGGCAATGGAAACAGGGAGATCATTTATAAACATCAAAAACAGGGTATTTCCCAGCGAGGAACCTTGCGGAATTCCTAATTCTAGTCTACCGGCCAAGGATTTGATGTTTTTGCCCTCAATTTTTACCTCAACTGTTTGTTTTCTATTTTCCAGAAATGATGTGAATAATCTGTGTACGTTATTTTTTATTCCGTAGTGCCCTATCTTTTCTAACAATAATTCATGACTGACATCGAACGCTTTCGAGAGATCGCAGAATACCCCTGCTGTCTTATCCTTTTCGTCTAACGCTGTTGTTATGCAATGACATATTTTTAATGCTGCTGTTGTGGTGGACCTATTTTTTCTGTAAGCATATTGTTTGTCTGTCAGTAAGTCGTTTGTCTCCAGATGATTCATTAAACAGTTTGATAATATAGACTCGATGATTTTTGAAATGTTAGGTACAATAGTAATAGGCCTGTAATTATCAACTGAACTTTTTTCGCCCTTTCCCTTGTAATCCAATCATTGGGGAATCATCTCCATACAATGCCTTACAAAAGGTGGAGTAGAAAATATTTTAATGGTTATTGGTAGGCTATAGGGTGGTAATTAAAATACTAGATTTGAGACCTTGAGGGGGGGAGGGCGCGGCCGCCATCTTTGTTTAAAGGTGCCAAAAGTCCGTTTTTGAACCTTGGCGCTTAAACGGTTATCAGTATGCCTAAAATTTCTATGGAACGTATGAAGATAAAATTTTCTACAATATTTCCATACACAATACATCTGTAAGTCTTACAGATATAAAGATACGGGGGGTGAAAAAGTGTATATTTTCTTATATCATAAGAATTTTATTTATTATCTTCAAAGTTTTGTGCTTCGAGATAAGGAAATGAAGTCTCTACCACAGTTTTGTCATATTCTAATGATTCTTTTAAAAGATATTCAAACGTTGAATTCACCCCTGGACCGCTTATAGAGGGGGTGAAAGTCTCACACACAAAATCAATGTTCTATTACTCATCATAAAATACTACTAGGCGTTGTCAGGTATAGCAATCGATCAATTCGGGTATAATGAATTTAGATTTGACAAAAAACATATACGCTTTCATAGAAAAAAAATTTTTTTTCAAGAAAGTGCTTGAATTTTTTTTTTTTTTTTTAAACTTCATATAACTGTCAACTTATTAATAAAATATCGTATAGGCTTTAGCATTTTTTACATAATGCCTGAACAGCTCGCTTTATGACAAAAATGTCTACGAAAATTATAAAGACTCTATTTTTTTTTGTATTTGTATTTGTAAGAGCTCAAAGAGGACCCAGTGTGTTGACGATGAGGGACCTTCTTGTTCCTTTAGTCGTCAACACAGTGAATCCTCCTTTTTGTAAAGGGTCGGCAACGCGCATGTGACTCCTTTGGAGTTGCAGGCGTCCATAGGTTACGGTAGCTGCTTTCCATCAGGCGGGCCGTATGATTGTTTGCCACCGTCGTGGTATAAAAAATAAAAAAAAAATTCTGGACGTCTTAGAAGATACAAAGTTACAGAAAGGAAAAAATTACTCATACTCATTGTCTTTATACTTCTCGTAGACATTTTTGTCATAAAGTCAACTGTTCAAGCATTATGTAAAAAATGCTAAAGCCTATACGATATTTTAATAATAACTTGACAGTTATATGAAGTTTAAAAAAATAAAAATATTTTCAAACACTTTCTTTAAATATTTTTTTTTGTATGAAAGCATATATGTTTTTTGTCAAATCTAAATTAATTATACCCTAATTGATCCATAGCTATACTTGACAACGCCTAGTAGTTTTTTATGATGAGTAATAGAACACTGATTTTGTGTGTGAGACTTACTACTTTCACCCCCTCTATAAGCGCTCTAGGGGTGAATTCAACGTTTGAATATCTTTTAAAAGAATCATTAGAAGATGACAAAACTGTGGTAGAGACTTCATTTCCTCATCTCGAAGCACAAAACTTTGAAGCTAATAAATAAAATTCTTATGATATAAGAAAATATACACCTTTTCACCCCCTGTATCTTTACATCTGTAAGACTTACAGATGTATTGTGTATGGAAATATTGTAGATAATTTTATGTTCTTCATACGTTACATAGACATTTTAGGCATACCGATAACCGTTTAAGCGCCAAGGTTCAAAGACGGACTTATGGCACGTTTAAACCAAGATGGCGGCCAACGCACCCCCCCCCCCCCTCAAGGTCTCAAATCTAGTATTTTAATAACCATCCTATAGCCTACCAATAACCATTAAGACATTTTCTACTCCACCTTTTGTAAGGCAAATGCTCCAATTATTGCGCTATTGTAAACTGGACATACTCTAGTGCTTTTCAATACGTCAGGATACACTCCGCAATTGAACATAGTGTTAATCAGATGCACTAGTAACCCCGAAATGACCGGCCAGATGTACTCGAGTATGTTCAGAGAAATGTCATACATATCTAAGGTGCTACGGGCTTTCATCATAGATTTCAGTGTTCGATTTAAGTCTGACAGTGTGACAGTAGGGAAGACAAAATTAGGTATATCTGTATTGTGTAGAAAGTTACGTAGGTATTGTACAGAGTCCGACTTGTTGATATTACTTATTTTGTATTTTGAAGCTATTGTAAGAAAGTGTTGGTTCAAGTGTTCGGGTACTTTGCGAGACGGTACTTCGTGTCCAGTTTCATTTTTAAGGGAGATAGTAGTTACCAATGGTTTTGTCGACGTTTCATCATTAACTACACGCGACATTTCCTTTGATGGATTTTTACTATTTACTATACGGTTTGCATAGTATTCACGCCGAGCAGTGAGAGATTCAGACTTAATGCGTTCTGCTTGATTTCTAATGCATTCGGTGAGATTTGTGAGTTCTGGGTATTGACGTTTTATTTCGGTCAGATCATTATAGTTTAAGATAAGTTTCGTAAGAGAATCTGTAATCTACGGTACTTGCTTATTTTTCTTAATTAATACTTTTTTTATAGGAAAATGAATGTCAATGTAATATCGTAATACATTAAATAATTTACAAAAATTTTCCTCAATAGAGATCTCGTCATTAAATATAAAATTCCAATTATAATTTTCAAAGTCAACATAAAATGCAATAAATGATTGGTCATTTAGCAGCCTCTTCTCGATGAATGAATTAGGTTTGGTTTTAGGTCGTGGACCTGTGGTGGATAAGGTGTTTGGCACCGAGCTTTTCCAGCGCGGGGAGCACAGACTTATGTGTTGATGCACTGTCAGCTGGCACTGAAGAGACGAAGTCTGGTGATGCTGATGACTGTGCTGAGAGAGATTCCGACTGCATCTTACGATGAGGACGAGATCGGAGCCGCTGCATTTGCGGTGGCAATGCTTGTGATGGACGTGTAGGGGTAGTTTTATCGAACTGCATTGTTAATGTGGAATCGTCCATTAGTGCTTGTGTATTTTCTAGCGTAGTTATTTCAATGGAAATTTGTGCCTCCGGGCCAGAGTTGTTTTGTAAAGGTGTTTTGGACTCTCGCGTACTAAGGTCAGTGTCATAGTTAAGCTTTAATAATATTTGTCCATTTTGTTGCCTTAGTTTTATAAGCTCACCTTGTTGGCTTTTTATTATATCGTACCTATGTTCCATCAATTTTATGTTTCATTTCGGATATTTCCATCTTCAAATCCAAAATAACGGCCATCAACTTTTCGGAACCGTTATCCTTAGGTTTGCCTTTTGTTGGTGGCATTTTTCTATTTTTATTTAGTCACTGTGTTATTTTTATCGATATTAAGTTTCAATCACTGAAATTTATCACTAGACATATATCAAATAATTAATTTTAAACAATAAAACACGGAGCAGTTTAAATTTGCTGCTTTCGAGCGACAGTAGCGAATTCATGTGATGTTAAATAAAAAAATTCTATGTCTATGTCAATAATGAATTAACCTGCCTACATCCAAAAAAACGACTTATCAAATTTATTCGGAATTACTTTTTAAGTTATCTAGACCAAGAAATAAAACAATTAAAAACGGATTTTATCGCGTGTATTGAGCTTAAATTACATCCCGACGTTTCGAACACTTTACAGCGTTCGTGGTCAACGGGTCGACTCACACTGTTATACCAAAGAGATATAAAATTAACATGAGTCAAAAGTTCTCATACGAAGATGAATTGCTACAACTATTGAACTCAAATATTGACAAATCTATTCTGTAACGGTTGAGTAAGATCCAAAATAAACATTATCAACAAGGCAAACACAGAAATAATCTCCAAGAAGTCAACCAAAATGTAATTTTTCAAACATTTCTCAACAGTCTCCAACCCTACAGTAAACACATAAGGCTATGAATATGTACGCCTATTGTCCGTCGGATCAAGCAGGGGGTAAAGAAAATAATATAAATATATCACTTTACAATATGCTAGCGGAGTTTACAGTTCATTGTAGTAGAAATCAATGTGTAACAGTTCTACTGATCAGTGAATCTCAAACTATCTCCGTCTATTCAAACTACTTAATTCACTTGGAAAAATGAATTTCATGTTTCATTTGAAAACGATTCGAGCTTTAAATGGACATGAACTACACAGATATTAATCTGGACGTGATTACTTACAATCGAGCGTTATCAAAACCAATCGGAAATTTGTTAAGTGGATAACATTTCTTAAATCCTTAACAAATAAATTTAAATACATAATATTTTCTGTTCCACAGTCAACCATAAGATCAGTTATAATAAATAATACATGCTTTACTTATTTTTAAAGGTCGGGCTGAGTAATCCGTGTAAACTTAACTATAGTTCGCGACTAATCTTGAAACATAATAAGATCCATTTTTACGTGATATAAAGTTTGAGAGCCACGTCTCGTCAAAGCAATACGCTGACGATCTGCTCCTAATCCGTGCACAAACTTCACGCTTATCGAACACCATTCAAAACAATTTCTGGCCTATTAAAACGGCCCAGGTAAGACCCTTGCAAACATGGGGTTAGAATCTTACGGTCCTTTTATGGTATGCCACAATCAACACACATGCTCGATCGATTTTAATTAAAGTAGACGTAAGTGTTGTTTTTTTCTTCCGCATGGTCTTAAAAAAAGTTTAAGAATCATTACAGTTTGATTTGTTATTTATACGAACCTAAAATCATTTTTTAAATCCAAATGTGGTACAGTTGCCATCAAATACACCGGAGCGGCCAAGGTACTCGAATATATCTAAACATGCACTTTATCGCCTTGATAATAGAGGCGTTGTTCAGATTTGTGACCATATTCGCTTCTCCGATATATCTGAAGGCGACTATACTAAGTAAGACTTTCATACTAAACCGTTAAAAGCATTTTGTTTCATGTGCCAAAAACATTACCAACAAAAAAAAATAAGAGAAAGACGAACCTCCAATTTTGAACTTGGTAACGAATTAAAACGATTTTTAAACAAAATATAGTTCCAAATTTAAACTGGGAGAAAGTCTTTCACACGCAATCGTCACTGTTTAAGAAACGAGGGTGACAAAGGCAATCGATAATTAAGGCGTATTCAGCCGGTGATCGGAAACTATAAATAATAGAAATCCTGCCCTGATCGGATCCCTTTTGTGCGCAATTATTATAAGTTCCTTGGTAAATCGAACCCTTCCGAAAGGATCAGATTGGTTTAATAATATGCTTGAACATTTTCACCTCCTGTCTCGCAGGTAGCATAATTATTGAAAGTAGGTTGTCCCTATATGAAGCCATGTCAAGTTTTAAGTACGTTCGTAGTTTCAAAAATATTTAAGAATCGATCATTGTTAGAAGAATATTAAGAATAATATAATTCCCTATACTATTAGTGAGTTAATTCATAATTCTAAAGATATATTAACTAAACTGTACCTTCAAAACTTACTAAACTTACTGTCCTAGAAACTAAAAACAACCAAAAAAAGAAGAGGTTTATTTTAACAAAATTTAATTTCGCACAACCCAGTTGATACATATCGCAAAAAACTGTCAATTTTAATCTCTTGCAAAAAACTGTTACAATTAGACGCTTTTTGTTCCTTGGCATTTGAATAGAGAAAAAAATATTTTAAGTGACAAAAATAAAGAAGTACAATGACACGTCAGGTTAGGGTTGATGGGTTTTGTCCCCCAAGAAGTATTGGGTGACACCGTGATCGCAATTTCTGACGAAGGCCTTTGTCATTTTTTTCTAAATAAAAAAGTGTACCACCTTGCATAAATTAGCTGGTGTATTTAGAGCGGAACATGAATATTCCCATGTGAATTATAATTTTGCTCATCCCTATATCTGGCTGTAGGATACTGCCGAAATTAAAAGTCAACACGATAGGCAATAGTGTCGCACCTGGAACTTTAAACCGATGCTGCTGTATGCTGTAATTATATGTCAACAATAAGATTTAATATTTGAAGAAACTTAAATTAGGTCAACACTATAGAATGGGAATACAAAGTTTGTATGCAGGTCAGTCTGCAGCTTAATGTACAATTGTACTTACATGTACCAAGTTTTAAAATATATCTGTTATATCTTGATAGATTTTGTTCATTTGATAATAAATGCGGACAACAGTAAACGAACTGGAGCACTAGATAAAAAAAACCGGCCAAGTGCGTGTCGGACCACGCATAATGGAGGGTTCCGTAGCTTCAATGGAATAAGAACCAGACTAATTCCAAAAGTTCGTATCTCATGCCTATGGAAGAAGTTTTTTGGAAATAACTCAAAAATGGCTGAACCGATAATGTTTAAAACAATTTTCGTAGAAAGTAGATAACGCGCATTTTCTCATTTTTTTCATATTTGTTGGACTTACGGTTCAAAAGTTACAGAAGGGGTCGCTATTTTTCCGACTTTCGAAGCTAATTTTTCTGAAAATGTTCACTTAATCACAAAATGTTCAAAAAAACCTCAATGTTATTTTTAAAGACCTATCGATTGATGTGCAACATGTTGATATTTGGTATTTTTGGAGCGCCCCCCCTGAAAATATTTTTTTCTGCAATTTCACTACATAACTACACCTTATATTTAAATTTTATTAAGAGACGTCTTATAGTTTCCGAGTAAAATGGCTGTCACATACGGACGGACGGACAGACGGACATGACCAAAACTATAAGGGTTCCGTTTTATAAGGGCTACGGAACCCTAAAAAAGAAACTGTGGTGTTTAGTCACAATGTTGATAAATACTCTACTGAAATCCAAAGCACAAACAACGTTTCTAAGTCCGTTTACCTCTCACCGCACTTCCAATATTGTAACGTAAATAAACCCTAATATCACCCCAACTAAACAGGCCCGATATTCCGTGTAAGCGGTTATTTATTGCCCCCCATTGTCTATATCCAAGTGGACAAATTTACGACACTTTACCTATAAATCATTTCTTTGGGGACGTTTTAAATACATTTTTATAACCAAAGCCTGCTGTATTTTCGAATCGTGATTCGGCTCCGATCTAAGGCAAAGACGTTCTAAAGCGTGAATCTGTCTCACATATTGTCATTAGTGTGAACAGGATGGGTAGCAGATTCTTAGGGGCACGAAAGCGACATAGCACGATACGATAAAGGTAAAATTTATAAGTAATTTGCGAATAAATCTTTCTTCAGCTAGGGGACTTTTTTGCTATCTCCAGTCACAATGTAAGAAGAGTATTAACGTCTTGTTCCGATAATTGTCACACATATTTTAAAATTTCTTCTTCAATAGACATCGGATTATTCTTTACTGGGGATATTAATGGGAACGAGAATGGTATTATTTCTGATGGACACAATGCGTTCAATCTTTTGCGGAATTCTGTAAAATATTTATTTTCATTGTTTAATTTTAAGGGGCTCTATTTTACTTGTACAAAATCGTTAAAGTTGTTTTTTTTTGTTACAGAAGGTGAGTCTTCCGAATTCACAGCGAACTTTATTGGCAAAAAAATGGATGAAATGAAAATGAATTGAACACGTAAGTCTCAAAATTATCTTTACAACTTGCCTTTACATTAACATGATTGACATCAATGTTGTGAAAGAAAACTTATGTAGATTTTGTAAACGCGGCAAACAATGCCAAATCAGACATCGTAGAAGACCCATTAGTAGGCAAGGTAGTGATTATACTAACAAGCTGAAGCGAGGCGCGACGAGCGAAGCGGAAAACTGCGGGAGGGGGGTGTCCTCCCCCCAAATCGTCTCTATTTACGCAATCACGACAATACGTAATGATAAGTACGAGTAACTGCGACTCGGGCAAGCTTGCACTCGGTAATTGACATTATTTTCCAATTTCTCCATTTTTTCCGTATAATGAAATCCGTGCTCAGTAGGTTGTTGTAGAACGCAACGAGCTCAAATCACCTGTTATGCCATATTTACTACCCATTTGACGATAAACGCTGCAATAAAAATTACCCGCTTCGTATAATTAGGTAATACATTGTATTTTGCCTGCTGTCCGGCTATTTTTAGGCATCAATTCAGTGCGCTATAAAACTTGTTAAAGAACCTTAAGAGCACGTATTAAAAAAGTTTCGCAAAATACCATTTTCCTCAACACGTCATGATTCAATCAGGTATCTGGACAAATTAAAATGACAGGTTTTTAACGAATGCATGATAATGAATGAGTCACTAAGACGGATTGTACGATTGCACAATATCATTGAATCATTCAATCATTATATGATTGAATCATTCGTCGAAATACGGTCAAACTTAATAAATGGCATCTCCATATTTCCTGACAAAGTCCAAAACTAACCAGGCCACCATGGAATCGCAGAAGTAATATCACAGCACTATCTATCACCCACTCACACACACGAAGTACAGTTAGCTCTCTCTACATATAATTTAAAGCCATTAAAGACATCTGCAGACCCTAGCAATGAGCTTCGCTTACTTGGGATGCGTAACGTCCCTTTGGTGCCCTTTTTTGTTTCTACGTACGTGCGGGGGTGACTTTTTCAAGCAAGGGGTGAAAGTGTGGGGTGGTATGTTTATGACTCCAATGTTCTTGACTCATATACCTCGTTTTATGAAAAACTCTGCCTTGAATTGCCATTTTGGAGTCATTATCATGTTTTGATAGCGTTCCGAGGGACGGATTGTCGTTGAACCGAATGTTTGAGATGAGGAATTTCGTAAAATTGAGATACTATTGCCAAGTGAATTCAGTTCAGAGTTGTTATATTCGCTCAGAAAGTAATTCCAAAATATAGGTAGTCGTTTCGCTATTTCAAAAGTTAGGCATATGAAAGCCTTAGTACGTATGTATTATAGTTCCTATGGAATAATTTTAACAATTATTATTTTTAAATAAACGCCACTTAAGATTCTGATGGCTAACGTACTTACATTTTTTATAGAATATTTATTCAGGTATTTTTCCTATGTCCTGTTTTTCCTAGGATTTGATATAGGTACATTAATGAGACATTTTAGATTTCACCTATACTTTTCTATATGTATGTGGAAGTGTTCAGGTTAGGGAGTGTATAAATATACCTACACATAAGTACTTACACTATAGTTGATGAGGCGTGGACCCCAGAGCAAGTGCGAACCATCCAAACATTGGCAGCTTTAATCAAAACGCGTTCCCCTGATTAAGGCGATCCTCCGCGGCCATAAAAACATTATCGTCCCTCCGTAAAAAAATAAAGAATACACACAATGGGAACGGATCCGATGCATCAGATATTGGCAGTTAGCCGCCATGCGTCTTTGCTGATTAGATCCAATGGCCTCGTTTACAGTTGATCTGTCCGTTCGTTTTATTGTTGTTATCAATTGCTGAGGCGCTAGACGACATTAGCACCGTTGAACACAGTGGTAGTTGGATTAAAAATCATTTCAATCCATCAGTAGAACACATAAGCCGACTTATTGGCAACAAGACTTGCAATTGTTTACATCGTCCGCTACACGAGTGAAACGTTAATACGAGCTGTGTATAGCATGATAGGTCTTCCGATTCATTGATGTGGTCGTGGACCGATAATTCTGTTTTTTTTTTTAACTACTAACCTACTATACTAAACTACTACCTACTGTTGTCACGGTAGGCTTGAGTAACCCGAAAGATCTTAACCACGCATTTGCGTGGAAGTTTCTGAAGAGAGAAATCTGAGACCAAAAGAAGGAAAAAAATATAATGTGACATAAGGTCAATTTCGCCAAGTTTTTTTTTCTATTTTTTTAAATGTTTTTTGCACATGAAAAGTAAATGTTATTTCTAGTTATTAGGGCTCACAGTGTACATATATATAGGTACAGTCGAGTTCATGAATATATGAGCAAATCCGAGACTTCAAAAATAAATGAGCCTAGAAAGGTACATATGCATCTAAACAGATTTACCAATCAAAAATATGTGTACATTTCACCTGTCATATTAATCTGAACAAGTCTCACAATTATATGTAAGCAACTGAAGCATGTATTGGCACATAAATATATGTACTAATGTTTTACAATTTTATGTGAACACGTGGAAGTTTATAACTATCTAAACAAACATAAGACTTAATAGTTTGACAATAATCGAAAAGAGTACCGTACTGTCAAATCATACATTTGTCTCTTTCACTTTAAGTGTGACGTCATAGAAGTGTCATTAGTATTTGATAGTGGCTTCTTAACCATTTTGGCTGTTTCCGAATTTTGATCGACTTAAAATAGGTTATTTTCAACTTTAATGACTGGCCACTTACAAATTTTTAAATGACAAGCTGTTCTTGAAGTCAATCTTCAATTGTCGATCATATTATCACATACAAACTGTAATTCATGCATTGCATTGAATATCGAATTATAAAATACATGGGTATTTGTGTACTTTCACTTGTTTAAATAATTTTGAAAAATATTAGTACAGATATTTATGAGTTTTCAGTTGCTTACATATTATTGTGAGGCTTGCTCAGATTAATATGACAGGTGTTATGTACACATATTTTTGATTGGTAAATCTGTTCAGATGCATATGTACCTTTCTATGCTCATTTATTTTTGAAGCCTCGGATTTGCTCATATATTTATGAACTCGACTGTACTCGTACCTATCCTCTATGACGAACAGTTTGCTACTTGTAACAACGTAATGTTTCTGCACAAATAACTGAACTTAAGGAAAATATATTTGTTGTCAGTAGCAGCGTATGCAATAGGTGTCCCATTTACACCTCCGTATACAACCTGATGGGAGTGATGGGTGTCTATGGGGAAAATTAGCAATACCATTAGGCAAATGTTAAGGGAAATTTTTCAATTTTCTAATATGGACGGACCGGCAAAACAAAAATAAAATAGCCTTAGGGTTCGAATCTGAAAGCGCTCAGAAAAACATTCGGGCACAGTTCTGGCGATATTCTTAATGCACCCCCACACAAATTATCGATTAGAAGCTTTTTTATGCAAGAGGGAGTGCGTTAGGGGAGCAAGCCTAGGGCGAGGAGCTGAAACAAAAAACGCGAGTGAAGAGTAAAATAAAAAGTTTAAACAAGTAGGATTGCAATGGTAGCCTCAAGACGCAAGAAAATCAATAGTCGATGCCGCCCGATGCAAATCTCCTTGCATCCCCATTTGAATTTCAATGCAGCGAATTTGGAGTTTGGTGCATAATGTTTTATTTTTCGTAATTCCTACGCGGTGGTGTTTTTAACGATGTCGATAATGTTATTAACTTGGTCTGAATGTATGTCCTTATTCGTAATATAACTTTCACGAATTCGAAAACGCTTGTATAAACAAGATGTAACTTACAAAAATAACCGTTAGAAAATATAAGAAATTTAGAAGACCTTTAAAAAAATTGACGTGAAGAAAATGGTTTTGTATGGAGGGTCAGCCTGCTTTAAAGACGAAGTCATAATACAAAAAAAAATCATGACATTTTTTTTCCTTTATCGTTTTCGTAGTCGAAATACAGTACCAATAATTTTCTTAACGCTTCAACATTATTTATGTAACAGCCTGTATGTATGACAAGGAAACTCTCATTTAACTCCTCATACAAACTTTTGTTTTTATTGAAAAACGTAGAGGAAAACGATCGACACACAAAAAACATTTATTAATTAGTTAACCATAATAGTCGACTTGTGCTAGGACTGGTGTTAAGTACCTAAGTAAAAATACAAATACGAACTAAGCCCTGTTATCTATGCCAGTTATTTAATATAAATATTATTTGATATAAATATATCATTCAGAATTATTACAATTCGTACTTAGTAATTTAAACGATTTGTAAGCATCATTAACTCATGTCTTCGAAATTACATCTCAATCGGCTTTTAAATACGAAAATATATCCTCATAGAATCCGTAGGTACCAATCTCCATCAAGGAAGCTCTTGAAAATTTGGCAATCAATCAACGACATCTTTTACAAAAAAAAACGCTATACACCGGTGTACCCTAACACGTACATACACACGGCCCAATTAAACCGCCCCGGGCTCAGATGTGCACTCTTCTTGATCGCTCGAGCGTCATCTTTAAATTTCCGTCGTTAAGATTTAATTTTTATCAAGGTCCCCTTAAGGGGAGCGAGGGGCAACCTGTCGCACCAAATATTTTCCTACGTAGTTTTTTCCTCCTTCGATGGCACTTACTTGCCTCCACGGCCTCCCCTTGTAGGTACGCATTTTTTTATCATTAAAACCCGGAGTGGGGTCGCCGACCGCCGTTGCCAACTCGCGCTGTCATAACACGACATAATCATACGGAACTACGGATCGGATACTATTTGCAACATAGCGTTTTTTGCTAACTTAGAGTCAAATATTGTGCGACGGTGGATAAAACTTTTCATAATGTACAGTCAGCAGAATGAGCTTGACACGACTTTATTGTTAAGAGAATAAGAGCGTGTGCAGGTCATTCTGAACACCTCACCCGCTTAGCTACTTCTGCTGCTGACTATGAAGTACATTGTTTCACATTGATTATTTCTATATTATTTTAAAAGCTACTAGTGAAATTTTCTTATTGTCATTTATTCATATTGCATCGTCATGTACATAATAAGGTGGTATAATTTGAGACAGTTCATGACACCCTGTCAGGACACACAATAGTTCTTACATAAGTACTAACCTATAAAGTTTAAATAGACAATAGGTACTTAATTATATTTTCTTACAAGCATCTAAACAATGTCAACAAGTCTTGAGGATATTGCATACATTAGTTTTGATTAGATTAAAAATATTAATGTCAGCAGTGAATTGAATAAACATTTTATTGAATTTGTGAGTCAATGTACTTATTTCTAAACAAAGTTTTACTATACAGTGTATTACAAATTGTTAAATATTTATTGATCTTTAAAAATACTGCAGAACAACCAGTTATCAGCTTGCATGGTTACCTCCTAGGGGATTGTGCTCGAGAATTGAGATCAAATAACTTCGGAATCTTCGAATGAGAAACATACGAAACGAATCATCATTTAAATACAAAAGACGAATTTGAGACGTGCACTCTTCCTGTCTTATCATTCAGTTTAAATTACCAGAAAGACCATTCAAACATTAGCAGTTCAATGCTTGTAGAAACCACAGAAAATTTTCCTTATCTAAATCTTCAGTTGGAGCAAACATGAACAGTCGGGTCACAAGGCCGTTGTAATTCCCATCGATGTTGTTAGCCGGGGCTAATCCTATCTCTGAAACGACCAGAATAACACGACCTTTCAGCTCCGTAACAAGTACCGTATTTGAATTGAGCTCTTATACTGGTTTATTGTTGAAAGTAACTTCTCCCTCCTTAGCAAGCGGTTGTAATGCTACCCTAGTGCACCCCGTCGCGTCTGGCCACGTCTCGTAATCCGTCGAATTTCTCCCGAACTTTTTCCGACCACTTATCACCCCCGTCCGAGCTCCACCACTAATTGCGTCCGTTAATTACGAAACGTCATGAGTGTTTACCGAGAGAGCTAAGTGTGAAGTTCGCCTCCCTAATGCCTTGGCGTGAAATTACTTCCGGCCAAGTTGAAACTTTTTGTGAAAAACTTGCCCGGATTAATTAGCTGATGGGTGGATTAGATGTAGTCTAACAAGGTTATAAGAGTTTCGGGAGAGTTTTTGTGGATTGGATTAATTCTATTTTGTTTTTAACAACTGCTTAAGCTCTAATGAAGTTTCACCTGAGATTATAAAAGTGCCATTGAAGTAAAATAAAAAGTTTGGAACATTCCCAGCTTTTGGCACAAAATTTTCATTTAATTAAAACAAATATAGTGCGTTTGTCTAATTAGGATCAACGTTGCTCAAAGAAAAACAAAGCTAGGGTCATGTCAAAGGAAATTAATCGGAGCAAGGTGAGGCATCAACGCGGTAATTAACACGTAGCGGCTTAATTACACAGCCACATTGAGGCTAAGTGAAACGTGTCATCCCTGCCTTATTGAGCTGGCAGCCCTGATCCTTATTAGTGTGGTAATAAGATCAAGGTTTGATTGCCTTGGTGTTAAGAGTACAACAACCTAGACAAATTGTGGTCGGAATAGATCAAAGTGATAGTGTAAATTTGTTACATCAAGTAGTCTTCTCAGTGTAGTAAGTTTTGTAGTTTCTTAGAGACTAATAAATATCATAAATAAAAATCGTGCCAATCTGGTTGCTAGTTCTAGTAAAGCTGAGATCCAGGGCTTTTAAAGGCAATGAGAAGAATTACAGATGCTGGTGATATCATATTAAAGTTAGTTATCCCTACATCTAAGTCCTTCCGCCGTCTTCGATTGTCTGTTTGACTATTCCCTGGTCAAAATAGTGAGGTTTTCACCGTTGTCCGAGGACAAAATGAAAAATATCTCCCGCCGTCTCGTCTTATTAACATTCCGCCCCCGTGCGTTTCCGATGAGTAATTACTTTCTTAATTCGCGTCATCCATCCTCAAAATAGGGCAATTTTTCATTCCGCGAGCCTTGTATGAGCTTAATGGCAATGAAAAAACGTAGATGTAGTCCTTACTAACGGGAAACCGTATTAATATTCGCTGCAATAGGAAATTGTAGTGTAATTACTGTTTTTCGTTTGCATTCGTGTGAGTCGTTGACCGAGGGTAAAATGAGGTATATTCCACTGCATAATAATTATTCCAAATAACACTGCCTTGCCAAACTTGGGGAAAAGCTTCGTATTTCGTAACAAGTACTTCAGATTAGAAACTTACTCGTCCAATATCTGTTCGATTATACGATGTTCCTGTTTACGTAATATCAAACAAGTCGCATTGGAATAAAATCGGTTGATAATTACAATCCTACAAAGCTTTGTAACAATTAGAGGGCCGCCTTTCAAACTCGGAGCCACGAAAATGCTTAGAAGGTTTACAAACCCCGAAATAATAGAGCATCGTTAGTGAAATCCGGGCTTACAGGCACAAAAACCTGAGTCGTTGTTAGCCTCTTCCCTTCCTAGATTTTTAATTTATTCCCCAAAAATATAAAAAGGATTCCGGGGAGAAGTCGTTAGCGATATTGTAATTTGATTATTTGTATTTTTTCGAATACTTTTAATCACTGGGGCTCAGCTCAATGGTTAGGGGAAAATCAGATTTCAATTTCAATTAGTGTAGATCTTCGTAAAACCGAGGAGCGAATGAGTATTGACGAGGTTTACTCGTTAATATAAATGAGTCAATCGAGAGGGATTGAGTCAGCCTTTTTTGGCGATTGTTTTTATTTGGGGAAAATTTGCTTTAATGAATCATAACGAAACAGTGGAGACTTAATTATGTTTTATTGTTATAGCGGTGGCGTCATTATCATCAATTTGAAACTTGAGAGGGAAAAAAATATGATACGTGTTCTTAATGTTTTATTGATTTGCTTTTTTAATTAAGATATATTATTTTTAATTTATACTTCATTCTCTTGTAAGTCATGTGCACACCTTTTGATAATTTAAACAAAATCTTCAGAGCCTTCCTTATGTAAGTTTCAACCTTATTAATTACATATATGGGAAAACATAACAGGTAGGAATACCATTCAATCAATTATCTTCTGTAAGTATAATTTTCACATATTACATCTAAGGTTAACTTTTATTTCTCTAATAACATCGTTGTTCTAAGTAAAAGACTTGCACATGTAACGATGTAATTAGCATTACAAAATAACAGACCTAACCTTTTCTACTTGACTGACATACGTGTAGGAAATTATTAGCTACTAGCATTCCGCCCCGCGACTTCGTCCGCGTATGATAGCACCTTCGCTTCTCTATTTAACCCCCTCAGGGGTAGAATTTTTCATAACGCTGAAAGGACTTTTATTGTATTTTAATAAGTTATCTTCCCACAAAGTTAAAAGTCTCTTGCTCAAAAAAGTAATTTCCCTCATGCAAACTTAGCACCCCTATTTAGCCCTCTCGAGGGTGGAATTTTCCAAAACACTGAAAGTAGTTTTATTGTGTATTAATAAGTAATATTCCCACAGAGTTTAAAGTCTCTAGTAAAAAAAAAACCGCCTTACAAAGTTAGCACTCCTATATAACCCACTCAGAAGAAGAATTTGCCAAAACGCTGAAAGTAGTTTTATTGTATTTTAATCCCACCAAAAACATAAATGTAAAAAAAGAGAGCCAAGTTCAATACAAAAATTATGCTTGGCTGTGGGCTTCGCCGCAAAAAGAATGGAGATCTAAATGAGTGCCAAGTTCTATACAAAATCCAAAAGATCTTAAAGGAGGTTAGATTTGACTTTGCCAGTTTCCATTACATCAGTTATTTTATAAAGTTATTCAACATATATATATATATATATATATATATATATATATATATTTAATTCTGATAAAAACTGGCCAAGTCAAATCTAACCTACTTTAAGATCTCACATTTTTAAATAACAGCAATTGTTATAGGTATCCAATAAAGCAAAGAAATAGAGTTTAATACTTGTTCATAATGTCATTTTGTTCCTATAAATACATATTTGGATTTTGCATAGAGCTTGGCACTCATTTAGATCTCCATTTTTTTTTGCGGCGAAGCCCACAGCCAAGCATATTTTTTGTATTGAACTTGGCTCTCTTTTTTTACATTTATGTTTTTGGTGGGATATCATTACTTTTTGTAAAGAAAACTAGGCAGGTATTGAGATTTAATGTTTTTTCTTGCGTTTCGGCTGCATGGTTTTCTTTTTTATGCTATTGTCTACATTCTCTTTATTTCTGTCCTGTGTATAATTATGTGGTGCAGCGCGCCGCCGACGACACTCCGTTGGCCGGTCGTTTAGCGTGTATTACAAGTTTTTTGTATGGGGACACCACTTATTTTTTGACTCAACTTTATTTTTATATTTCTGTTATATAGCAAATATAATAATACATATATTGGGATAGTTTCAAATATCTGCTTGAAACGGTTCCAACGATACAATTAATGTTTTTTTTTGTATGGGGACCCCCCTATTTTTTAACTTTTTTTTATTTTTAGATTTTTTCCTACGCTTACACACAATTACCGAGCTGGATTCCAAATTTCATCCTTCTAGGTCATCTGGAAGTAGGTTAGGTTTAGGTACTATATGTCAGTCAGTCAGTGCTAAAATTTACGACATTTTGACCTTCATATCTTTATAACCGTTTGAGCTAGCTTCATGAAATTTGGGCTTCTAGATGTCCTTAAGGATATACTTAAACACACGTAGTTTTATGTGTTTACGTTAAAGAGGTTTTGAGTTATAGAAGGGTCAAAAGTGGCACCAAGTGGTTCGTGTAAATATACACTTGGCGCTGGCTAGCCAGTTCCTTTGCTTGAACTTGGCTTGACATGCTGCCGCGTGTCTAGATAAGCATTTTCCTACAAAGTTAAAAGTTTCTAGCTCAAAAAAATAAATTTCCCTCATACAAACTTTGAACCCCTTTTTAACCCCCTCAGGGGTGAAATTATCTTAAACGCTGAAAGTACTTTTTTTGTACTCTAATAAGTAATATTCCTACAAAGTTTGAAGTCTCTATCTCAAAGAAAGAAGTTTCCCGTATACAAATTTTGCACCCCTATTTAACCCCCTCAGGGGTGGAATAAGCCAAACATTGAAATTACTTTTATTATTTTTTAAATATCAGCGAACGTGCGAAGTTTCAAGTCTCTAACTTAAAATTTAAAATACTATACATACAAACTTTTAACCCTCTTTTTACCCCCTTAGGGGATGAATTTTTCAAAATCGCTTCTTATTATTTGTCTAAAGTATAAATGTAACCCTACCTGCAAATTACAACTTTCTAGCTTCAGTTGTTATGGCCTCGCTTTAATACAAACTTTTCAACCCCGTTTCAACTCTTCTGGGGTGGAATTTTGAAAAACGCTGAAATACGTTTTTTTGTTTTTAAGCTAGTAGCCTGAAAACTAAATTTCAAGTCTGTCACAAAAAAAAATGTAATCTCTATACAAACTTTCAACCCCTTTTTTACCCCGTTAGAGGTTGAATTTCACAAAACGCTGAAATCGTTTTTATTATTTTTCTATTATCACTAACCGTACAAAGTTTCAAATCTCTAACTTTAAATTTTAAACCCCATCCATACAATCTTTCAACCCACTCTTTACCCCCTTAGGGGTAGAATTTTACAAAATCGCTTCTTATTACTAGTACACATTATAAATGTAACCAGACCTGAAATTTTCAACGTTCTAGCTTCAGTCGTTTCGGCTCTGCGTGGATCAGTCAGTCAGTCAGTCAGTCAGTCAGTCAGGACAAAGGCATTTATATATATAGATTTATTTTCAATGCATGGCAGGCAACTCCAATAAAATTAAATGATGGTCAGCCATAAACAATGTAGCACTTAGATACTTTAAAATATGTTTCTTTTACTTATTTAGTTGTTTCCGTATATGTAAACAATTATCAATTAACCTTTAATTTTCCACACCTATCTTGATTGGTAGTCATCGTAAGTTCGTGTACGAACATACATTTACTCTAGAAATCTCCGTAATAGTATACAAAAATCGCCAGCACGTCATAAACCAGACAATTAGTAGTTCTCAATGCACGCGATGCACAAATAATTCATTACCGAGCCGTATTCACCGCATACAATCACTTAGACTGTCATGCAGGACATTTAGACTTAGCAAGTGGAGTAATTACTGAACCACTGAAAGGTTAGAAATAATTGGATAATAGGGGTAGGTTATGCACCGTAATGACACGTAGTTGTGGTATCGATAGAAATAGAAGTTAGACTAGAAGACGTTAACGAGCAGGCTCTATTCAATTTCAATTATGAATGAGTGATTTCAATGCGTTTGCTTTGTGGGCTTCCGCATTTGGCATGTCTAAAGGATTGTCGGAGGTCAGTAATGACTAGTGATGAAATCTCGGTCACGATAAATGCAACATCAATTTCGAATTAAGAAAATAAACTGTTGTCGTAATTATTTTCGAAAAAAACTCTCAATATAAATCGCTAATGAGAAAAATAAATTACAAATAGCCTGAAAGAAGGTTTCACGACAAATTCAATTTGTCAAGAGTTATTCGCCGACACGAACCAATTAGAAGCCGGATGTCAAGGAAGCCGCAATTAAAAGGAATCCTCGAATATCTTCCGACTTAATGACTTCTTTGCTTGTTAATTCCTTGTCGCGAAGGAAAAAACCGGAGTCGGATTAATTCCAAGTGCGAGTCGATTGTTTGCATAAGCCTCGGCTCGGGAAGCATCACCTCTCTGCCACCGGCTTAAAAAAATAATTAAAATCCGTAATCACTCTTGACTCGGCCTCCCGGGGGGACGTCGGTTTGTCTTGCTTCGAGCGAGCGCTTTCTGAACAACTTCAGATTTTTACAACGACCCCGCCATCTCGCAAATTCGTTTACGTGACGTTTTAAATGACTGTTATAAAAATAGCTACATTACTGGCACGATTCATTTTACAATATTGTTCCAATAGTGGCATAAAGGGCATGTCGGAATGTTTATTGTCGTCTCAGAAATCCCAACGACACACACGACAGTCCGGAAAGTTTGAAAGTCGCTTCGTTATAGGTTACCCGCAAAATATGAAAGCTTAGTTCATCCCTCGCATGTTCGATAGTAGTTTTCTGCCCTCTTAACAACATATTTCGGTATATTTCGATTACCATAAAGCGTTTGGCGTGATGTATATTTACGTTTCATTATACATACTTGTTCCAATACATGCACCGTACGGTGTAGTTATTATGGCAACTCATTCTTTATTACATCCAAAGATGTTCGTGCACTCGCTGACTGGAGTTGTATAGAGGAATTTTCATGGTTAAATTTATATTTCACGAACTCAATAAGATGTGAAATAACTTACAATAGGTAAAATTCTCCATTCTCCGTTGAAAAGAATTTGAGCTTATCACGGTCCTAAATTAATAAGCATTCAAGTCGAGCCAAGTAAAAATGAATAAAGCTCGTAACACCGAACAATGGCGTAATAAGGATGGTGCATTTTGTCTCTGAGAGCTCGCTTGCAAAACAACAATAATTCTTCTTCCCGTGAAAAGATTTTCAGCGTTATTCCACTTGAAATTATTATTTTTTTTTTCTTGTCGTCGTCTTGCCATTGTCTCGGATGGGAGGTAAGTAATGAAGGAAATTGGGGGTTCTTGCCGGGACGGAGGGATGCTAAGATTTGCGTGGCCGACCGCTGGCTAATGCCGAATAATGAAACAGCTTTGAGATATTCTCCGCTCAGCGGTTGGGATTTATTAGATTCAGCCAAACGGAATTAGGCACTTACGGGATGTATCTACTCACACAGACGCGGCCTCTTCTATATTCAAACGGCATGTCATTGCGCGGGTATTGTTGTTTAATTAACATTTCCTTTTTTTACAATTAAACTTCTTGGAAACTAGTAAGTGGTGTTTACTTTACTGATTCATAGCACTGATCAAATGAGCCACTTCCGTATAAACTATCAGCCAACAAATTAGCAGAAGACGGTTGATTGCGGTAAAACTGTTTTGTTTAAAACTTGTTGTGTTTGTGTGTTTAAAACATTCTTCCACCTTAACTTGGCAACGTTTGAGTAACTGTTGGGAATAAAATGAACGTCGGGAGGTTCCATTTTATCCCCAAATCTCAATTTTGTTAAGTCTCGAAAGATTCAACAACAGTTTTTGCTCGGGCACTTTTTTTTACGCTCGCGGTGCATTTTCAAGTTGTCATTATGCTCTGCATTTCTCCGTAGCCATCATCCGCAGCATTCTAGTTTTATTGTATTTATGATCAAGTGTTTAATCAGTCAAGTTCTAAATTGGATCCACTTTCCCCGCAAATTCGAGGCCGCAATAATCCTCCTCCACTCACTCATACGACACGTCCCAACTCAAACATTACTTTTGTAGTTTCCTATTTACATATTCCCAAAGCGGCTTTCTTCGTAAACTCCAATATTTCTTGGCTCATACTCGACCCGGCTCAGAGCGGTCCGCCATCCAGCATTTTTAATCTCGTTGCCCGGATCTCGGGAGCCCACGTGTGCCCGCGACCCTCTGTGTTTACCTTCCGAAATAGTTTAACGGGAACAATTTGCATCTGCTTATGCACGGTCCGTCCTCGGTTGTTAACTACGACTCTTTCCTTGTGACAAAGGCAATCGCAAATTTGAGAGCGTACCTACGCTGCATGTGTTTACATGTTTTACAACCTGCTGGTATTTTGAGATGGGCACACAATACATTTTACAAACTGAATTTGCATATACGTGTTAATAATATTGTGCTTTTCAAAACTGTAGTAACTTAATGATGTTTGTTGAGTATTGCCGTTACAAAATATTATATTCAAATCAACTTTGCAGAGTATTTTAGTATATTTACTAAATAGAGAAAAAAAGCCAAATAACAGCTTTAGCTGTAGCTATATGTGTTGTGTTGTGTTATGTGTGTATATTATGTTATTGTATTATACCTACTCTAATCTGTTTATGTTGTATACATATATAGCTAAATACTAACATGTATCGTAAAATTAGATTAAAAAAGCTTGTGACCCTTAAACTTTTCAATGTGCGATAAAACAAATGTAGTGTTTGCTTCAATCCTAAGCACACATGGTGTTCCAGAAAGATATGGGCAGGTTTGAGACGTGGGCCTAATCGATATCCTTATAATGATTGCCAGAGGAGCTCGCATACGAAATAAGGAGGGCGCTTGACGTCGAAGGTGTCCGAGGAGGGGCGGGCAACGGAGGGGGGAGATATGAGACGATTTAGATTTTTTCCCTCTTCTATTCTTTCGTTTTTTAGGGGGAGCGCCCTCGAAAAGGGTGAGGAATTTAAGACGGTGCCCGATCGATTTTTCGCGCATGCATTGGTATTCTCGTAATGTCATACTCGAGATTAGAGTTATGCTTTTTTATGCGTCATTGTTGAGCTGGAATGAGATGTTGACATAGCAATGTTGTTTGTCGCCTTATACATTGTTTATTTTCTTTTTGCAAATACGTAACATGAATAGGTAACTAACTTCATTTGACAAATCACAAATGTTTTGCTTTTTGCGTAGGTATGACTGTCGTAGAATGATTGAGACTGAGTATTTGGACAAATTTACCTACAACAAATCTGCGAACGACATTCGAGCATCAAAATTATATTGTAGAAGAACTAAATCTCTGCAATACTCAGGAATAAATTCGTACTAATTAAAAAATGAAAATGTAAGTATAAAATTATTAACATAGGTAAAGAACTTTATTGTCTTAAGAATTGAAAATAACCTACAAACGAGACCTTGCCAACCCGACCTTGGAACAGTACACAGCGAATGGAAGGAAGGGGTACAGTCGGGATCGGGACTTGCACAACGTTGTTTACGTCCGTTGACTTTATCTTGAGCAGTTTTAAAATGCGAACGCTGACGTAGATTACACAGTAAATGTCAATGAAGTGTAGGCACAATACACATATTATGCGTACGATTACCTTGCGTACATAAAAAGTTTTTAGAAGCATAGGTATTCTTTCGGTCTGTCGAGTTTTCTTTTTATTAATGTGAGGGGTCAACATTGGTCTCACATTGGTCACACATTGGTCACATATTGTACCAATGTTGTACCAATGTTGTACCAATGTGAGACCAATGTGAGACCAATGTTGAATGAAAATCTGTTCGAATAGCAAATGTCAATGTAGTTATAGCGTTGAGTTGGGTTGGAGCTGTGTCTGTCCAGTGTGTGTGTTTATTTTTCGAATCGCGGCCCTGCTAGAAGTACAATTTAAATTTAACTGAAAAACATAAAACTAGATTATGCTCTAGATGGGGTAATTTTAACATTTATTAACACAATACTATAATCTACAAGTAGTAACAAAAAAATGTTGTGACCCGTTTAAGGGCACAATTGGTATCGTAATCAAATTATGAGAAACTAAAAAAAAAAATTTTTACGCGACAAAAAAAATTGGTCTTGTATGGAGGGTTGGCCGGCAGCGACGCACAAAATTTTTTTATACAAAAAAAAATCTTTTCGCGTCCAAAAATTTTCTCTCCTACTTTTTGTTTGTCGCAATACGATACCATTTATGCCCTTAAACGAATCACCACTATTTTTGATGCACGCTGTATATGAAGAGTAGAAGTAAATATTCATCCATACACGACAAAAGTATATGGGATGCTAATAGATTTGTAACGCAATAAAAAAATGTAACAGCATATTTTTCGTCATTAATAGATTACCGTCAAACCGGCACAAAGGCAAGGCGCGAGACGCGTCAAAGGGGCTAAAAGCCTTTCGGCCCACAAAAAAAGTCTCAATTAAAAACCTGACGGAAGCTTTTAGAAGGTAATCCTTCAAATTGTTTCCAACGCCCCCTCATTAGCACCGAAAGTGTTAAAAAATAAACTTTTTAATCTTTATTACTCGACTCCGCTAAACGGCTTAAATTTTTATAGAACAACAATCTGGATCTCCTTTTTTAACCCTTCTTTGTGATTTATTAGTGGGCAGGGAGTTGCTTTGAATTTTTCTACTATGTTTAATTTAGTGACTGGCTGTCATAATTTGGGGAGAGTTTTAAACGTGATTTATCATTAAGATTGTTTCACTTTTCAACTCGTTTTCTTAATAAATCTTTTAACTTACTTTCTTAGATTTTAGTATTCTACGTCTACAATTTGTAGCCACCCTTCGAAGAATTTATTTTTGATCGGTAGATTAACATGCATAAGGTTGTAATGACATTCGGGATTGCTGTAAAGATATTTGTGGATACCTATTTGAAAGCGATTAATATCACAGCAGCGTGCCTGCAAAGGCTGAGCCTTAAGGGCACAGTCAAAACATCCTATTTTAAAATAACGTTTTTGATATTTAGGTTAACGAACAATAAGGATAGTTAACGAACAATGCAACATCTCCAGCATTGTAGATATTTATAAACCAAACCCCACAGTTGTGATTTGCGTAATCACAAGTATGTGTGTTTGAATTACAAACCATTATCTTTACCGTGTCAGTAAGTAGGGGTATTAAATCACAACAACAAAAACTTTAAATTCAGCCAACGTTCATTACGATGTAAACAATGTTCTATTATTCAATCGAAAAATAACGGAACAAAAAGAAAATTTGCCTCCTAATTTACTGTTTCACCAATAAGTATCACGAAAACAGAATTAAACAAACCGAATGAAACAAACTTCGCTAATTACACGAATAAATCCAAACAATTCCCCACAAACCCCGGGGCCCGCCGAATTAAAAAGAAAAACCGGCAGATTGGCAAAAAAGCATTTCCTTGACAAGTTTTATTTACCATAAACATTGTTATGGCGGCCGGGGCGATGAAAAAGTTTGCAGTCATTAGATTCGTTAATTAATTCAAATGAAACTGCGACGAAACATTTAAATTCCTTTCCGTGAGAAAGGAAATCCGCCTGAGTTCGGTTCGCGAAAAAATCTGTGCTATAAATGGAAATTAAGGATTTTTTAAGACTGGTGTTGAACGGAATTAATTACTTGTCTTGCAAGTTCCAGCCCCTCTCAAGTTTCATTAGCCGATATCACTGGAGTCAAGGGTCGAGGGGTTCTATAATGGTGCAATAATTAAGACAAAGCCTCTTGTTTCTGTGAAAAGCTTGCTAATTATTCATTTCTGTGCCCGACACAGACATTTTATGGGGTGACAATTTGTAACGATTCCCGTTATCTTCATCTGCACTCCATCTTTCACTTTACATTACTTTTTACCTATTTAATGGATTTTTAAAAAGAATTGAGATTCTGAATGGTTATGGAATAATAATTTAAGTGAGAAATATCTTAACATTTTTTTTATTGCGATTGGAAACAATTTTGCTTTTAACTGTAAAAGCTTTTGAAGAGAAGCTGCCATAACTGCTTCGTTAGAAATAATTAATAACTTCAAAAATTAATTTTATTTAACTATGTCTAAGTACCTACTATACTTACTTCTTGTCTTATTTCTGTTGGCTGGTAAAGTTGTTATTTAAACAGTATTTTATTACGTACGAAGTACAGGTATTACCTACCTACAACGTTTCCACAAACTAGAGAGTTTTACAAAGAAATTTAATGACGGCTATTTTGGATTTTTTAATGAATGCCCAAATAAACTAATTTCTAAATCTGTAACATCTGATTTATACACAGAACTAGTATGACGACTTGACAAGAATGCTTGTTAACAATTAACAGCTTGACCAAAAAAGCGATAGAGTCAAGTGTCATTTGAAATTGAAATTAATATGTTACTTACTCGTATTGCGTGATCTATTTCCTTTGGTAACATTAAATTTCAAGATCAATACACGAACCGTATCTATAGAATACAGTTTTTCGTATTTGTCCCTTAAAAGCGGGTTTAAATAATTTTATAAAAGCCTGAAAGTTGTGCCACTTTTGGATTTGACGTCTATCGCTTTTTCACTAATGATTTCATTTAATTTTAACTGAAGCTAACTGAAGTGTGCAAATAAGAGGCCATATGTATTTACATATGGCCTCTTATTTGCACACTTCAGTTAGCTTTAAGCGTTTGCCTTTTGCTATCTATTTATTTATCTATGTAACTATAAATAGATTCTTCAGCCAGTTAGTGTTTTGGTTTTAAAGCCTGCCTTTTATGGCTTTTCATTATTTTATGGCCAGTTTCCGACGCAAAGTGTCACTTAGAAAGCCTCTTCTATAGTGTTATATTGTGGTTTCGACCACGAACAAGTATAATTAAATTAGATTAACATTACCACTTAGAAATGGGGAATAGTTGTATGCATCATTGGTAAATATACGAGTATGTCTTTCTTTTTATAGCTTGATAAGTCTCTTGTATACACCAAATTTAAAATAAACAGGTCAGACATCGACTGACATTAAGAGTGTCTACACTCCAAGAACCTTCGATCCCTTTCAATAACACTCGTGACATGACGTCTATGAAACCATTTTTGTTAAATCATCAAAGTCATTGGCTAACAATTGAGGAACAGACATGCAGTTAAGGAGGAATAGCAATTTTATAACAAATCCTTAAATATCACGAGCAGTCAAAAAATAAAGTAGAATTGCGCTCTATATTGTCCGGCGTTGTCGACACACTTCTTCCGACACCTACGCTCATCGTGTGCCGACAACAGCCGTGAAAGAATTAAAAAAGTCCACACAAAATTATCTCAGCATAAACGCCATGTACGAGGTTCGATCTGATAATGCCTCCCATTAATTTGTGCAAAGTTCGCGTCGACACCGCCGCTCTCCTTATAAAGGTGAGAGGACAAAATTTATAAGTTCGATTACTTTAATCTCGGTTAACTTATGCGAGTACAATTTCGAAGCTGACAAAAGAAATGCATGCAATAAATCTGGTGTGCTTATCTTGTGAATATAGCCGTATTGTTGGGGGATGTCTGCGATCTAAAACTAACATGGTGTAATTAATTTAATGAAGTAGTGTTATAAAACACGCGAAGTTTTTCGTCGCGTGTGGTGTGGACGGAAGGGGACGTTCTAGGCCGTTCTTCCAATCGCCTGCTTAATTCTACGCTGTCGCAAACTAGTATAACAGCTCTTTAAGTACCACTAGCTGTTTTGGATTATTGAATCACAGTTACACTGGTTTACCTGAGCATACGGTTCGGAAGGCGTGCGGAAAATACAGCAAGTTGGGCCTGTGAAATTGTGAATGCAGATGGAACTGCTATCGCACCGGGATTTATAATTTATTCGTCTGTCTGTACATTTTTAATCGGGCCATGCATTTTGTGTAACAGTAAATATATTACTTAAAAGATCTGGGTTTAGAAAAGGTCATAACAATAAGGATATAGGTAATTATTAGCAAAAGTTGATTGCAGTTATAACTAGATTTTTTTGTATGTAGTCACCTGCTGGAAACCGGTTGTTCGCTACCTAAATTCAACCAGATCGTCGATTTATCGCATTAAGGTCTACCGTGAAGACCATATTATTAGGGTAACTGTGTGTTTCAATCAAATAACACATTTAGATCTAAAGTTAAACTTCGACCAGAAATCTGATAAGCTTTAAAATAAAACAGAGGAACTTAGTGACAAACAGAATACCTAAATTTACAAGAAAATACCTGCACACAATCCAGCTGGATCAAACTGCTATACCATGAATAAGTTTTAGGTATGCTGAAATGTATATGTGTGTATTATAATGATGACCTTGCTCAAAAAGCATAGTCGACAAATTAAATATTTCTAGTACTTAGAAAATTTCCAAATTCATACAAGAATATTCAAACAATATTTAACAACCAATTTGCTGCAATAGCACCTACATATATATGCGCCTTAAATGATCATACGGTGCAATATGATATACGTAGCAGGCTAGCTCTAATCAACTTAGCACTAATGAGGGCAATATAAATCGCGTCTTAATCCGCCCGGGCCATAAATACGGGCATGAGCGCCATATTTCTCGATTAAGTGCGAAAGTGCTCGTGCGTTACGCGCGCGATGTGCGTTCTAAGCGCGGGCGCACACTTGCGATTAGCTTTGAAGTTGAAGCTCATTCGTTATGTGTGTTATTTTACATTGCGCAATTTTGGCGTAAAAATGGTAGGTAAAAAATGTCCTGTTTATAAATTAGAGCAATTTTTTTATATTATTGTACATGTTATTGTACATAGGTACAATTAAAGGTACAAAATACCTTTTAAAAATACAAAATTCATATACCTAGGTATTTTGTCAACTCTAAATATGAATCCAGTAAAGTCGGGTTACTCTGGCCGTGAAGCGTAACTTTGACCTATGGGATTTACTAGATCCAATCCAGGTTTTATTATTGAATTGAAATTATGGCTCATTGCCATGTTTAGGATTCTATCTAATCTACATTTTTTTTATTCGACCCTTCTGTACGAGTATGTGATTCTTAAATGGGTCAAAATAACCCTCCGTTGGGTCAAAGTAACTTGGGGTTCTACCGCGAAAATTCGTTCGCCCCGTCTCTATCGCTCTTGCATATTCGAAAGAGAGTGATGCATATACACGATTCGATTAACGAAGTGGTTCGCGGGTATAGGCCTGGCTTTACGGTTCTTAAAGTTGTCGGTCGATTCTGCTACGATTCGTCTGCGGCGCGCCGATGGTAGGCGTCATTAAGCCCCGATTGGCCACGCGCATCGGATCCGCTGTCCGCGCAATTATAATCAGCACTCGTAATTCTAAAGCAATCAAAGGTGTGGCCTGTTTGCAAATATATTTCATTGTGGTTGCGAGCGAAGTATCCCAGTTTATGTGAGTTTCAGTAGGATATATCATGCCGTGTGATAAAATTTCGTTATTTATATGTTTTGATGTAAATATGGTGTACTGTCAAGTTTAAGTTTATGTTTGTTAATGTATTCTGAAAATTTTATGCAAATATTACGTAACTGGTGTACTTTACGCTTTATAATAAACAATAATTTAACTATATACTTATTATAGTTTTCCTGTATGTACCTACATCATTACTAAATATGTATTATTGAATGTAAATTGTGTATAAACATTGTTGGAAGTTTTCTTGAAGAAAGCCATATACATAGGTGAGTACCTATCTAATTCAAAATATACTCGCCGTCTTTAAAAAAATATGAGTGATGTACAAAAACAAATGCCAACAAAGTCAATGTCCGTTAAAAACTAGCAACAACACGGTTGATAATGAACCAAGATTAATATTTAGCCTTGTTGGCATTCGATCTACATAATCCTAAGCAAAGCTTCTTACCATAAATAATGCGTGTAGTCTTCCAAAGATAATAGTCCAACGCGTAGGCGACTACGGATCGACAATCCTGATTGTAAATCAGCGCTGGCGATTCTATCTCACCAATCGACAATCGTATCGTATGGTTTGATAATAGAATCCTTACTTGACTGTTGTGTTCTCATCGCTTATTCCGGCGGGGGCGTTTTGGGCACCAGCGTAAGACAACCTAGAAAATACCCAACAACCATGCGTATTTCGAAAGCGCTCTTACACTGGTTAATCTGATCAATCAATTTGGCTAGCAATAGTAAACATTCTGGTGTTAGTGGTGCAGCTGAGACGACGCTATCGGCTTCAGTGGCCATTTTGAATTGGAACTGGTTTCAGAGTCGTAATGCTGGAGTGACAGACGCGCAGATATATTAAATAAAAGGTAACTTTATAGGAATTGAAATGGCAGTAACAATCTAATTTAAGAATTTGTGATTCATAAGTTTTTATCCACCCTTTTAACGGTCCAGACACTGTCAGTAATAATATCATTATTTCTGTACCCGTCCTTTTCTATGTATATGAAGAATGAGAAGGATGAGTAGATAAATAATTTCATTATTACTGACCGTGTCTGGTCAGCTTTTAATTGATCATCAGTATTATTACGAATCTAGTAATGTTTTACAATACCTAATTGTTACATATTTATTGTTGTTTTTGAAAATATAGCACATAAGTAGGTACCTACTGAAATATATGTGATATTCATTTGACTGTGGATTGACAACTACACTAATTTATGATTAGGTTTTCAAGCATAAACCAAGTTCTAATTATTGTGCCATGTTTCTAGTATTGTATAGTAGTATTTAGTAATGTCAAACTTAAATAGCGCTAAGCATCTAAATACTAGACAGCTTCCAGTAATATCAACACGTATTAAAAACCACATGTTATGATGTCTATTAAATTTTACTTGGTAGTGAAACTATCTACCAGAAATAGATAAAGATGAAAAGAGAAAATAGCGGTTATAAGAAAATTAAGGAACGACTCTAAATAAACCTAGATGGAGAGAGCTGAATACATTGTTAAAATTATTTAATATATAAATAATAGGTAGTTGTTCTTTACTCGAGTATCTTCAACTTCAAACCGGTACGGCACTTAGATTTCGAAATCTAACTTTTTAACAATCAAACTCCGAACCCGTCATCCCGTGTTAATAACTGCATCCCAAACAACTATGTTAATCCACACGGAAACCGAGATTTATCGGCTTGTAAACAAAAGAAACGCCTACAACCGCGGACCAGATACGAGAGTGTAGGTGTCCTAATAGAGAAATTACTTAGAATAAAATATAAGCGTATAATATGTATTCGTTGTTCCTTGCATTTACAAAAGGGATTGTGTCCATGGGCATCATTCTCTAGAATTAGTAAGTCGAATGCCCTGTAAACCAGCATAAATTCTTTCTCCAAGATGTTATGAAACTGGAGCTCTTTTTACACTAGTTAATTTGAAGAGTGGACTCGCCCGCGTTTCAGCAACAAATAAGAATCCACAGCCTTATGTTTGTAGCACAGATAAGTCCTTTTGGAGGGACAAGGGAGGATTGATAGGGAAAGTCTGTACCCACGTGCGAACATGTCCGCTGTGTTGATTGTAATTTGTAGAGCGCGGACGCTGGCCGGCCGCGGGGCGAATCTGCGAGGATTTGATTCTATATCTCTTGAATATTGGTGGCCAGTGTGAAGCCATGTTGGTCAATGAGAAGATTTTATATGTATATTAATTTATAGTGGTTTACCAGCATTAGAACTATGAGCTAACTCAAGCCTATTCTTATTTTATCGTATGGCTAAATGTCACTGGATATAGATAGGCATTTCTTCCCTGGGGTAGCAGTAGTGGGAAAGCAGATGATAAGGAAAATCCAGTGAGTGCTGCGAGGTCCAGATGGGACACTGCAGCTGCCAAGTCTGTTACTCTTTTAGCACCACCCGGGGATCACGTGTAGGGTTGTCTAAGGTGTTTCCTAGGGACGCAGAGTAACATTGATCCCTCTCAAGCCTAAATAATAATTAACATTAAAGTTTGGTCTGTCATTACGTAGTTTTGATTAAATGTTAAGAATAAGGGATTTTTTATGTTTTGATTATTTTATTTACTTTTATCTTAAGAGTTGTCATTTGACCGACGGGACCGACCTACAACAAAAAAAAACTAACATGGTCACTAAACATCGTAAACTCGAAAAAAAATTAAGTAGTAATATTTTATTAGTAGTTGTAATAAAAATAATAAAATAATATATGTAAGTAGCGGAATAGCCCCGGAGTTTGTCGTCCGCCGCGGCGGTACCGATCGCGTAATTTATCCCGCGCCCGCGGCGTGTCCGCGCGGGATTAGTCCATCACGGGCTGCGCGAGCGCCGGTTAGCCCAGTCAACGAGGTTTATTAAGCACTAATATTAAGTCATACTTAGTATAGTAATACCATTTGAATATAATTCCAAATAAACAAAAATGAGTGTAATGTTTTTGCATAATAAAAATAGGTACTCTGAGATGAGAGGAGGCCAAAGACGTGTAACGTGCTACCTAATGAGATTACCTACATACAGGGTATGTTTTCAATAAATAGCCATGTTCTGGGAGGTCATTTGGTAGGCCATACTAAACAACTTTAAGTATGGGTGGGACCAACTCCGAAATCACAATTTTTTTATGGCTCTTTACATACATTTCGGCCGATCAGACGTCGACGTTTTCTAATTATTTTTTTGGGATTTCGGCGTTGGGCCCATGGAAAATGTTGTTCAATATGACTTACCTATCACCTCTCACAATATGGTTAGTTATTGAAAAAACATCCTTTATAAGTGAATGTGTTCTCATAACACCTATTTTTACTTTCTGTTCTGAGTCACAAGTTACGTTTATCTGTATTTTACAATAATATATAGAACGTCTATTAATTCTTTTATCTACACTCACATTGTAAGTCCTCTAAAATATGTTCAAAAACGGTAGGCAATAGCCAGCATTACCACAAGCGATTTTAATATGATAAGCTTTTTATCTGTGGTAGTAACGTAATTTTAACTTTACATGCTCAAATATTGTTAAGTTATGAGTTTCAAATTTGGAACATCGAATTTGATAACATAATGTAAATCCTGCCCTCCTCTCAGACCACCGGCATGCGCCCGCTCGACCGCCGGCACAATCGAGTTGGCCATGGCGGTGCAATGGTGGTCATTCTATGGTTTCCGAACACGTAATTTAGGATTTATAATATGAGTGTAGATAAAGCAGTGTATGAAACTGTACGTAATTAGGCCTTAAAACACTCGTGTGATCTTATTATGAAACCACCACTCAAAAACCACACTCGTATGTTAGGGACCCTTATTACGTAACAGTTACATAAACTACTATAAACGATATCGTATATACATAGCTGATACGCAACTACTTTCATTATTTGTTTAAAGTTAAATTGAATTCAGTGGACTCGTTGATCGGACTTATCTGCGCCTGGGCCGGTAATGCTGCGAATTATGGGTCGCGCTTAATTGGAACACGCAATTCTACACAAATCCAACATTAAGGCTTCGATCAGTGATACTTTCTACAATACCTACGGCCAATAATATAAGAACTTAATGTATATCCAAACAATGTAAGACTTCTCTTAAATAGGTATAAAATTTTTGTTTTATGGTCAAACAAAAAAATATATTCTCCATATCCGGAAGAAGTGGAAAGTAAGTAGGTAAAAATAAAAGGGTATTTTTAAATGGGAAAAAAATCTAGCCATAAAGGCCCTCAGTTTATCCCACGGGGTTCTATTAGAGTTAGACTCTCTTTTGCAATAGTTTACCATCTACAATGTTTGTATGCAGAAGGAGGGTCTTTTTCTCTGCAGCTGACTGTACTATTATTGAAAAAAAAAACGTAGAATGTAATGACGAACTAAATAGTAAGTACCTAAATGTATTTAAATCACTTTATACTTATTTCAAGCTAACATGGTCATTAACGTTATAACTATTGCTGGAAACGGAGTACATATTTACCCCGTAATAATGGCATGGCGCATGCAACTGTGTCGAAATATCGGGTGCTCAAAAGCTCCAATATACATTGTAAATACCCCGTTTTCATTAATAGTTATAACTTACACTTAATGCTTGCCAGTCCCGTATTGGCTTGTACAGCCACCAAAGGAAGTGTCAAAGTTGATTTTGGACATTGCGTCGAATGGCCTGTAACGTCTGCCATAGACGTTACAGGCCAATGAGGATGATACACTTAGATTATTAGATGGTACTGAAGTCTTTTCTACGCTTCTTTATCTCGTACAGTTTAAAGGGTTCTTATATGTTCCAAAATTTAGATATTAAATACTTAAAGATCTCGTTAACCATCTTAAAATATGGTTTGTCAGGCGGCTTAAGGATAATTTCGCCATACAAAAAGTATTATTAACCTGCTAGATCACTGACCTAATGAATCAGATTAATGCCAAAATATTTGACACTACCAAGCCCACGGAAAACTATATCATTTATATTCGCGAAACCAGTTTTACATAAATCCTCAAAAATTTAACCGGAAGTCAAGTGTAATGACCCAGCTTCGATTTTAGATAGAAATCTTATCGGAATCAATATATGCAAATGTTCTGATATATGAACATTTAGTTTAAATAAAATTGCCTTAAATCCTTTAGACCTGTTCTCGTTCATTCATAAAATACGTTACTAGACTCAGCAGTAGAAGTATCTAAGCAGATTAGGTGTTCGAAGTGAGTTTAACACGACTTTTTGTCGAGAGAACAAAAGTATGTCAAGATAATTTTGAATATGTTGATCACCTCACCCGTTTACATCTCAACTCACCTGCTGGCGGAAAAGAAAATAAAGCTATGTACACACCACAATCGGTAATAAAGAAGGCTTCAAATCGCGGGCATTTGTGGCCCGAACCGAATGGTGAGGCCCGTAAAAAAGCGATCTGAGACGCCGCCCTGGGTGCGTAATTTACTAATACTTAGGTACTGCGAGATAAGAGATGAAATATTTATTGCCATGCCTTGCGCCTTATTTACACATTATAAATATTTTTTTATATACCTAAGTATATTAATTTTGCCCAGTTGGAGACACATGTTCAATCTGTTCAAGGGATTTTGACTATGACAAGTAGTTACGTATCTATGGTAATATCTGTACAAGAGGAAATCAAAATTCGACACAGCGCAACACCAATTATAATAATTCTATAATTCAATAAGAAAAACGGTTAAATAATAACAAAGTACCAAGGACTCCTAATCAACTTTAATCATTCGTATCTCGAATTGGGCCGTTATTATAGTAATGGCTGGCGGAACACAGAAACAAACATACATACAGGTAGGTAATTAAAGAAGGGGTTTCGTAATAGGCCGATAATTTCGCCCCAACAGCAATTTTCTAGAATTATAAGAGTAATGACGGCGTTTGATTACGTTACTATCAAGTTTTGGAACAGTTCTATGATAAATGACTAGGCGATAGGATTTATCGTGTTTTTTTAGCGCGCCTTTAAATTTAATTCGAAAATGATTATCGAATTAACGATCGGTAGAGTTATTTTAAACTGTGTTGTACTAAAAAGTGTTTCAAATTAAATTTAAAGGAAGGATCATTATATTCGTTATGATTAAATCCTAAGTACCTACTCCAGAAGAAACTCTAAAAATCTTTATAAAACGTCAAAACGGTTAATTTTCTATATGAAACTTATACTGTGACGTTATATGCCGATTATTAAATAATTGAAAGTGCAAAAATATGTTTCACCTTATTTTCCATTGTATTTTCGCAAATTGGGTCTTGTGACTGCTACGAAGCAATTAAATTTATCTACAGGAAAGTAGCTAATTAAGGCAGACCAGGGTAAATCATATCGCAGAGCCAAACAGTTCGAATGAAACATTTTTGTCATATTCATAAGATCTCAGCACCACGGCTTACGGGAAGGCCAACCCCAACGCGGGACGCTGGCTGTCCAATGTCCATGATCCTACCCACGATCTTATCATCATCATCATCATCTCAGCCATAAGACGTCCACTGCTGAACATAGGCCTCCCCCTTGGACCTCCACACGTACCGGTTGGAAGCGACCCGCATCCAGCGTCTTCCGGCGACCTTAATAATATCGTCGGTCCATCTTGTGGGTGGGCGTCCTACGCTGCGCTTGCTAGTCCGTGGTCTCCACTCGAGCACTTTTCGGCCCCATCGGCCATCTTCTCTGCGTGCAATGTGGCCTGCCCATTGCCACTTCAGCTTGCTAATCCGGTGGGCTATGTCGGTGACTTTAGTTCGTCTACGGATCTCCTCATTTCTGATTCGATCACGTAGAGAAACTCCGAGCATAGCCCTCTCCATAGCTCGCTGAGCGACTTTGAGTTTTGAGATGAGGCCGATAGTGAAAGACCACGTTTCGGAGCCGTAAGTCATCACTGGTAACACACATTGATTAAAGACTTTTGTCTTTAGGCACTGAGGTATGTCGGACGAAAAGACATTACGTAGTTTCCCGAACGCTGCCCAACCGAGTTGGATTCGGCGGTTGACCTCTTTCTCGAAGGTGGACCTACCTAATTGGACTACTTGTCCTAGGTAGATGTACGAGTCAACAACTTCGAGTACCGAGTTCCCAACAGAGACTGGGATGGGCACAACATTGGCATTTGACATTAGTTTCGTCTTGTCCATGTTCATTTTCAAGCCCACCCGTTGTGAAACTCGGTTGAGGTCATCGAGCATCATGCTGAGTTCCTCCATCGACTTTGTCATGACTACGATATCGTCGGCAAACCGAAGGTGAGTGATGTATTCGCCGTTGATGTTGATGCCAAGTCCTTGCCATTCAAGGAGCTTGAAGGCGTCTTCCATTACGGCAGTAAACAGTTTCGGAGAGATAACGTCTCCCTGCCTTACGCCTCTTCGCAATGGAATCGCCTTCGTGCTCTGCTCCTGCAGTCGGACCGACATGGTGGCGTTACTATACAAACACTTCAACACTTCGATGTACCGATAGTCAATATGGCATCGCTGAAGAGACTCAAGCACCGCCCATGTTTCCACCGAATCGAAGGCTTTCTCATAGTCCACAAACGCTAAACATAATGGCAAGTTATACTCTTCGGTCTTCTGTATAACTTGCCGCAGCGTATGGATGTGGTCTATGGTACTATAACCTTTTCGGAAGCCGGCTTGTTCGGGAGGCTGGAAGTCATCAAGTCTGTGTTCGAGACGGTTCGTGATGACCCTTGAAAACAGCTTATAGACATGGCTCAGAAGCGTGATGGGTCTGTAGTTCTTCAATAGGCTGTTATCACCTTTTTTGAAGAACAGCACCACCTCGCCTCTATTCCATGTTTCAGGCGTTTTGCCCTCGGACAAGACGGAATTAAAGAGCTTCTGGAGGACTTTAAGTACCGGTGTTCCACCCACTCTCAGAAGCTCTGAAGTGATTCCGTCTTTGCCCGGCGCCTTGTTGTTCTTAAGCTGCTTCAGGGCCATCCTAATCTCGTACAGACTGATGTCCGGGATATCTTCGGTATAATGTCGGGACAGCTTGGCTCTTGGATCTCCTCCCAAGCTGTCAACGGGCTTTGCGATCGGAGTGTATAACTGTCCATAGAACCTTTCGATCTCGCCTAAAACCTCTGCTTTGCTCGACGCTATGCTGCCATCTTCCCGTTTCAGCTTTGTCATCTGGCTTTGCCCAATAGATTTGTCCTTTGCGAACACTTTGGAGCCTTGGTTTCGCTCAATAGTCTCTTTAATACGGTTAGTATTAAAGAGACGCAGATCATGTCGCAAGGACTTAGATATCCGCCTATTGAGCTGCCTATATGACTTCGCGTCATCGGGAGACTGCAACTGTAGCGAGCGTCGTTCAGCCATGAGGTTTAAGGTTTGCTCGGTCAATTTCTGAGGTCTATCTTTACGGCGGGGTCTAAAAAACTTAGACCCTACTGTGTGGACAGTTTCCACTAGCCCGTCGTTTATTTCGTCCACTGAAGCCAAGTTCTCTAGGCAAGCAAAGCGGTTAGAGAGCTCGAGTTGAAAGCTTTCGGGGTTTTGAACATGGGCTCGAGTAGGTCGGAGCGTAGACTTCATCAGGCTGGACCTTTCAAGTTTAATATTGATATTCAGTGAGCCTCTTACGATTCGGTGATCACTACCGGTCTTTATCCTGTTGATCACAGAGACATCACTGAATATCCGTTTCTTGTCGGTCATGATGAAGTCTATCTCGTTTCTCGTGGAACCGTCAGGACTCATCCAGGTCCATTTCCTGTGAGGCGGCTTCTGGAAGAAAGAGTTCATCATGAAGAGTTCCTCTCTCTCCAGAAAGTCGGCCAGCCTCTGCCCCCTAGTGTTCCGTTGCCCATACCCAAATTGCCCCACTCTCAACTCATCCCCGCTTCTCTTGCCCAACTTTGCGTTGAAGTCCCCCATAACAACAGTAAAGTAGGATTTAGAAGTATGTATGGCCCTACTTACGTCCTCATACATAGCCTCTACTTCATCATCGGAGTGTGACGAGGTTGGTGCGTACACCTGAATGACCTTCAGCGAATACCTTTTGGATATTCTGAGTATTAGGTATACCACCCTGCTCGACACACTGTCGATGGTTATTATGTTGTTTATGAGGGACTTGTGAACGAGAAACCCGACACCACCTTGGGACTGTTGGTCGCCCTCCCGGTGGTAGAGCAAGTTACCAGACTTCAGGGTTGTCGTGCCTTCCCCTTCCCTACGGACTTCGGACAACCCTACAATGTCCCAGTGTAACCTGCTCAGTTCCTCTTCCAGCTCGCAGATCTTTTCGTCAGTCCTCATAGTGCGTATGTTGTGCGTTACCAGGGCCAGTCGTCGTGGGGGTGGGTAGCCGAATCTTTGCCGGAGATTCTTAGCACCCCTGACCCCGCTGATGCCCTGACCGCTACCATAGCCAGAGCACCGGGGGTCGCCGGAAACTCGGGGCCGTGGTTTTTTTGTGCTCTGCATGATGGGGGGTTAATGCCATAATCGCCACGCTTGGCAGGCGGGTTGGCGATCGCAGTCGAGTACACCGAATTTGAGGGACGCTGCTGCCCGTCCACCGGTGTTCTGAAAATGAAAAATGATTCTTGATCAGTTTCGTCTTGCGATCCGATTCGCCTGAGTCTACCCTACCATGGCTATGGAGAAAATTGAATGTGAATTGAAAATGCTGCAGCAACGCTACTCTGAGATAGGTAGTCTAAGTAAGAGACTGTCTTACTATAGCGATGACCAAATCTGTGAAAACCCGTAATCAAATAAAACTGATAAATACGAACGGACGATACGTACTGACACGCGGACTCGGATAAATGCCTAAATAAGAAAACAGATACCATCATATTAAAGTTGGGGCCAGATGGCAATAGCCGCAGATTCTGCCACGTGACCTTGGTTGGAGCGAGTTGTTGACACGAGCGGCTACATGGCTGACACCAACCGCTTCTGCCAATGGTTGGCAGAGCACACCTAGACACCAAGGGCGTTTAAAGGTCACGTAGAATTTGGCACCAACCACTGGCTACATAGTTTAAAATCTCTGTTTTCCGCCAAGGTCTCGTGGCGGCGGCGGCAGAGGGCTGTGGTTGTATGCCGTCTGGCCCCAACTTAAGCTAGCCACAACTAACTAATCAGCCAACATTGTCGGCAGCAGGCAGGTGTAAAACACATCATAAAGGCGCGCCTGTGATGTATGGCTCGATTTGTTTCAAGGCTGCCTGTTAACATAGCTGATTTGTATTTCCATTTGTTTGAGCCGTCGCTGGCAGGTCTTGAAATAAGCATTTTGGGAAGTTTACAGAAATACCAATCACAAGGTACGGAGAATAATCCTTGTACAATATGTTATGCGACACGATTCAAGCTAATATCATATTCATATATACAAAGTATATAAAGTGTAATTACCTACTAATACAAAGGACAGAACATGAAAATGAATGACTGACTGAATGGATAAATTACTGTTTTCAAATATAAGACCCGCTGAGTTTCTTACCAGTCATAATAATTCTTGGGTCAGAGGTGTAGTGTTAGAACCGGTGGTAGTTTTTTTTTCTCTCTGACAGTAATAAGTGCATTCTAATGTGCCTAATTTGAAGTAAAAGTATCATTTTTTTATTAAAATTTAATATCATAAGGAACACCTACTACAACACGACGAATTTTCTAAGAACAACATAGAAGGGAGAGTTCAAGCAAATTCAGGAAAGCCAAGAAGAACAAGAAAGGAAAAACTAAATGTTGTGTCGTTTCAGGTTGTTAATAAGACGGTAAAGGAAAGACATACATGGGAACTGTTAAAACCCCAGCTCATAAATATACAATGACGATGACGAAATATACAATTTCATGCTAACCTATTTGCTCTGTACGTTCAAATAGGTTTCGGAATTGTATTAATTAGTTTTCTGAATTAAGTATCTACATACTCAAAAATAACTGAAGAGGAGAGTAAGATAATAATCTCATTGAGGATTAATATGTTCGTTAACTTTCAGGGATCTAAGTATTCTACAATAATTAAGCTTCATCATCATCATCATAATTTTAAGAGCCTGCATGGCTCTTGTCGGTGGAGTAATCGCCATTCCTTTCTGTTCTCCGCTATTTCTTTTAGCTCTTGATACGTCATGACGTTGGCTTTTTCTTTGGCTTGATCTTTATAGGGACAGGTATTGCGTGTCAGCTTTCCGCGCGCCTCAACAGGAGAGCCTAATGCAATGCTTGCCCCGACAGTTACCTCCCGACCGTGTTCCCGAATACACGCTCTTAATTAGTACATTCGTTGTGTCAATTCATACTCCCAGAGATCATCCTTGATAGACTATACAATATAGGTATAGCACCTATAATCTAGAAACGCACGTCTTGGTCTTTCTCGGTTTCTTCGTTTTGGTATTCTCCCTTCAAATTAAGCTTCGCGTTAGCAAAATTATTAAATTAATTTATATGTTTAATCCCAGCCAGAGATATCCATCACGTTCTAACCTGTGTTAAGCAATAACACAAAGCAAAGTCATCAAGCATCATTTATATTGTTTTGATTAATTAATTATTGATGGTTGAAAAAGCACGTTGGACCGGTCCGAGCCGTCTCGTGCTGTAGCTGTTCCTATCGCCTACCGAGGTATTGACTCGAGCACTCCAGTATAACCGTACACCTGCTTGATGCTGCGTCATACCTCGACTCTACTCTGAGCCCCCGGTATTCAGCCACTGTCACCTATCTTGCGGGTAGAGTAAACCATTGCGGGTTGTACATACTCAAGAACTCGACAATTCTAGCTTCATAAACATCTGTTAAATCTGAAATGCTGTTGAAAATCGTGTATCACTGTCCGTCATTTTGATGTTTATGATTGTTAGAAAGAGATATCATTTAAGATTGACTAAGTTCTAGAAATACAAATACAAATACAAATATGTAGTGTAGATCTAAGGTTATTAAAATGGTTCATTTGTTGTGTGCGTTCGGTGTACGCTTGTAATGACAGCAACATTAACATAAAAATTTTAATTGCCTTCTCACAAACATTATTAATACAATATATACATTAGCAACATAATCATACTGATTGTGTTTCGATGTTGCTTGAGGAGCGCGGGGCTGGACGGGTTGGAGGTGATTGTATCTATTTGAAATGTTAAGTTTAATTTGTTAGTGTTATCAGATTTTAGATGGGCATTGTTTATGTTAGTGTTAATTATTATTGTTGCGTCACAATGATGCTTTTCACGTTGTTACGTTGTATATTAAATAAATATGTGATAATATTTTGGTAAAGGTAACATTTGGCGGGCAGCGCTTACGTCATATGTTGTACAAATTCACTACTGTATTCGACTAATAATGCGTAAGTGCCGGCCGGCTAATAGTAACCCTACTATAATAATATCACATATGGTTAATTGCAAAATGATTCGTTTTAATTATCAAAATCGGCCAAGAGCATGTTGGGTCATGCTCAATGTAGGGGTCCGTAGTTCCCGGCCCGTCACAATATACCCCTTTAAAATGACGAATAAAACTCAAAATGACGGATTTTATTCAATATAATTATCCTTGAAAATAATTTACCCAAAGCTCCCTTTTTACATAATATAATTATAATTCGAGATTAGAATGGAATATGGATGTTTATTAGCCATTAGAACGCTATGCGAATTAAGATAATATTCTAATTTACATCCCACGCATATTATGGAAACGCAAAAATACCGGTGTTCCGTTTTAATTTTTAACGACAAAATAAAAGAGTGGAACTGGTTTAAAAAACAAATGAGACAATCCTTTTGTCACAAAGTAATAGACGGAGACCTAGCCCCCGCAAATAAGACACAATAACGAGAACGAGAGCATCAAAACCATTTCAAGTTAGTTATTTCTAGATCCAGATTTTGATATCAAATACTACAGAAACTACGCTGGTACGGACACGTTATGAGAAGTTCCGTAGACCAATGGCCCGTAAAGTGATAGTAGTATCCCAAAAAGGCATTTTCACTTAAATGTGTACTATAAACGGCCGGTTAGCAATGGTCACAAAACTCACGGTCAATGTCAAATCCCATACATTTTGCCAGGAATGTGACGGTTAGACGTTACTGAAACACGCTTGTGCTTTAAAGTACAGGTTAAAATAAAAATGCCCAGATATCGACACTAGTCCAAGAGGTCCCAGAAGGCCACGACTCAAATGGCTAACGGTAGTTAATTAGTGACCTCGAATCTTTTGAATTAGATCCAGTGACGATGACGACCCAGAATAGAACAAGCTGGCGAAAAGCGATTAGGAGAGCCGACTCCGATTAAACATGGAATAAGGCCGGAGAAAGAAGAAGATACTATGTTCAGAACATAAGTTCCAACATATGTAGGTAAACAATAATTATGTATATGAAAATCTCTCAAGACGGTAAGAATAAATATATAAATATAATAAAGTAAAAGTGCACATATAACTAATATATTATATTACGAATCTCACTGATTATAACAACATAAAGCATTGTAGGTACACAAACATTATCCTGTGTAACAACCACGACGAGCCAACGAGACAATTATACCAACATGGAAAAAAGACATGTCATTTGAACGAGAAGTCTTGTTAATGACAAATTATGGATCGAGCTTGGTTGTTGTGCAGCGAATACTGGTGGCGCTTTCACGGGCGGGGAGCAGAGTCCTGTCATTTCGTGTATGGCTGATTATACCGACTGTGTTTGACGAGACTTGTCTGTGACATTGTTGCTATGTATACTTGCTGTTTCTGCGTTTTTTTTAACTTGGGAGAGTTTCTGTTGAACAATTGGTTAATATAGCAAAAAACTGTTTTGCTTACAAGCGATTACCATTCGTGCAATAGCATCATTTACCAGACATAGCGCTGCATTGTAGGATGGACGATGCGAATGGCACAGTAACTTATTAAACCTAGCGAGTTAACAGAATGCTCGAGGACAGAGCTAATCTTTATGAATCAAAAAATATTAGTCCTTTGTCTATATTTTTTTTTCTGTTTTCCATTATAAACTAGACCGCCTACTACACCCTAGAGGCACCCATCGTTCATTACAGAAACCCTTTAAGCGATATCTGATCTTAAACCTTCCTCTTTAAGCCTACTATTCCTTGCACAATTACGATGAAGTAAAAACATTCCACGCTCGAATAATCATTGTAAAGACTTCTCCAAATTACACGCATGAGACAGCAGACTGTTTACACTAAGCTAATAGCTTGTAAAGAACAAATTACAGCACTTGTCACTCACGATCTCATAACTGCTGTTTGCGAGTTGCAACCCGGTGAATGCAACTAGGCTGGCGCAGTGATTTCCATTATTTTTTTAGGTTTAAGGCGCCTGAGTTTTCTGCAGAAAGAAATTTCTTGAAATCTACTCTACTTTGTGGTTAGATTTTGTGATTTTGGAAATGCTATTACAAATAATACTGCAAAACCTAATACTAAAATATTATTAATGTTTCTTTTCTTTTGGATAGAGTTAAGTAATTATGTTGTATGTACCTATCCATGTTCTTGAAAAAACTACTTACTGTAACGAATATAGCCTTTCCCTACTTAATGAATTAAGCACTAAAGTGACAAAACCACGGAAGAAAAAAACAGAACGTACGTTTCTATACTAAAGAAAAAACATACAAAAGAAGCAACTCAATGAGATGAACCGCGATCGATTTTTTTACTAGATGGCAACACCGTGGCGAGAGGTCTAGCTGTCATAATCCACCAATCATGTATATATATTTTTTCATAGGTGGATTTTGACAGCTGCTGTCAAAAATACCTCTTGTCACGGTGCTGTCATGTAGTGAAAATCTCTATCGCGGAAACCTTCATTGACACATTTCAAAAATTGATTCTTACTGTTTCTTTAATAGGAATGACGAATATTGATAACTTTTGTCTTGTGAACTATACATAAGCCAAAATAAACACTTCCTTACAGGTTTAAAGTCATTGGCAGGTCCATGCGCCTTAAACAAACCTAATGACATGACTGGATTTGATGAGTCGCGGACGTTTTCTATTATAGGGCGGAAAAGAAGGAAACTAGAACTTACTGCGCTGCTGCAGGAAAAGTGGTTGCTGCAGTTTAATTGTGCAGTAGGAATATTTATTCATGAGTAGCTAATTTATTTATGTAGCAAACTAAATAAAGCGAAAAGTGTAGTGACCTAAATTCGTGTAACTAAATGGATTTTTAAGTTATGTGTAAGTCTTGTTAGTTAAGATGCCTAAACTATTTGTGAAATTTTCCTTCTCTTACGTTTTAATTCACGTCAATAAGTGGAATTTATTTTAATTTAATTTCAGTTGTGCCTCTCAGACTTTCCTTTAAATTCCATCTAGTGTAGAAACAGTGTCAGACCATTTTACTAAATCAAATGATGTAACCCATCTTTTTAGGGTTCCGTAGTCAACTAGGAACCCTTCTAGTTTCGCCATGTCTGCCCGTCCGTCCGTCCGTCCGCGGATAATCTCAGTGACCGTTAGCACTAGAAAGTTGAAATTTGGTACAAATATGTATATCAATCACGCCGACAAAGTGGTAAAATAAAAAGTGGAAAAAATGTTTTATTAGGGTACCTCCTCCCCTATACGTAAAGTGGGGAGTGATTTTTTTTTCAATTCAACCCTAACGTGTGATATATTGTTGGATAGGTATTTAAAAATGAATAGGGGTTTAGTAAAATCATTTTTTGATCATGTAAATATTTTCGGAAATAATCGCTCCAGAAGTAAAAAAAATGTGTCCCCCCCCCCCCCCCCCCTCTAACTTTTGAACCATAAGTTTTAAAAATATGAAAAAAATCTCAAGAGTAGAACTTTATAAAAACTTTCTAGGAAAATTATTTTGAACTTGATAGGTTGAATAGTTTTTGAAAAAAAATTACAAAATAATTTCTGAACTAAGTTTGTAATTTAACCGTTTTAACTCTTAAGTGGGACACTTAAGAGTTAAAACGGTTAAATTACACGTGACGGACGGAAAACTACGGAACCCTACACTGAGCGTGGCCCGACACGCTCTTGGCCGGTTTTATTTTTATTCAAAACTTTGATTATTAAACCAACCGGATGCGAGACGCGCACTAATTTATATCACAAAAAGTCTGCCAATTTCGGCGCGGGGGACGAGGAAACGCACACAAATACTGTTAACACTAATGCATTTTCCATTGACGTCGCTACACACGCACACGATAAAATTATCAAACACTAGCATAAAATATACTCACACAAGTATAAACACAAACACAGACAACCTGTCCATGAACGAGATAATGTCATCTTCAAGTAAACGTACACAGTGCGAGGAACGCGTCGATAATAATATACTTAAGTATCGATATTTGTGACGTTTTCAAGTCAAAGGTACATCATTGTCGGTTGTTAATAAAGTTAATTTCTAAATGATTTTTTTTATGCTAACGCCTTATTGACAACCGATCATGATGTACCTTTGACGTGAAAATGTCACATTTTATCGTAGATTTATTTGTCGTATGCCTATATGTCACTGGATATAGATAGGCATTTCTTCCCTAGGGTAGTGGGAAAGCAGATGACGAAGAAAATCCAGTGAGTGCTGCGAGGTCCAGGTAGGACAGTAGAGCTGCCAAGTTTGTAACTCTTTTAGCACCACCCAGGGATTACGTGTAGGGTTGTCTAAGGTGTTTCCTACGGACGCAGGGAAACATTGATCGTAGGTTTGTTATATATTTTTGTTTCTTTACCACGTATAAGGTTTAGCTATTGATAAAATTATAATGTTAAGTTGTGATTAAATATCAAGTTTTTCTACCAGCATATTACTTACAATGTTAGTATTCTACGTGAGTTAGTTTGCCTATTTGTTAAGGACAAATCTTGCAAGCTGAATTAGAATAACTTTTATAGTATCAATTTAATATTTTGATGTGTATTTGCTTTTATATTTAGTGGAAAATACTACAAATTGGAAACAAATAACTATTACAATGAAACAATGAACTGCAAAGAACTCTGGAACATCACGGGATTCGAACCCACGTGTTTAAATTACCGTTCCAATGTGCTTCCAATTACACTAGACGTTCCTCTATCTACATCAGTGAATTTTTCACTGTAATGAACAATGATTAATCATAAACTTATGTAGATGTCATATACAAAGGGAAAAGTGCCTAGGCCTCCGGTGCCCAGGGCTGGGCCTGAGGCCTAGGTCACTTTTTCCTTTGTATATTACATCTATATAAGTTTATAATTTATATTGTAGTGTGTCTACTTAAAATAAACAAATCAAAATATTTATTAAAGTAATTTGATTTGTTATTCAGTTGAATTATTATTCAGTCACTAGCGACATCGTGATGTTCCAGAGTCCTTCACAGTTGATATTTTGATTGTAATGGGCATCTGTTTCCAATTTGTGTTTCTATTTCTATTATCTCTTCTTCATCTATCTATAAATATATAAAATAAGAAACTGACTGACTGACTGACATATCAACGCACAACCCAAAACCGCTGGTTCTAGAGATTCCAAATTTGGCACGTGGGTTCCTTATAAGGTCTAGGGATGCACTAAGAAAGGATTTTTCAAAATTCACCCCCTAAAGGGGTAAAATAGGGGTCCAAAATTTGTATGGCGAATCAAGATTTGTTAGACTATTTTATTCGAAACTTCACAGGAATATTCCTAACGATAAATGAGTAAACACGTGTTTCAGGTTTTTTGAAAATTCAACCCCTAAAAGGGGCAAATGTGATCACAAAGTCTGAAAATCAACATGGGTATCGTATCCTTTTTGAGTACTTATAGTACGCGGGCGAAGCCGCGGGAAAAGGCTAGTTTTCTATTATAAATAAAAAGTATATCATACTGCTAATGATAATATCGACATTTATTTTTGTGCTGTCCCATCACTAAAACTTACCTGTTAGGTACAGTGATACCAGAGTCGGAAATTAAAAGTGCCTATTTAAGGGGATAAGTGCGTATAACGTACCTTATAATAAATAAAGTATAATCCATACCAAATTAAAATGCTACATAAAATGTATGGTGAAAATAAAGGAATGAATTAATTTCTAAACAGGAATATCGTTATTTCAAGCATCTACAAGTATATTTCACTTAAGGGGCGCCACACATTAGAGCGGAATTCAGTGCGTAATTGATCACACTAGCTGAAATTTGTCTATTAAAACGGAAATTTGTTTATGGTAGCTGTATTTTTGAGACCATAGACAAATTTCAATAATTTTAAAGTCGATTAAAATATGTTTAGAAACCATTTAATAACAATACACACAGAGACACACTGCTTTTTTAACAGAGCAATGCTTTACAATTATGGCTGTATGCCGAATGGGTCTCTGCCTAACCCACGGAGTATCCTTTAAGTGTATTGCCAATGACAATGAATGACATAATGGCGGATGTATTTCTGCCGCACTGGAGTCGATTACTCGATCTTGTTTGCAATATTTCACTTACCTCCCTCGATGTAATCGTGTTCATAATTGCATACCCAATTTATGAATGAATTCATTGATAAATTTGGTATGCAATTATGAACGCGATGGTACAATGTACTATGAAGAGTCAAGTTTAAAAATTACCCTAAAGCAGATGTAGTACCATTAAGTGGCAACACTTTTTGATAGACAATATTTTTTAGTTGTTTGCTGATTTCGTGCACTATTTGATGATATTTAGACGTAATTATACTTAGAGATGAAAAGAAACGTTATCCTTCTGTAAACTAGATAATTCAGATCTTTTCTTACATGAAAACACGCAGCAATTCGGCATTTTTACCTCAGATCGTTCCGCGCTGACTGACATTCATTAAATGGCGTTTGACGCGCGACAACTAGTTTTATATAACCGCTACGACCAGTGGTCTTGTAGTTTTGACAGAGGGGGACGCCTGACAATTACCACTCCATTGGTTTATTTCTCTGAGATTCAAAACGTTATGAATAAATGTCAAACACCTTAGTCAGATTTACATTTTTGCTAAATAACAGTTAGTGCACCAACCACTTTTGACGGACTCATCAGCGTCACCCGGCAAGGTACTATGAAAATTTCCATACAATAAAATTTAGCGAACGTTTTAACGGTGACAGATGGTTTGGTGCAACCGACCCTTAGTAAACAATAAAAAAAGAAAATAGAACGGTTTCCCTGAAATCTTCCTTTAGAATGTTCCTCGTTCCCAAAACGTCCTTGACGAAACAGAAGAACCCTGCGTAGACGTTATAATAAGATTAATCCTTGTCCTACCAACGGTACTTATTAAAATTTGCAGCTGCGGACCCGTTAATCCCGAATCTAAGTCGATGTCGACGTTTATCGTCTCCTTATTCCACAAAATAAAACAAAGCGTTAGGACTCGCGAACTCCGCAGTGTCCATTGTTTCAAGGGGCTATCAATCACCTATCCCGGAGGGAGATAAAACCTCCTTTTTGAAGTCGGTTAAAAATAACGGTTATTGAAATGAGAGCCGCTCTTTCCGAATTTAAATTTTGATAAGGCGATGCCTCGTTTTGCTAACCCGGAGTTTTTGCTGTTCCTGTCTTAATGTTTGTGACGGAATTTTTAAATCGTGAAGTAGAATCAGGTTTAGCGAAGAACTGGTGACGCAAGGACCTAGATTCCCATCGGCTTTCCTAATTTTCAGCAGATGTAGTAATTTAAATAGGCTCACTGAGAAAAGCAAAGCTAAATAAGATTCACCTTCCCTATAAATACGCATATTTTTGACACAGCGCAATTGCTACGAAGATTACGATTAAGACGTAAACGTGTAAATCTGAAAGCCTTAAGAATGGTTTTCATACGTATATTTTATCGGAGATGTCGAAGGTGGGTTACATATAAAATGTTGATTAAAAGCTTTAGTTAAAATTAAAATGTAAACCTATGGTGTACAACATAACTGCAAAACCTTCAATCACATGACATTAAAGGTTTCATGATTACGGAGTATATACGGACATACCTAATATTTCACACGAATTTAGTGATATCTGAAATATACGAGTAGGTACCTATTCAATATAGACAGACTGAACTTTGATGATGAAATCAAGTAAATTAATACTTTATCTTTTGACCATGTAATTAACCTCGACTATTAAACTTATTTTAATAAAGGCAAATACGTCTCTTGTCTCTTTTTAGTTTATTTATTTATTTATTATTTTTACCTCAGTAGGTACACCATCCCGCAAATTTTTGTGCGCCGCCCTGCACATCTATTAGTTTTAATTGAATTACGTTAAATACGTACCCATCAAAAACATAAATGTGAAAGGCTGCCAAGTTCGATACTATGGGAATGCTTCGCCTATAAAAGAAGTGAGATCTGAATAAGTACCAAGTTCCATAAAAATACCTCAAATCATAAATAGTTATAGGAATGCACACTTGATTTCCAGCAGTTTTTAAGGTACATTTTGAATAAGTATCACGTTACATAGAAATACCTAAAATTATAATAGTCAGAGAAACGCACGCCGGTTTTTTTAGCAGTTTCCTGATAACATTTATTATTTTCAGTATTTTTTAATGATGTTACTTGGCAAGTTTTCACACACCACACACCTTTTCAATGCAATGAATCGACACTTTTGGACTGCAATGTGTCAAGTATATAATTTTCTATTAAAACTTGCCAAGTTACATCATTAAAAAGTACTGAAAATAATAAATGTTATCAGGAAACTGCTAAAAAAAACCGGTGTGCGTTTCTCTGACTATTATAATTTTAGGTATTTCTATGTAACGTGATACTTATTCAAAATGTACCTTAAAAACTGCTGGAAATCAAGTGTGCATTCCTATAACTATTTATGATTTGAGGTATTTTTATGGAACTTGGTACTTATTCAGATCTCACTTCTTTTATAGGCGAAGCATTCCCATAGTATCGAACTTGGCAGCCTTTCACATTTATGTTTTTGATGGGATTTCATTTATTTTTGTTAGGTGTAGGTTTTTTATTATTTTTTTATCACTTTTGCTTTAGGAAATGTCTCATTCCACTTAGGTATGTACTTTATACTATACCCTTTATACTAAGCGTCTAATCCTATTTTACTATTTATTTATAGGTGATTTTTACAAATAAACTGGCTCCCTACACCTATAAAATGTACCTACTTAAATATAATTACATACATCAATAACGTACTTTATTCTGTTTGTAAGTACGCTACCTACATAGATAATTAATAACTTGGTAATACCTACCTACCCGTAGGTATTATAATTTGTGGCCTATTATGTAGCCCTAGAAGTGCACCATCCCATCTCATCCCGTGGCGTATCGGAGGGTGAGATGGGCAGTAGTACATATATTACCATCTTAGAGTATATATGATTTCCATGTTCTTGAATCTGCGATTTTATTAGTTGTAAAATTAGTAATTATTTAGAATATGCGAGAAAAAATAGTCTTTTCATTTTTGTTTGACTGATTTAGCGCACCTAGTGTACCTAGTGACCTGCTTTGTACTTCGTAAATCGTGGGTTCGGTTCCCGCAACAGACACACACAGAGTGGTGAACAATTTTATTGTTCTTGTCTTTAAGACAAACATGTATTGTCTTAAATTTGTATGTATCTAAATTTAAATAAGTCTTATCTCATTTCCACTCCATACCTACTTATAGTAGAACAAAATTACACATTCGTTGTTTTCGAAACTGACTCACACTTGGCCGTTTTCAGATTTTTACTTTATTTCGACCTAAAGACAAACCTTCGAGCCAAATTTCAGGTCGGTACGACCATTGGAAGATAGACCCACTTAGTTCATTATGACTTCATAGTAGAACAAAGTTACACCTACGCTATTTTTAAAACTGACTCACACTTGGCCGTTTTCAGATTTTTCCCTTTACTTTGACCTTAAGAGCTATCTCCATGCCAAATTTCAAGTCAGTACGACCATTGAAAGTGGTCTAGGTTTTTGATGAGTCAGTGAGTCAGTGAGTATATAGTAAAAATAGCGATTTTCTGACGTCAATATCTCAAGAACTGCTATAGGTAGAATAATGAAATTTTGTATTCTAGACAATTAAGGGGATGTCAACAGACACTCGAAATTTCATATGCGTAGATAAAATATGTTTTGAGTTATAGGGTGGTCGAAATTGGCCCGAAATTGTTCGTGTAATATAACCCACGGCCGGTGTGTCGCTTTTTTTTGCTCGAACTTGGCGGACACACTGCCGTGTGTCTAGATGAGTTTAAAATAAATACGGTATCGTATAATAAGTAGATAAACACAATTGTATGAAACAACCCTAAAGCCAAACCATTGTGATATATTTGTCTCCGAAAGCGTTAATTCGTTTTACACCAGTAAAAGCGCCTCCGCGCGATCCCAAAAATTCCGTTTTTGCGCGGCGGACGGCGGACGCGGCCGAATACGTCGGATCAGGAAAATTAACATATCCGAACTTGAACGAATTGAAAGTTTTTGTTTGTTCAAATCTACTTAGATTTCATTTTTGTATCAAGGTTATAGAAGGATTTGTTTTATTTTCTTGTATTTTTTTAGCACAAATATATCTGCATATAATATGTTAATAATGTATTTTTCATCAAATTTTCTGATAAAGCGTGCCATTACGCGCAAGCGTAGCGTAAGTTATAGTTATAAGTTATGCCCTAGGGATTATGAACTTTTTATTACTTTATTAACATTTTTTATTATTTATTTAATCTTTATTGCACAATACAAAATGGTACAAATGGCGGACTTAATGCCATAAATCATTTTCTACCAGTCAACCAATGTCATTCATGACATTTTTTGTCTTTAAACTTTTTCTTTAGCAAGTGTTATGAAAATCATGGTGTGCAATTCAAAGTCTAAGAATATTGCAAACATGAGTCATAAGAACCCTCATCTTCGCTCTCGGGCGTTTATTAGAATCTCTTGAGCAATATTTCCCTAACCCCGATACTATTATCGATAGTAGGTTTTGAAAAAGTGTTCCAACAGTTCCAAATCCAATATAATTTTTTTGGGCACCTCTGGCAATTGTTTTTGTAAGTACTTAGTTTCAATTTGCTTTACCCAGTACGTAGGTTTTTTGGACCCACTCTAATAGGTTCTTATTATATTAGATGTTGCAAAAATAGATTAAGTAGTTACATGGCGAAAAGTTGTCATTCGTAAATCGTCGAATTGAATCCACTTGTCACTAAACTTTGGTATGGAAACAGACCGGATAACAAAACTTATATCTTATTATTTAGCTAACAATTCATTCGAAAGAAAGGTAATATTCCAGGACCATGAAAATATTTACAACAACTTAAACATCCGAAGATATCCAATAAGAGGTTTCATACGCAATATACTTTTATGATACGCACTAATTTTGAAATTCCATCCTTAAATTGTTTAAAACAGCACTCATTGACACTACAACGGTTTTTTATCCGATACAGTATTTATATAGCCCCCGGATCGAGAGTTGTAAAAGGTAATAAAACACCATTTTTATATCGCCTGTTTAGACAGAGTTCGAAAGATGATAACAAAACCTGAACAGTCAATACGGTTACAAGTTCTCAAAGCTAAACTGATGCAAGCGACATTGTTTAGCAAATCGAATCATAGCATACCAATGGAAACATCTTATGATTCTTTGACAGTTATTCCTGGTTTCTTACATCGTTTGTTTATTGTCGCTTTGGACGTTATAACATTGAATGATGGTTGTATAGGACCGGATATCGCTGGCCATTCACAAAAAACTCACACACGACACACGCGCGGAGCGGTCAGTTCGGTTCATTCATAAGTGTTTACAACGGTCACAAAATAGTTGATAGCGCTGTTAAATACGATAAAATACGAAAATCGAATCCAAAAGGATGGTTTCTTAATTCAATATTTTAAATAACTTGCTTAAATTTTACGACGATATATAAATATTAAATAAGTATGTTTATACACATTTAAGACTAAAAAAACCCGACATTCTTGCTCAGCTATAAACATTGTAGTAATCACCAAGTTGAAGCTTGTTTAACGGCCTTCATGTACGAAGATACTATTGCCGGTGACTGTACAATTGTTATACAAAAATTGAAGTAATGAACATAGTTATCACAGCAAAGATTACTACTAAAAGTATTTCTATGAGCTAATTTATTAAAATATGACAACTATCTATATCACTGTATTAAAATATGACAATGGACTGGACATCTTCAAAAACATACTTTCCTCTAATATTTAGTGTTTGCGTGGGTTGCCGTTATGCCACACGCGGAAGATTAGAGATGCGACCTCTTTGTTAGTCGTATCGATATCAACGAGAAAAAAACTTTGATGTTTTTTTTAACCTGACAAAAAAATTGGCAAATGTCGTACTATTAAAAGAATCACACCACAAAGAAAGATACTAAGATATAGAAGACTCTTCATCCATAACATGAAATATCCTTAGGTGTCACCAATAACTTTTCATCTGTCCTGCTATGATCTTAAAGGAATAAGTTCGCCTTTGTAATTTATCCTAATTATATGTTTCCTAATTGTTTGGTGTACAATGTTTTAGTGCAATAAAGTGTTTTACTACCATTACTACTACTACTACTTTATTTCAGCTGCAGGCCATGTTTAAACTTACCATTCCTTCAACATAATTATTTCATATTAAAAATATTTATAGCGGGTTACTCACGTAATTTAAGTCGATTTTTGCTCGACATGTTTCGATCAATTTACGATGATCATGCTCACGAGCGGCCTTTCGCAGAGGAATATTTTTATTAAGTTAGAGTCTCACTAAAGTTTTATGGTTATAATTGTTTCAGTTGCCTGATCTTTCAACATTCTATAATCTATCTGAAATGCTATACTATATGTGGTCTATCGATATCTACGGCCGCTGTATCGACCATCACATGTTAATTAATTCCAACGTAGGCGTGGTGCTACCATTATCGATAGAATTATGTGGTAGACCCTACTTTATGATACCAAGCTCTTGTCGGAAAATGATAAAGATGTTCTGATACCGGTACCTGAACATATGTGACTTTTTGATGTTAATTAAATTTATGAGTGCGTTCAGGAGTGGAATGCTGGTGTTTGTATGTGACGAGTTGAGTAACAGTTTTTGCGACGTCTAGTCGGCTGTTTGGTTTACATACAATGGGTTCATAAAGATGTGTTATAAAAATAAATGTATTGATCATTTTTAAGATATAAATGGACCTAGTATTACTACCAATCGTAGGTAATGATACTAATGATATACTTAAAACATTGTTTACACGTACCCGCCGCACCTACACAGAGGTAGGATAAAATATTTCATTCATATAAGATATATTAACCTTATAATTAAAGACTTATGATAGGCGTTCGACATACACTTTGACATAGAGTAAACTTGACTTAGGGCCGGTTGCACCAAAGCGTCTGTTAACGTCAATGTCATCGTTAAAAAATCTTCTATGAAAAGTTTGACAGTTTTCTATGGGATGACAGCTCCGGCTTACAAAACTAGGCATTTGTTTCTAATTAATTCTTATTTTTCAGATTTATTATTTACTTTATTTTTAATATCGATACCAAAAATGTTAAAGCTGTGTTACTTAACCAAAGTGCCTATTTAACTCTAATGATTTGTTATTGTCATACCCAAAATTACAAATTTGCAAACAATGGTGCCAAAGCAAACTTTTAATTGAATTCGAAACGCGATGCGGAGAGGAAAAAAGTAAATAAAATTAATTCATTATTTCGTAAAGCAATTAAAACGGGGTCCAAGCCGTGAACAAAGGGACGGGATACTGGAAATTTCATTTGGACCCAATTAGGGTCATCGAAAATTGAATTTGATTTTGTAAACCGGGTCCAATGATATGAATCGTATGAACTTTGCGTCCCAGGAAATGATAGTCGAGCACATGGGTGTAATTTTTTTTTACAATGACATATTGAAGTTACTTATATGTTTTCATAGCATGACTCGTAGTGATTTGACTATGACTTCTCTCTTACTGTGGGAGATAAGACAACAAGTGGATAGGGAAAAGTAAGTGGGCGGATACATCAGGCTTGAAGACAATATCGTTTTCTAGCAGATAAAATTAATTTAATTTTGATCCATTTAAAAGTAAATTGACAGTAAAGACATTAGTTATCATTATACAAAGTGAAAACATGTTGACGTATTATACATTTTAAAAGTATGTACCTACTTAGGTACCTAGGTATATTTAATAGATTATTTACGATTTTAATGTCGACTAAGTTTCTGTCTAGCTAGGCATTCCAAAAAAGGGTTTCATATAATTTACATTTTTAAAGTACTCGTACGTCCATATCCCTGACTCAATGGTATATCCGGATACGGGCCGGAGATCCGGGTGAGACGGATAACCGGGTGACAAGGACGGGCGACGCAACAGGTGGCGTTTTCAAGCCAATTAAAACCCAGCTTAATTAATAGGGGAGCCTGTTATTAGCGAGTCTTGCTCTGGGGCTTTTGAGAGGCAATTTTAGAGATGTTTTACACTGCTTCTGTTGCGGATGCTTTAGGGTTTAGGGTGACCATTGATCTTTGTAAAGTGAAGTTCAAACAAAATACTTTGCAAATTGATGAGTGGACACTAAATATTAGTTTATAAAAAAAATGTTTATTTAATCGTAGAAAAAAGTCCTATTAAGTGACATTAGGTATACCTGAACCTTACCTGTCACTTACAGATACCATAGATATAAATAGTTTAAAAATTTACCTAAGTATACACGTGTGACAAAAATACTAGTGATCCGTTTAAGGACATAATTTGTATCGTATTGCGATTAAGAAAAAGTAGAAGAAAAAAATTATAGACCCATTTTTTTTTGTAAGCGGCACGTCGTCCCAGCCGGCCAATCCTCCATACAAAATTTTTCTTTTCGGGTAAAAAAAAAATCTAAGGTTTTAATAATTACAATAGGATACCAATTACGCCCTTAAACGGTACACCAGCATTTTTGGTACACCTTATATGCTGTTACTAGCCTTTTCCCGCGGCTTCGCCCGCGTACTATAAGTACTCAAAAAAGATACGATACCCATGTTGATTTTCAGACTTTCTGACCACATTTGCCCATTTTAGGGGTTGAATTTTCAAAAAACCTGAAACACGTGTTTACTCATTTATCGTTAGGAATACTCCTGTGAAGTTTCGAATAAAATAGTCTAACAAATCTTGATTCGCCATACAAACTTTGGACCCCCATTTTACCCCCTTAGGGGGTGCATTTTGAAAAATCCTTTCTTAGTGCATCCCTAGACCTTATAAGGAACCTACGTGCCAAATTTGGAATCTCTAGAACCAGCGGTTAGGGCTGTGCGTTGATATGTCAGTCAGTCAGTCAGTCAGTCAGTCAGTCAGTCAGTCAGTTTCTTCTTTTATATATATATATATGCTGTTATAAAAGCACAATTTCAACAAGTATTGGGGCTGTTTACAGTAAAACTAGGTGACATTTTAGTTATCCTCTTCTTGAAAAAGAAAACATTTTGAGTTCCTTCTCAAAGCCCATTACAAAATAGTACACAACATGAAATTGAATGTTATTATAACAATAAAACACTATTGACACTAGCAGTACCTACTTAGCTTTGCCACAAATGTCTGCATTTCCTTATCAAAAGGCTCCGCGCGGGGTGATTTTTAAGGAAACCCCCTGTGGGGGCGCGTCAGTGTGTGCGTGCCCTTACGTGTGTGACTATTCATATATGTGTTAATGCGTTTTCTTTTTACCAATTTGTGGGGTGACAAGGTTGAGCGATAAGAACGGACGGGTTTGAAATGTGATTGACGTTGAAACAGTTTCGTAACGCGATGCGACTTCATACTTTGTACCTTACGAACCTATTCTAACTGTATCTTGATATCGTAAGTATTGTTGATTTTAGTCAATGTGAGTTAAATATGCTCATAACTATAGTTCGTAATAAAAAAAGATCTAAGAGGGTATACAATTTAGATGCAATCAATTTATTTGATTAGACAATTTGTTATTTGTTTGAAGTGCTTTTCTGATTTTCTTTTGTTATGTTAGATATTATCTCGTTTTAGAATTTAGGTAAGTAACCTAATGTACAGTCAGGTGCAGAAAAAAATACGATAATTTTGTCCGGACTTATGTATTTTACAGTATTTTACATACCCACAAAATTATCGTATTGACTATAGTAATCACGAATGCCTTATTTAATTAGGAACAAGATGGTTACAACACCTATAAAAATATTTCAAAGAAAAAATATTCTAATTACCTACTTAGTACCCATAATTTCGAATCTTCTATAAGTTTAAATTCGCTCTCAATTCTACATAAGATAGACATTACAAAACCCACATCTTAAAACACGGTCACCCTACAAAATGTCTTCGTCACACACACGTAAAGCATGCATATGATTTGCACCCACACACGTCAAGTCACATGTGTGCGTCACTTCGCTATTCACGATTTTCGCATCGATGGTGTCGGTATTGATTTCGTATTGTCGTTAGCTGCGACATGTAAAAAGAAAAGGGGTGTTAAGGAGGCTACACACTTACCGTGTCCGGGCGTCCGGTGGCAGAGCGGAAAACGGACGGGCGACGCTAGATTAAGCGTGCAAGGGTATTGGTTTTATCCGAACCGAAGTTTGAAACCAACGTAAGATAATATATAGGTATAGTAGAAGTAGCTACGCGGGAGAGGTGTTCAGAATGACCTGCACACACTCTTATTCTCTTAACAATAAAGTCGTGTCAAGCTTAATTTGTACACCTCACCCGCTTACCTACTTCTGCTGATGACTGTACGTGTATGTAAGGTTTAACGCCATTAATTGAACACCTCAAACTAAGAGTTAAGAATCGAGAGGATTCATTTTTTTTGTATTTAGGTACAGTCACGTCTAAAAATATGGATACATTATGTGACAATAATATGTAGCCGTGGATCTATAGCGAGGCCTTAAGTCTTGGATACATGTTTTTGTCATATAAAATTTATCCATATTTTCAGAGGTACCATACGACCTACTTAACTAGTGGTTGTGTGAGCTGTAGACCTCACCTCTTATATTACAATAATATGATCTACTCGTAATGTAGTAGAAAGTATAAAAAATAAACTCCCTTTCTTGTTTCACACACAGCGAAATCAAAATCGTCCTAATCACCTATTTATTTGTTAATTTTTTGATAAAAATAAATATTAATCGGGACGTGTGTAAACTCCTTTAAAAAGAAAAAAGGGTCTCAAACACGTCGCGCCATTAGAAAAACGTCGCGATAAGGATGTTCAATCATTTTGCTACCAATAAGCAATAAGGGGGTGATATCGATTTTGCCAAAATGTCACCCGAACGATATCGAATATCACGCAAACACACCCTCGATTTAGGGTTATTTTTTATGCGTGTAGTTGTTTTTTAGTTTGCGTTATATATAGAGAAAGTCAGCTTATTTTTATTGATTCTTATGAATTGTCGAATACGAAAGGTATGCCAGAATTTTTAGTCCATCAAAATTGTTTACCTACCTATTCCCGTAATTTTCTGATGTCAAACAATATTCTTTCTCTAAATATTAATCATTTCATCATCAATCCTTATTAACCTGTTATGTTGTAAAATTGTGTACTAATTAAATACTTATGTTTTGTTTCAGGTACCTACTTACTTATTCATATAACCCAGTGGCTTTTGTGTAAGTTTTAAATTCACAAAACAAAACTTTTTTTAATGAATTTATAAGAAGCATTATAACATGCATGAAATAATGCCAGCTTTTAGTGACAGGTCAAAAACAAGCCCGACCTTATGCCTAGTTAGAGCCTTGCACTTTTAACTTAATACAGTGACAGTAATCAAGGAAATCAAATTATTACTTCAAAGTCACCTACTGTGTGAAAGCCCTCTTAGATTCACCTATAAATAAGATTCTTAGCTGAGTAAAATTGTATTATATTCGCAAGATTTAGGTTGACGTTTTTAACCTCATTAAGCAGAAATTATGACTAATTTATTTAGAGCTAGAACTATATTTTGAACGTAGGTACGCAGGTACCCAAAAATTTCAGACTTTTAAAACAGTTTAAACTCAGCTTTGTAAAGTGCTTTTCTCAAACATGCAATTAAATAAAATAAAAAAGCCAAAAGGACAACGTTTTATTCAATCTAAAAAGCGACCATGAAGTAAAAATTAAAAAGTTAAAATCAGCTGTTCGTAAAACCTGCCGCCATCTTTGACGCTGTCTGAATGAGGTTGGACGTTGAAACAAAAAAAAAGTTACTTTGCAGGCCTAGGCCTGAAAAGTTGTATGAAATCCCATTTCAAGCCGCCTCGAGATGCTGCGCCCGAAAAAGGATACTTCCGAGTCTATTATAAGGAACGTAAAGAGAATATTTCATTGCATGTTTGAGAAAATAAGTTTTACTCAACACAAAAACAGGTGCAAACGAATTTGCCAACTAACTAAACTTCAAATTAAAAAGTTAGAAACAAAGCCTAGAGACACGACACCAATTTTCAGCCACAGTCTGCCACCTAATTAGTCCTTAAGAACTAACGTCGCACCCTACCCGCCAACAGATGGCAGCACTTTCTTCGCGAGCCCGCTAACTCCCACACTCGCTCCACACACGGATTTTTCTTTAGTTTTCCTCATACGTGGAAAAGCTGGGGTGGTTTTCTGCGCTAATAGTTTTAACGGTATTGCATAGGGGGCGTTGTGTGAACGTAACATGTGTTGTTTACCTATGCTATGCTAAGAAGTAAGATAGAATACATTTGTAAACAATGAAAATACATACCTAAACAATATTTATAGACTCAACCTTTATTGCAAATGGCTTAAGTACTTAATGCCATGAGGCATTTTTCTACCTTAAGGCATAGCAGAGCTAAATTAAAATAACAATAAACTTATTAAAAACCGGCCAAGTGCGTGTCGGACTACGCATAGGAGGGTTCCGTACCTTCAATGGAATAAGAACCAAACTACCAACCAAAAGGTCGTATCTGATGCCTATGGAAGAAGTTTTTTGGAGATAACTCAAAAATGACTGGACCGATAATGTTCAAAACAATTTTCGTTGAAATTATATGATAAGGCGCATCTCTTCAAATTTTTTCAAATTTTTTGAACTTACGGTTCAAAAGTTACGGGGGGGGCTACACAATTTCAGAAAATATTCACTTAATCACAAAATAGTCAAAGAAACCTCAATGTTATTTTGAAAGACCTATCGATTGATGTGTCACATGTTGATATTTGGTTTTTTTTTTTTTTTAATTTAGTTACCTGTATGGAGCGCCCCCCTAAAAATATTTTTTTTTTCAAATTTAACTACATAACTAAGTAGCTGCATACAAAATACACCTTACGTGTAAATTTTATTCAGATACGTCGTATAGTTTCCGAGTAAAATGCCTGTGACATACGGACGGACAGACAGACAGACATACCTTTAGTAAACAGCGGTAAGATATTTGCCGTCACAGTTATCTCATTTTACGTATATATTTATTAATTATTACTTAAGTCTTATTTATACAACAAACGGTAAGATAACCCATGTTTTGAATCAATTAATTCAATATGCTCGCAACCTGTTTCTAAAGTATTGGGCAAAGAATTCACTTGTTTTCTAAACTTGATGAGTACGTACATAGTCATAGTATTTATTCATATACAATACGAGATTGTGTTTACACACCTGCGTTTTGCGTCCCGTAGGCATCGGAGCTCAGAGAAAAAGTCCCATTTTTTAGACATCGGAGGTATCCCGCGGCATATCACTGTGGTGTTTTATTGCTGGCTTTAGTTCCTTCCTAGTATACTCCCTCTTTGGACCTGGAGATGATATTGTGACACTGTTATTTTTTTAAGGGTAATTTTAAGACATAAACTCGCTTTGTTGCAAATTCAAGATACTTGGGTACTTACTGTAGTTAAAAAAGATCCTGTTTAGTTTTATTGGTTTCACTGTCGTAAATTCGCAATATGTCTTACTTTGTTTGTTATAATATAAGTGTAATTTAAAGTAGTTTGGTCCTGTGTCCGTGACCTACTTTTTGCTGCATGACGTAATATGGCGTCGGCGTCTATGTCGGGATGAATGACATGGACGATATCATAGTAGTAAAAAGTAGTAAACCACAGGCTATAAATGCTTCGCTTCCTTTGTCATCGACGCTTGTCGATGGCCACGGCTGTTCCAAAATCCAACCTAGGGGGGCTCTACACACGTGGCATTTTGTCGCGCGATTATCTGAGTCAATCTGTAGACCGTATTAAAGCGGCCTCCATAGGACGGAATTAGGAAACGTTCGAAGTTTTAAATTGTTTTTGTGTTTATGTTTATAATTTTTTTTTTTTTTTTTCCTGTTTTTATTGTTTTTTTTTTCTCTTGTTTTGATTAGGATATTCTTACTTTGGGGATGTGATCGTGGCGTCAATGCGCCGTGTCGTCAAATGGTTGCAACGGAAGACCAGCGCTGGCCCTGCCGGCATTTAACGCTGAGTTGCGACCATTTCGTGGCAATTAATGTTTCGGGTTGTATATGTTATTGTTTATTATGTTTTTTGTAATTGTCATGAATAAACCTTTCATTCATTCATTCATTCATTCAGACATGACGAATCCATAAGGGTTCCGTTTTTTGCCATATGGCTACGGAACCCTAAAAAGTATCTTTAGCGACTACATATCCCAAAGAAATACATACCTTTATGTAACTATCTAAAATATATTTGAACGCGTATGTAAGTATTGGAACGAAAGAATCTCCTGTATTCGAATACGACACCGGAAAGTACCTACTGCAGCAGGCCAACTTTGTCTCGCAAAATGTAGGGTTCTGTTATTTTTATTATGAGTATGAAAAGCATACTTACATCAGGTATAATTAATAATTAAATCTTGAACAAAGTTAGGGATACATATCCTGACTCATGTGTAGGTATAATTTTGATCCTATAGATTGTCAGGTGACCTAACATAAACATGGCAGTCAATAACTTGAATCGTTAATTGTAACCTAATTCCTCAAGACGACCTCTGTTAAAGGCAAAGTCCATTTTTTGTAAGATGACTCACATGCGACATCACAGTTTATAATAATGTCTTAATATCTTTATTTAGACTTCTCAAACAATTATTAATTTAAATTTCAGACTCTTTTTAAAAAAAATTGTACCTAAGGTCGGTGTCAATAGAAAACTAAAATAAGGTTAAAAAATATGGCTGAATTTCTAGGCAAAAAATCATTCGACACAATACATGCCAAAATATAATTAAAAGACTCTAATCCAATTAATCTAATTAAGTACCTTCATCAGAGAGTTGAATCAGGAGCTTCACTGCTTTCGCGCGTACCTATAGTGCTTCAAGCGCATTTTTTTTGTAAAGCTTATATACACGAAGCAAGTAAATACCAGTAAAATTGAGATACACGTAGCACAGATAGTTAAGTAACCTGTAAAGCTCAGATACACGTGACACAGTGGCAGTCGGCTGGAAGCGCTTCGCGTTTACGTTTGGTACAAGGTCAGGGGTTGGCCGCGCGGGTCAACGCCCGCGCTGCTTTTGTAACAGAATAGAACGGCCGAACTTGAGCGGATTACGCGCCAAAATATATTTTTTTTGGCCTTTTTTTCGGTGTTTATTGAAAAAAATGAAATTGAAATTATGTGTTTGTTACAAAAGTCTAACAAAAGAGCCATCATGATTCTACGTAAGTCCCTTTATCTGGGTAGTACGTATCTGTGTTTTTAAGCCGGCGATTTCTAACGCGGTACAGGTACAACTGTGCAAATAAATACCTAATGTTCAAAATTGCAGAGGTAACGAACTCAAAATACCTACTTAACTATTGCCTCGATCTTTACAAAGTTATACAGGCTGCCTCTAACATTGGGTCTGTCACTTCCAAAATGTCCTTTAAAATTATTTTTTAATAGCGTTCACTGCGAAAATAGGCAGGTTTCGCGTTTTCTTATATTTTTTAAATCGTTTCCACATATAAATGTTTACAGTCTATGAAATACTGTTTAGGTACATATTTGTAATAGGCAGTTTATTAAATAGTTAGCTTGATGAAGACATTTAAAAATTTATCTTCAAATCGTAGAGCCCAGAACACTTATTTAACCTTCGGTTTCGAAATCTTCCAAAACATGTCATTTTATTTTATTGTCTGAAGTTATATTGAGTTATATACATGTTTAGAAACGTAAATACTTGCTTTAGTTTGTTTCTTGAGCAAATATAGTAAAATTTTAATTTTGTTTAGCTAACATATTTTCAGAAAATTATGTACCTATTATTGGCATATTTTATAGCACTCTTAGGCCTAGGTCACTTTTTCCTTCGTATATATATATGACATCTAAAGATTTGATTTCTTCTTCAGTTATATGAATTCTGCCTTAAAGCCTTGTGTTACACTTATCCTAGTTAGCTTCCTAAATGATTTAGTTTCTAAATTTAGTCAAGTGTAACCGCATTTAGCAAGTAAATTTACTATTGAAAAAGTTAGGATCCTAATTAGGATGCTAGTTAGGATACTAAAAAAAGTAAAGTGTAACAGGCCTCTTAGGAACCTACAGTACAGTTGATATTGAGTTTGATAGTTAAAGCCTTAAAGCCTTAAGGTCAGTGGCAGACATAATAACTATATACCTATATAATATCTATCTACCTAGTTATAGTTAAACCAATTCCCTATAAGCGACGTGGGTGGGCTACCGCACAATGGAAAGATGGCAGTTTATCCGCCACTTCGCACTTGCCTATAAACAGGCTTTTTGTGCAAGGAAGTCTGGTGGTCGACAAGAGCAATACAATTATATGATTTTACTACAGAACAATTTAAGGTGCCGTCAAATTATTTTATGACTATATCGTAACTGTAGTGCAATTAGACAAAAAAGTGTGTAAAAATGATTATTTTTACACACATTACATTTATTAAGTAAGTAGGTAAGTATGTAAGTATAAATAATTCGCTGCTACCTACCGATTTATGATTAGCTAATAAGGTTTTGGCGTACATCTTCAATCTTATGATGCTGCTGCCACTGATCAGGCCAAGCAGTTGGGCTTGCAGCACTGCATTATCTTATAGCCCTACCTCTCCCCTGCTTCGAGGAACAAAGGAAACCTGGCAGTCTTATCATCCTAGAAGCCGTTTTTAGGGTTCCGTAGCCAAATGGCAAAAAACGGAACCCTTATGGATTCGTCATGTCTGTCTGTCTGTCCGTCCGTATGTCACAGCCATTTTACTCGGAAACTATACGACGTATCTGAATAAAATTTACACATAAGGTGTATTTTCTATGCCGCTACTTAGTAATGGAGTTAAATTTGAAAAAAAAAAATATTTTTAGGGGGCGCTCCATAGCTGTAACTAAATTTCAAAAAATGTTTTTTAACCAAATATCAACATGTGATACATTAATCGATAGGTCTTTAAAAATAACATTGAGGTTTCTTTGACCATTTTGTGATTAAGTTAATATTTTCTAAAATAATCGCTTCGAAAGTTAGAAAAATTGTGTCCCCCCCCCTGTAACTTTGGAACCGTAAGTCCAAGAAATATGAAAAAACTAGCTTTTGCCCGCGGCTTCGCTCGCGCTAAATTCGGGGTAACATGGTTCCACTTTCCTGATTGCCCCTCGGAATGCTCCATACAAACTTCCACCCCCCCCCCCCATTTTAGGGAAGTGGGGGGTTAGAAAGAGACAAAAAGTAGCCTATGTCACTCTCCATCTCTTCAACTATCTCCACTTAAAAAATCACGTCAATTCGTCGCCTAGTTTTGCCGTGAAAGACGGACAAACAAACAAACACATGCACTTTCCCATTTATAATATTAGTATGGACTTGAGGCGATGTGCCTTATCATATACTTTCTATGAAAATTATTTTGAACAATATATAAACTTCTTCCATAGGCATCAGATACGACCTTTTGGTATTAGTTTGATTCTTATTACATTGAAGGTACGGAACCCTCCTATGCGTGGTCCGACACGCACTTGGCCGGGTTTTTTTTCTATTTTTTTAATACGCCGCCAGATTTTTTGCATTGCAGCATCGCCATTTCGTGTTCCCTCAATTAATGAAGTAATTAATTATATACTTATATATCATCTAGGAGTCTTATCGAACTAGGCTTAGTTTCGTGGGCTATACTATAGCTTTAGCACTGAACTAAGGTTGATACCTACCTATAAACCTAGATAACATGTGTTACAGACAATTGGCTATTCTAACAAACCGTTAAATTGTATTCCAAATTTGTATGCTTTTGCATACCGATCGCCTCGTCTCTCCCTCATTATTTAGTTTTGGGTGTTTTGTTACTTTATTTAGGTACATTCAAGTAAGTAGGTACTACACATTACAATCACTTTTAGAAGAATTAAAAATAATTATAGGTATGTCATATTTTTTTTTTTCGTACGAGTATGGCAAAATTTAACTTTTAACAGACTGGTCATACCAGCAAAAACTTCACTATTTAGCAACAACACATACTACATGGATGTCAAAATTTACAACAGGGGCGGGCGAAGCCCAAAAAAAAAATAATTTGAGTTGTTTCATTTTTCGCTGATACAAAAAGCGTTGAAAAGTGGTGTTAAAGCTCTAACTGTAAGTACACGATGCATTTATTAAAAGGTTCGAACGAATCTCGAATATCGAAAGGTTATTTTTCTTTAAATGTAGGTAAATAAAAAAATTATAACGGTTAAACCGATGTAAGTACCTACCTACCTATTCATGTCATATTTAGCGCTACATATTTCTAATAGATCAAGAGTAGGCCGCAGGTAACCCTACCTCATCGAGTAGGAGAATTCGGCTTATATAGGGCAATGCACGGTCAAATGTTATGTCAGGCTACCAAGTACTAAAAAAAATAATTACGCCGAATTTTGCTCCTCGATGTGGAGACTAAGACCTTCATCTTAGGTTCTCCTAATCATTTCGGGCTAGGTCATGAAATTCCTCTGACATCTCGCTCTCTCTCTATTTTCCAAGCTGTGTCCCACATGGTGGTGGGGTCAGCTTTCCGCACATTCTTCTCCACTTCGCCCTATCCTCGACGTCTTCTCACACTTGACACTCCATCTTGTTCTGGGTTTGCCTCTACCTCTTTTACCGGGTATGGAAAGTCGTACCGCTAAATTACCGACGTAGTCGGGTGGTTTCCTTTTTACGTGGTCATAATAATATAACCCCTACTACTACTAAACTACATAAAATAAGTAAATGATTTATTGCCACGTAAAACACATTACAATTGGGGTCTTTTGTACACCAAATCACAAGGTAAATTTAACCTAGATATTATCACTATTATTGTGTAGCTTAGCTATATATAAATCTAGAAACAATACGCATGAAAAAAGGACAGTATAAGCTCACTATTAACGGACACGGTAAACAGATATGGTTTTTAATTCAAACACAGGTAGGGTTAGATTTAAAAATGTCTACAATGCTGGAGATGTTGCATTATTCGTTATTTGAATACCTAACGTTTTTTTTAATAGGATGTTTTGACATTCAGCTATGCTGGAAGCCTCCGCTGGAAGTCCTTGGCGGCTGTATCCTACCACTTTGATAAAAAAAATTGCCTTGTATACCTACGTATAACTACTCGTATACCTGGCAATGTTTAATGCACATTGACTTTTTCTATCATGTATCACTGTGTCGTTGGAATTTGGTTGCTTTTAAAACATCGTACCCATTTAAACTGTACTTATCTAGTACTTATCTACTCAATTTCCCCATTTACTTTTGCATATTTAATCAAATAATGAAAGAAATTGTATCTTAATTAACGGTGTGACCATGACAGCAGAGAATAAAACTTATACTAAAAAAAATCTAATATGAATAAGGTGTGGGTGTTTAACTTATATTTTCAGAATCAGAATTTTATTCATAAAACATGTCAGAGTTTCAAGAAAGTATGTCAAGATATTAATTTGTATCCTTATGATAAGAAAGTATATACATTACAGAAGAATTTACATTATTTCAAGACAGAAAAAAAACCGTTTTTTGCAACCCTAGTCTGCAGCAGAAGTAGCTAAGAGGTTAAGGGGGAGTTCGGTCAAAAAATCACGAAATTGGTGTGACGTATATTATAGTCTGCAGCAGAAGTAGCTAAGAGGTTAAGGGGAGTTCGGTCAAAAATCATGAACTTGGTGTGACGTATATTATAGTCTGCAGCAGAAGTAGCTAAGAGGTTAAGGGGGAGTTCGGTCAAAAAATCACGAAATGGGTGTGACGTATATTATAGTCTGCAGCACAAGTAGCTAAGAGGTCACACTATTCAAAATGATTTTGATATGCTCTTGTTTTTTAAACAATAAAGTTCATTATTTATTTATTTTAACTTTGCTACAAAAACATAAAAACGGCGGACTTAACTCCCAACGGCAGAAAGTTTTGTTACTTACGTAACTTTATTTATTAAATCATCAGGTAGCCACTTAAATTATTAAAAATACCAAGCACGTAGCCAATTTAATTGTGTAAATACATATACCAAGAACATATAATAAGAACCTTTTAGGTTCAATTGTACCTACAGGCTATTTCCCGAAACCAATATGATTAGTCTACGGACTGCTAAATCGTATGGGTTTCCATGACAACAGACACTAATAATATTAGTCTAATAACGTTCATGAGATGGGCCGTGTGTGTTATGTTTATTTTGAATAGGTACCTCGCCAGCTCAGCTAATTCTACTGCTGACTGGACGTAGAACTTACCAATAGATCAAATTATTATGTAAGTAGGACCTTTTTACCCAGGTACCTATTAGTTTCATTCTTTTCTAGAACATGAGAGACCATAGATTTTTTTTCTGAAGGTGCCGTTAAAGTTCATAATATGTCAAGTCATCAGACGGATATTATTAATGGAAGGAGGTACCTACCTACCTACTAAAATGAGTAAGTATTTAATTTAATTAGTTTAACATCCTAAGATCTACAATGTAGACCGATATAGGTAGTACATGCATTCTAGGAGTTTCACTACCATTCTAGGAGGCTATCTAAATATTACGTAGGTAGGTACCTAAGTCAATTAATTGGAGTGACCCCTTTTTAGTAGGAACCTTACCCATGTATCTACCTTCTAGGTATTTTTTTTCCTTATCAAAATGTGCCACCTGTGCCCAATGGAACTAGCTTATTACGTGACTACTTAATAATTAGCCAACTATCTACTGTAGTGTTAGTTTTCATTTTATGTAAGTAGGCAAGTTATTTAAATTAGGTACCTACAGTGTTAATGTAATGCTGATGGTTGGAAATTAAGTAGGTAAGTAGTTTTGCTAATAAATATGCTAGTTATACTTACAGTTATATTATACCTATCATTAATCTATCTACTTAGGTATTAATTAGTTTTTTGACGCTACGCGCTAGGAGCTCCTACTAATTACCTACTTACGTATTGACTTTTAAATAATGCCATCTCTCTTCTTAACGAGCTCGATCATTAATCCTTGTGATAAACAACACAAATAAATTGACAACATTTTAGTTATTCAGGCGCCACTTAATTACCTGCCAATTAAGAGGAGGCATCACCTCGAGAACAATCGCACAAAAACAATTAAACGATCGTAATTAAATCGAGGCGTGGCCAGGCGTTAATGAGGGGCCTCAGAGGCGGCAATCAACATTAAAGATTGGCGGGAGATGCGGCCCCGCACCCCTCATTACTTATACAAAATACTTAAGACGAGTCGTCCCGCTCTCTGTGCTAATAGATCGCGCCCACTCGCTATCGCCGTCCCGCTTCGCCCGTAGCGTAATTAAGGCTCGCCTCGCCTCGACTCGCTCGCGGCCCCGCCCCTCGCGGGGCGCGGGCGCATGCCGCGGGGGGGCCAGCGCGCGCGACCGCGTAGTGTGCCGGCGACCGTTGGCAGTGAAGCGTCGCGCGTCGTTACTCTGAACTCACACACACTAACTTTTAAGTTGCCAAGTGTTTACGGTGTAGTTCCTTGTGTGTTGACTGTGATTGTTTCCTCACCCGGATACTGGACAAGTGATATTGTGACTGTGAATGCGATGCCGCGACGTGTTTAGCCGTTCAGCAGGCGATGCTAAAAGGTTGTAATTATTATAATTATTTTCTTGTGAGAATCTCGCTGGAAAACCAGAAAATGATTCACTGACTGGGAATTAACAATTGGCCGATAGCCTAAGTCGCCGGAACGGGCGATAATGCAAGTTTCAAACGGCAATTAAAATGTTAAGTGCAAATTGGCAAACCTCATAAAGCCTGGAGCAATGTAATCGAAACCTTCTCATTATAGGTATCTCATTAGACTGTAGGTGTTAGTTTATTATGTTAATTAAACCAGTGTTTTATGTCCGAAAGCTTATTAACTGGCATTAATGAGATTTTTGATTATAAGAATTATAAGTGACTTGCAGTTGATTGCGCCGAGATTGTGAACCGATTCATTTCCTACTTCTCCTTTGTGTACTAAATCTAATTAGAAATCGCGTGAACTAGTCAAACACGGAAAGTCTTAGAAAATAAACGTATCTCGAAAATACGGAATCATATAATTTTAATTTTGTTAATAGCTAAATAAGACCCTAAATTTGCAATTCAAAACCATGTTATTTTGTTTAAAAATCGTCACTATGTAATAGGATAATACCTAAACCGATTAAGTGCCAAACCAAATCGTGCATTTGAAAACAGATTTCCTACTTAGGTAGGTACCAAAAAAAATTGCAGTCGGTACCTTCTTCGTGCTACACGTAATGTAAGTAGGTATTTTATTATTTTATTTTCGTTAAAACGGTTTTTTCTAGATACCTATTGATTGTTCCGATAACAAACTACCGTGATGTTTACGGCATATTTTTTTATCAATATTAGAATTAGTAACGCTTTGTAGAATAAAACACAAAATGGTCCATTGACTTCGCAAAAAAATATCATTCAAGATGTAGGCGACTCGTAGGTCGTAGGTAATAATAAACAACTATTCCTACAATAACAACAATAACAACCTATTCCTTATCAAATTGACGCAAATTAATGTGTTGGGTGTTAATGAACAAGAAAGTAATTTCCCATGTCAATTTCCTTCCGGTTTGTAGGTTATTACCTATTATCTTACACCACTTAAACAAAAAGTTAAAGTTTTGTGATTTATTTAAATTACGTAGGTACGAGTGTATAGATGAATAAGTTCCATTTTTTAGATGCCATTGAAAATATTTCTTGTTTATAAATATTTTTAGAATGTCGGAATATTTTGTACCTACCTACCTAGGTATAGGTACTACCCCTATTATGAATACCTACCTACTTTTATTTTTTTATTGATATTTACTTCCTGCGTCGAGTAGGAAATAAAAGTAAATACCTACCCTTCCTGTTCAAGTAGGTATGTAGGTATATTCGGAAGTCACATTTATTGTTTACTAATATAAAAAGTTCCCGTGAAACCGAGACTAAAAGGTAAATAATATAAATAAAACTACTGTTTGTACTGTAACATAAATAAATAAAATATTGTAGCAATAACTCTGTACTACTACTTACTACATGCTAACATCTTAAAAATAAATAAATAAATTTGAGAAAAGAACGTTTCCGGTATTAACTTAAGTATCCTACTTTTTTCAATTACAGGTACCAATAAATTCTAGATATTTCATAAATTCAAACGGATTGAAATAAATAGATACCTGTTTAAATTTAAATAAACCCTTTCACAAAAAAAAAGTTTTTTAACAAAAAAACTCCGCTAAAACAAAACGCGTCGCATTCTCACAACGGGCGGCCATATCGGAACCGTTCCCGCGCCCAATCTCCCGAAGATCGATATTCACAGATTGATTCATTAATCAAATACCATAGATCGTTATCGCCAAGGGAAAAGTATTTAATTTATTACCACTAGGTAATTGATTTGGCGTAGGAACAATGCCACTGGTATGGTAATCAGTTTGCTTAACTCGCCCATTCAAAATGGATACCTATTTGCAGACAGGCGTTTGGTGGAGCTAAAAGTGAATTTATTCATATCCAATACGATAGAAGTATAAGTATATTCTGAATTCTGTAGATTTTATTTTTAAAATTAAGGCGAACTTTTAATTATTTAAACAAGAAAGAGTTTAAAATACTTTATTGGTTAATTTACAATTACCTAAAATACTTAATTAATGAACATTATTTTTTCTGATCATAGGTAGGTACGAGTATATTTCATAGTACGAGTATAAGTAAACAGCGTAGGGGTTGCCAACTTATTTTGAGAGAAATAATAATATAATCTTCCAAACCTACATGAAAAAAATACAGTACACCTTGTTGCTACCTCATGAGACGTCCCAAAAATATAGTATTTTTGACTTTTTTTTGCATTTTTTTCAACAGTACCTAAGCCAAAATATAGTACCCATAAAGCTCTATAAATGGAGTACGCTTCGCCTCATCTTTCCAAACAAAAAAGTCTGCCAAAATCTGAGGGGGGCGAGGTAGCACGCATGTGAAGTTTTCAAGTCAAAGGTACATCATTGTCGGTTGTTAATACAGTTTATTTCTAAATGATTTTTTATGGCAGCAACGCTTTATTGACAACCGACAAAGATGTACCTTTCGACTTGAAAACACCAAACATATTTGACATATTCTTTTTATACTTCACAACACTAAATGGAGCAATAGATAGTCGACTGTACAAATGTTAACATATGGTTCATTATTGGATGCAGTCTTTGGAAATGTCAAACAAAAAAGCCAAGGATCATTTTTGATTGTATTTTCAAACAAAATATAGAAGACAGCAATCCTTAAGCGCGTTAAATATGGAGAAGTGTCAAACGTCAAATAGTTACTGCCCGTCAGAAAGAAAACGATTGTCTTTGAATCGATTCTGTAAACGAAGCTTGATTTTCGATTTAGGTTAAATCTTTTATTACGAAAGTAATGATAAATAAAGTAAAACTGTACTTACATCTGAAATGGTATTTCATCTTTTTGTAAACTAGACGAAATATAACATTTTTTTACATCCAAAAACAGCGCATAAGGGCATTTTCACGGAGCTTGTTATCCATTGACAGCGATGACGAAAATGCGTGACATCGATTATTGAAATAGTTTTTATAGATGTACTAGATTTTTCGCCAATACTTTTGACAGAGGGGAAATGATACTCAGGGCCTCTCCTGGTTTAGAACTCTCTGATAGTACCATACTATATATTATAAGCGTAAGCGTAGCATACCTATAGAATTACACAATAAAAAGCCAACGTCTTATAAATAAATACCTTTTGATAATAATAGGTATGAAGAACATCACATGTATAAACTAATGATAAATTATAGACGCAAAAAGATACAATAAAGATTAAAAGGTACTTTATGTGCAAAATACATTTTTATAATTTACTCCGCTTCGTTTTTATAAATGTTATAATTAGATTCGGTTTCGATAGTTTCGCTAAAAAAGTACCTGATTGTAGCTTTCTTAAATCCTCAAGGTCATTTTTTTTTCGAAATCCTAATGTTTTAGCAATACCTACCTAATTTGTTTTTTAAAATAAAAATATTTTAGCTGAGCCGTATCTATTTCAATATTTGTTAAAAAAATAAAGAATGGGAACGTCACACACAACAAATCATGAATGCCCCATCATTTATTTTAATTATTTATGAACGTCCTGTATTACCTAGAACAGTAAGGAAAATCAAAAAAAATGTTTTAATTATTATAAAAAATACTTACGGCAGTTAGGTAGTTAATATATTCCGAGAAGGGATTAAATTAATCGATAATAACTAGAAGTGTGTAATAAAAAAATCTACTAAAGAATAAACTATAAATAGAGAATTTGTTTTATGACCTTATAAAGTTTTCCCCATATATTTGTAGCAGTTTAATCAAGTGGACGGTAAACTAGATCTGGACGGGTAACTAGCACAATCACCAACCTGCTAAAACTTAATGACAGCAAATATTTTCATATTATCGTAATATTGTTACCTTTCAAAAAAAGAAGGAAATACGCTTAAGGTATATATTTTCTAGTACGTTGGTACTTATATACTTAATAAATCCATGATAATTGTAATTTGTACTTCTTATTGGTTTTTAATCGACTAATTTCACGTTGAATCTAATTGAAAATATTTTTCTTTTCTTCTTCCTTTGTTCTTGTTGTGAAATAACTATAAAGCAAATTCCTAAACGAATTCCATTTCATAACGCCATAATTTGCATAATCCCTACTAACATCATCAGTATCAAATGGTCCATAAAAAGTATCTAATTTGACCCGTTAGGAAAATAGCATATCCTCGAGTACCGCCACCGCTCACGCCATCTATCGGCCGGTAGTGGAACTAACGCCGAAACGCCTGGGAAACTCTTCAAACACAGATAAGACCATCATGACAGCTCGTTCAGATGGACAACAGATAGGGAGATAACAGTAGATATGTATGTATTAGCTTGATTTAAATTTAAAATTGGAACTTTGATAGCGTGGGTGGAAATTTCGCTTTGTTCAAATGTCAGTCATATTATGTAAGTAAGTAGGTATTTGCTAATAAATTTAAATGTTATGGTGCTTCAAATTTTAATTTTGATTCAGTATCTGACAGCAGAGTGTGGGTGTTTAAAAATTATATTATATTATAACATATTTTTGTTACTTATTAAATGTCAGGTAAGTATCTTATTTTTATTGAAGCCAAACAACAAACAAATCTAGACCAATTTAACATGAATATTTTAACAATAAATAATGTTTTCCTCCTAAATATTAATTCATCTATACCTATATCGCATTTATATAATAAATATTATATAAATATTTCTATTATTCTTGTTTTTTTGGTGCAATAAAGAATTTTACTTACTTACTTATTTTCTTTGTAAGGTAAAAGTAGAGCAAATTGTGACGTTGTATTGTAAATTTTGTATAAAATTCAGTACTGAAGATATACAGGGTGATTCATGAGACGTGAGCAGGCTTAACACTACGGATTCAGTTTATAATAAGCTATTGTTTGATATCAGTATTAGTGTGATAAGCCAAAAAAAAAATTTTAAAGTAAAAATAAAAAGTTCAAAATTATTTACGACAGGCATGGTCACTCTACAGTTAGAATACTCCGTCGAGTACTGATATTCTTTTGTTTTTCTATGATATGTGTCAAATTGATGTCTGGTTACTTTGGAAACATCGTGTCTCACTTAATTTGAAAATTATTTTTTTCATAATCAAAGTGCTGTCATGATTGTCAAAGAGGTTTTATCTTTATTGATTTGTTTATGTAGGATGGCCATGATTACAGAAAATAAAATTTCTACCAAACAAAAAAGGTAAAAAAAATTGAAAGCCGTAATTGTTTCACTTAAACATGATGGTGGCCGATTCACTATCGTTAACTAAGTGTGTAGGGTTGTTCCTGCTCACGTCTCATGAATCACCCTGTATAGCTAATTTTGATGTTTTGTTCTTCCAATCCCAACCATTCTTTTAATACCTATTTAATATAGTAATTTTACCCTTTATCTCTTTTTTATATCGAATTTGTTGTTTTATAATGGTTATTTTTGACATTTGAGATATTATTTCCCTTTAATCGCCCGCCTAAGTTCTCACACTGGCACAAAATGGCAGATTTACCAGAATTGGCATAAACTTAGTAAAGTCACCGACCTGAGGCCGTTGGCACCTCGCCTAGATACATGGCATTACCTCGCAGAATCACAATGCCTCTTTATATTCTACCCGGCTGATACGACTGAAACATGAATAATAACATTCAATTCGCAACATTCGTTTGGAGTAAGTATAAGTAATCAAAAAATTTAAAAAGTATTCTAAAAAATAACGACATTAATAGGACTGCTGAACACTATGACACTGATTTTCAGGAAAGCAAAAAAGCTAAACGCCTATGTAGGGTGACTATGCTAGTTTTCCGGTCTAAAAGATAAAGATAAAAAAGATAAAAGATATTTATTCTTCAATTTAGGCACATTACAATGCACTTATGAACGTCAGAGAGAAAAAGAAAAACTACCACCGGTTCTAACCCTACACCTCTGACCCGAGAAGTATTATTTATGACCGGCAAGAAACTCTGCGGGACTTATTTTTTCAAAACAGTAATACAGTAATATTATTATTATTATTATATCTTAAAGATACACAATAATGCGTAGTTCTATAAGAAGACATATCAAAACAGCTTGAGAGATATACAGTGTACGTATTGTTTAATTAAAATAAAATAATAATAATAAAATCCAAATCTGATTGCTTCACAAAACGTTTGATATGCTTTCCCATCTGAACTGTGTCCTCTAAATCTTAGATGATTTTGTAGTAGTTTCTGGTTTGGGCCATGCATGTTTGTCCGTCATATAGTCCTCGACCCTGTAATAACCCTTTGACATTAAACTTTTTTCAAATATTTCTTAAGAGCGGGAAATGATAAATTTAAAGCATCGACGGGTAACTTGTTATAAATGTGAATACCTTGACCAAAAAATGACTTATATGCCTTGCGGATACGACTACTTCTGATAGCAAGCTTGTTTTTATTTCTAGTGTTATAGCTGTGGCTGTCAGAATTTTTTTTGAATGTATGTATATTCTTTACAACATAATATTGTCATAGATATATTGGGAAGCAACAGTGAAAATATTAATTTCTTTAAATAGTTCTCTAACTGATGCACCTGCCTTTAAGTTATACAGAAAGCGGATGGCTCTTTTTTGTAAAACAAATATAGTCTGTATGTCAGCTGCTTTGCCCCAAACCAGAATACCATATGACATTACACTATGAAAGTAACTGTGATAAACTAAGCGAGCTGTGTCAATATTCGTTAATTGTCTAATTCTCCTAACGGCATGAGCGGCCGAGCTAAATCGAAGAGCGAGTTTTCTTATATGAGGACTCCATTGTAGATTTTTGTCTAACGTCGAACCAAGGAACACTGCTTTATCTACTATCTCTAAACCTTCACCATTCAGGAGAATCTTAGTGTCCACCGGTGCAACGTTTGGCAAAACAAATCTAATACATTTGGTTTTCTTAGCATTAAGTAGCAAATTGTTAATAGTAAACCAGTTCAGTACAGCAGCTAGTGTGTTATTGATTACAGTAAAATCGGTAGATTGCCGGTCAACTTTGAAAATTAAAGATGTATCATCGGCAAACAGAACGATATCACAAAGGTTTTGTACTACACAAGGTAAATCATTTATATAAACCAAAAACAGGAATGGGCCCAAAATAGAACCCTGTGGCACTCCTAATTTTACTAAAGTCCTCTAAGACTGGGTTTTATTTACAACAACTGTTTGTGTTCTGTTGCTAAGATATGAAGACATGAGATTCAAGGCATTTTCTGACAAACCATAATGTTCTAATTTAAGAATGAGGGTTGTATGATCTAGTCTGGGCCAGTTTACCGTCCACCTGCTACAAATATATCGCAAAAACTTTTTAAGGTCAACGAATTTTCTATTTATAGTTTACTTCTTACTTTTTTTTAATTTTAAGCTTTTATTTTGGAAAAAACTTGAATATAAATAAGTATGGATGGAAAACTGACATATGTGGACGAAAACTAACACAATTACCCTACATACTTGTTTATTCAAGAAAATACAACAAAATAATAGGTAGGTACTTACAGTATCTAACTCAGACATTTACACATCATTTCGTAAAAAAACTTGTAACATATTTAAATTTCAATTGAGGACGACATGCGAGTAAAAGCCGTTACAATTTGACACGTATCCTTCATTCACCGTCGCCGTGTCAACCGTTTACCTAACAAATTGTTCCACGACCGTTAACTTTTACAAATTCAATCTAGAAGTGTTCTATTTCCGCCGCGCACCCGAATGTCAACAAAACATGACGCCATCAGAACTGACTTCCGAATTTGAATAGGTAGGTATCGAACGTTTCGTTGCTGCAAACGTTGGGAAATGCAATTACGTTTTCTTTAATAACAATAATAGAAATTTAATAGTGAAAAATGGTATTTTGTAACGGTTACAGCCGGCTGGCGACAAAACATCGCTAATTGAGTTAAGTTACGAGAAAAAATGAATTTCAACGGTCGTATTTTGAAACACTTTCTAGTTCAAATTCTCTCGTTAGCGCAATTTATGTCAAGCCAGCGACATCAATAAGTTTTTCGTCGATCGTATCGTGCATATATGGGTATGATAATTTGTTTCCGGCGCGCGTGCGCGGACCACGACAAACTATTACATTCATGGCGTTAGCACGATTTGCATTTGAAATATTTCGTCCGCCTCTAGGACGTACAATACCTTCTCTTCTTAATAATAGATTATGTGCCATATCAGATTTCGTGGTACATTTTTCAGAGGCTCGTGCCGTCTTTCGATAATAGGGCCCATTCGGTATGCACGTGCGTAGAGAATGGGTTAGCCTTTGGGTTGTGTTTAGCCTCTATAGTAGATCTAACGGGTACCATTTATTATATACCTTATCATCTAGTTACTGACACCTTGTTAATATTCAGACCGACACGGTTACAGGATCGTTTGTCGCATTGTGCCTACATTTTTATCTCAAACTTTTTATACCTATGCTTGACTTTTTGTTTAATTTGATGTGGGGTAATTGTGCTAGTTTTCGTCCACTCTTGTCAGTTTTACGTCCATACTTATTTATATGTTTATATTCACGTTTTTACAAAAATAAAAGCTTCAAATTAAAAATATACTAAAGAATAAACTATAAATATAAAATTTGTCAACCTTAAAAAGTTTTTCCCATTTATTTGCAGCAGTTTAATCAAGTGGACGGTAAACTGGACGTGGAACGGAAACTACAGTAGGGACTGTAGATGAATTTCAATAAAAAAATCTTGATTTGTGTTTAGGTCGATTAGAGCTTTTATATTTAGCCAATACTATGTAAAACGAGAATCGGTTCACTAATGTTTAATATATGGCTTGGTGTAACAATGTAATTACAAAAACCCTTCAGTTGAAAAGTGTAATATGAAATCTCTACCAGGAGAGGACATTTTTTTCGCAATGTGTTTACACATTCGCTCATGAACCACTGACATGATGCCAAGCAACTGACAGCTGTCAACCGCCAAACATGGCGCACAAAATTTGCTCTAGATAGGCGATCTAGTAGAATACGTAATAAATCAATGATCTCTACATTGAAAAATCGTGGAGTAGCTAAATATCAAGACATATGTACCTATTCACTTAGCTTAAAACTGAAAATGATAACCAGGAAATTAATATTGATACCTACTTACTTAACTCGTAATGGATTTGCATCGCATTTCTCTGGTAAAAGTAAAATGGCGCGATGCTTTTGTTTTATTGAATAATTGCCGGAGTTTGGGCCGAGAACTGGTTCCGCCAAGGCCAGCCGGCGAACTCCGGGGTCTACTCTGCAATCCTCAATCGAAACAATCACTCCGTCCCTTTTAGTTCTCGGTCATACGAAACTGGTCCGAGAGAGTCGGAAAGTCCGCTTCGGAGGGTAATTTAGACCATCATCGTTTTGAATCATTGTAATCGCAATGCAACGATATTTAGCCACTTTGTAAGAATTTTCGTCGTTCAAAGTCATTGTTTCTGTCAATTTAAATTTTAAATGTTTGTAAGAAAATAGTGTGTAGAGTTTTCCGGAAAGAGAAGTGTCTTGGTTTATATGGAAACTCATACATTCTACGAAACTTCTCTTTCCGGACAGACGCTATCTATAGCACAGTAAAAAAATAAATCATATTCAAACACTACAAATAAAAATATTTTTCAAAAATGGAACGTCAACACAGCGTATAAATAAAAAGATATTTCGTTGATAAAAAAAACCGCCTCACCAGCAAGACGGATGCCTCGCGGCGTTTCGCGTTGACATTGCGCGCGGTTTTTGACACCTCCGACGAATTACGTTTTTGTAGAATCGGAAATCGATTGTGCTGTCACCGAAAAAGGGTTTTTACTATAGAATATTTGCACGATCGAGCTTTATAGATATTTCTTAATTAGATTTCAGGTGCGAAGTGGGTTAATTTTATTTGAAGATTTACTCACAAGCATTTATTTGCTGTTTGATAAAGGCATAATGACCGAGTTCATAATCAAATTACCTCAATTTATACAAAAAAAAACATTCGCATACTATATATATTCGCATATATAGGTAATTCATTAGGTATAATCGGTGTCAGTAGAAAAATAAAATAAGGTAAACAAATATGGCTGCTTTTCTAGGCAAAAAAAAACATTTGACACATGACAACATATTATTAAAGAAATTCGTTTTCACTGAAATATAAGTAATTAACTGGTATTATTATTAAAAAATAATATAAATAATAAGTGTATGTGTATACGCTGACAATGAAACCATGGCTGTTCTCTAACAGTGCGTGGTTGCGAAGTAATGAAGGTAAATGCGTTTGTTTACATTATTTTACTTTCCTGTTGACGCCGAATATAGTAAAAAACACTTGCTCGAAATCAAACTTTCCATGCGCTAAACTGCCCAGTAGGTATCTACTAAAAATCAAAATTTTGATCAGCTGCAGCTGTAAATATTAGAAAATATTTTTCACAACAGATGATTAATACTAATATATCAGCAAGGTCCGCCACATCTAGATCTAGTTATTCATGTCTAGATACAAATTAAGTACATGAATTATATGATAAAAACCATATCTTGTAATCCTGTCCATATTGTACCTAAGTATATTGGCGGGTACTTCAGCGTGGTAATAAAGGGGCTATCTGACAATAATTAGTGATAGTGCCCAAACCTTATCGCCAGTGTTTGCTATTAAATAATCGATAAACGGTCATTGCTATGGTTAACTAGACAAAAACACAAGTGGGCTTAAAACAGATTGAAAAAAACTCCAAAGGTAGTATAGTATTTACTCGATAGTTTAAAAGAAAACTAATAGTAGGTACCCCAGAGATTTTTTACGATTCGCATTTCTTTAAAAAATCCAGCTGTTAGTACCTCCTTTGGAAAAAACTTTAAAAAATTCACAGTAAGAAAAATTATTTAAGCTGAGATGATAGGAAAGATTTTGTAAAACCTAAATATAAAAGTTTAAATGATGATCTTGAGAATTTTAGCAGAAAAAAGTAAGAAATATTAAAATATGATTGTTGGGAGATACCAAATACTCTATAGGAAATACCAAATAGTCCTAGCTTAAGCAACCAAAAATAATAAAAGGCAGAATTGGCTCTTAAGTAATTTAATAAATACCAACATCAAGTTTTTACACTTTACGAGTCCGTACCCGAGTAAGTTTCTTCTTTTTTGCATATCGAAGCTAGTACGACCACCTTATGAAGAGCATTTGCATTCAAAAATAACATGTCCGCGTATTACTTTACTAACTACTTTGTATCATTTAACTATATCCTATTAGGAATTATGATATTTTTTTCACGTTTAACTCGATTTCCGTTATCTAATACTCGTGAATTAACATTTATATTTGTTAGGTAAGTACCTAACAGTAAGTAACTAACTAACTTGACATAACTGAATAAAAAAAGTATAAAAATACTGCAGCATCATTGGCGCCCATGGCTAAGTAGCATTAAAAAAATATAACTGGACATATGTACATATCCAGGGTTAATATAGTTGAAAAACCGGCCAAGAGCGTGTCGGGCCACGCTCAGTGTAGGGTTCCGTAGTTTTCTGTCCATCACAGTAAGTGTCCCCACTTAAGAGTTTTTGAAAGCACGTCATTTCATTGTGATTTTGTAGAAATTACAGGTACAATAAACACCTGCTTATACGGTTAAAACAAACTTAGTTCAGAAATTATTTTGTAATTTTTTTTCAAAAACTATTCAACCTATCAAGTTCAAAATAATTTTCCTAGAAAGTTTTTATAAAGTTCTACTTTTGACATTTTTTTCATATTTTTAAAACTTATGGTTCAAAAATTAGAGGGGGTGGGGACACATTTTTTTTTACTTCTGGAGCGATTATTTCCGAAAATATTTACATTATCAAAAAACCGGCCAAGAGCGTGTCGGGCCACGCTCAGTGTAGGGTTCCGTAGTTTTCCGTCCGTCACAGTAAGTGTCCCCACTTAAGAGTTAAAATAACACCGCCATGTAGGATATGATATGAGCGTTCCACGTACAGCGACATCTATCGGCAAATTAAGTAAACTATTGCGCGCGAGCTTAAAGTATGGAAGATGATTTTTATGGGATAATTCTTTATTGCGTGAACCGATTTTCACCGTTTTTACTTTATTTGAAAGCACGTCGTTTCATTGTAATTTTGTAGAAATTACAGGTACAATAAACACCTGCTTATACGGTTAAATTACAAACTTAATTCAGAAATTATTTTGTAATTTTTTTTCAAAAACTATTCAACCTATCAAGTTCAAAATAATTTTCCTAGAAAGTTTTTATAAAGATTTTTTTTATACTTATTTTTAAAACTTTTGGTTCAAAAGTTAGAGGGGGGGGACACATTTTTTTTTACTTCTGGAGCAATTATTTCCGAAAATATTTACATTATCAAAAAATTATTTTAGTAAATCCCTATTCATTTTTAAATACCTATCCAACAATATATCACACGTTAGGGTTGAAATGAAACAAAAAATCACTCTCCACTTTACGTGTAGGGGAGGTACCCTAATAAAACATTTTTTTCCACTTTTTATTATACCACTTTGTCGGCGTGATTGATATACATATTAGTACCAAATTTCAGCTTTCTAGTGCTAACGGTCACTGAGATTATCCGCGGACAGACGGGCGGACGGGCAGACATGGCGAAACTATAAGGGTTCCTAGTTGACTACGGAACCCTAAAAATGATTTAAGTAAACCCCTATTCATTTTTAAATACCTATCCAACAATATATCACACGTTAGGGTTGAAATGAAAAAAAAAATCACTCCCCACTTTACGTATAGGAGAGGTATTACCCTAATAAAACATTTTTTTCCACTTTTTATTTTACCACTTTGTCGGCGTGATTGATATACATATTGGTACCAAATTTCAGCTTTCTAGTGCTAACGGTCACTAAGATTATCCGCGGACGGACGGACGGACGGACGGGCAGACATGGCGAAACTATAAGGGTTCCTAGTTCACTACGGAACCCTAAAAAGGTGCATTTAAAACATAGCCAGCGACAGTGGGATCCATCTTGGCGGCCATTTTTATTTCCCTCGATTGTGCGTGAATCATTTCATTATGCATGCGGAGTGTCACTTTAATTAAGTTTTGTGTTGTACCATTGTGCTGCTTGTTATGAATGGGACTGTTACGAAAATACCAAAGTAATAAATAGTCAAGAGAATTCCTGAGTTTTAAAGTTCTTTTTAATAGTGTTGTTTAACCCAATGCATGATAATTGCATGTATTTTAGTAGGTAGGAATTAATAAATTGCAAGATACATACATGATAAGAGATACAACAAAAAATATGACATATGTATGTATTTGCAAGTAGACTTATTTATAAAAGCTTGTATTGCTTCAACAAACACTCTCATTCAATTGTATCTACGATAATCTACATGTTTTTCATAGGCATTTCAAGTGAGCTGAATATTTGATACATGTGGATTTTTATAAAAAGATTAATTTAACATAACTCTTTTGTTAGTTATGTACTTACATATGTAATGTAGCCTTTATACATTTATACTTTTAATTTATCAACTAGATCATAAAGAAATTCCCGTACATGTGCATGTTATCGATAATTAAAATTGGTACCAATTAACTGGTAATTACGTCTAATTGTAAATCACCATAGATTAGGCGGCGTTCCATTTGATCGCTTTATCTTTGTTTATGGTATAATTATGTTTTAATATTGGATCGGAACGGGTGTGGAATCGAACGTTCCATATCTGTGTATACTCATAGGTACCTAACTACCTAAGATAACAGTGGAATTAACTTTTCACAAAACTGGAATATGGGACAATCCGAATTAAGTAATTTAGGTACATATATTATTATATAAGTATCATCAAATCTGAATCGTGTCTTGTACCTATGTAGCACTGTATTATTAGTATGCCATAATATAAATGTACAGTCATAATAATTTGGCTGCTGTGTAAAGGCGATATTTAATGTTATGATCACTATTAAATATCGCCTTTACACAGCAGCTAAATTATTATGACTACATATTTATGAGTAAAAGATTTCAAACTTTATTTTATTATTGAGTTGCTGTCCAGGTATAAATACAAAGTACGAATAAGTTTTTTTTATTTTATTTATTTAGGTAAACAAACAGTCACTACAAGAGAGCTTAAGTTAAAAATCCGACATAAATGTTTACAATATGTGTGACCAATACCGTTCACAATTTATTAGAAAGGAAATTACAGGTGACAATAAAATAAATATTATACTATAAAAAATATTATAAATAACTATAAACTAGAGACTACCTACAATTACAAATAAAAAATGTCCTCCAAATCGCTGCCAATGGGCAGGGTACCCAGAAGGCTGGCCGCATTGCCACGTTGTATAGTGATGCTTACACGTTGTGCAAAGTATTGGCCAGCCCTCTGGTCACCCGTCGTTTCGATTAAACGCGCCGCTAAATCTTTGTAGATGCGGCACGCGCTTGGCCCCCATGGCCCCAACGTTTCGACCCCAAACGCCTCAAATATATAACCACTACCGAGGGTGGCGTATTTGCGGCGTTTGAGGTCTTCTGCTGCGGATGCGGCATTGCCAGCATCTTTGCTGGTACCTGGAAGATGGGACGGGGCTAGAGTATCTACACACGTAGCGTCCCATACCAGAGGCCTTCCCATCCTCCAAGGCACCAGCTTCATGCCGTCGGGCCTCTTGCCGTCGTCCCTTGCCAAACCAACGGGTTCTAAGATGGCAGGAACTTTGACGCTGACAAGGGCCCTTCGGATGACATCATTTATGCTGGCGTGACGTGGTATACGCCCAGAGCTTCTGCCGCAGGAGAGGCCATGGTGACCGAGGCTATCCACCATCGCACCGCATTGGCATCGATGTGGAGCGTTTGTTGCTGCCCCTATCCGCAAACAAGTCGCCAGGCTAAAGGTACAGTTATCTAGAAGCGTGCCTATAGTTGGTGAAGGCAGAGTCTGTAGCCACAGACCCGACTCGCACTCCGCAGTGGCAAGGAGACGAGCTCGATCTGCCGGACCAGTTGACGTGTTAACTAGATTGTTCCGTACTAGTCGGCAGAGCGGCTCGTCCCATTGCCTCTGGGAACAAGGATTGGCAGGCGGGTCAGCATTGGGACAGGTCACTGACCGTACATTCTGAGCCTCAGTGCAATGAGCAGCCTCCATGGCCCAGAGAGAAGGGGTTAAAATGCTTTCAACTAAGTTCTGGGCGCTATGCACTGAGGACAAGAAGGCAGGCAACGATACACTGGTAATTTTGCGTATCCCCAGGCCACCGTGCCGAATAGGCAAAGTAGCCTGGGTCCAGGACCTCTCGTCAAAAGATATGTTGAGAACTGATGATAGGGTTTCTTGTATCAGGGAATCTAGTTTTAGAAGTAGGGTCGGGTAAATATAGCAATTGAAACATTCGGACCTATGCGTGTGGTGTTGTATCCCCAGGAATCTAAGTACCATGCTGCAATATTCGGTACATAGTGTCAAACAAGAAAAAAAAAAAAAACCGAGAAAATAACCAACGTTAAGTAACTATATTAAGTGCAAAAAATCATCAAATGAAATATTTAATTCGATGTTCTCAATACCTACTCGGTTATCTTATAATAAGTTGCAAAAAAAATGCAAAGGTATCATGCGATGAGCTTCCTCCTTAAAAAACCCCAAATGTCTCCTGGACTTGCATCCGACGTCCCAAATTACCCTCCCAAGTATCCCATTGTTCCAAGTTACCAAAAGCAATAAAAAACTTCTTAAAACAATAGTACCCCCGGGCCACTGGGATGTGCATAATAATTACAAGCCGGCTTATATCGCCGGACAGGTGTGGCTGTATTAATGGACTAAATGTTTTATTATTAGATATAAAATAACTTAATAATGGTGCAGATGTAACAGAATTTCGCAAATGAACGCGAAAAAGCAATATTGCACTAGTGCACATACAGATACATATACACTGTGCTCGCGAGGAAACCACATAATTTTAACAGCGTTATCCCGACCTTATTTAGAGACTAAAATGTCAAATAAACTTTTCTGAAATTCATCTTGTTTCGGAGTTATAACCAATTAAAAAAGTAAAATATTTTGATTATAACTCAGGACTGAACGCTTTCTTAACGGCAATTTTACCACTATGGAACTCATTATAGGCATCCCTGTTGACAGACATAAAAGTGACAGGAAACACTTTGCTTTAACTTTGATTTTAAGAAAAAAAAAGTGGTTTTATTTGTTTAAGGCATAGTTTTGTCATTAACATTTATTTTTAATTTAAGAATACGTTCAGAAAACAAGAAAATGGCTCGCCGAACATTATTCGGAGGGAGACCGAAACTAACTTCTCTTTTCTTCACGAGCCACAGTAATACTAAGCAGCTGACTGAAAATAGGTAAGCCGGTGTGAATCCATATTGCCTAATATACACGCTTCGCCACTGATACCTACCGGCGCGTGGGACTATTGGAAACCCGGTGCTTTATTCTAATTTTAAAATACATAAACAACACATTAAAAACACAATCAACCACCAACATAACTTCAACACACAACAAATAATCAACCAATATTGGAGTTGTATTCGAGTTGCATCGGAATAATTTTTAAGCAAATTCTGATATTTCTGATTCCGACGTTTAGGCGCTAGCTGCGTAGTTAATGCATTGGAGTTGTATTGAAGTTGGATCATGTCTAAACGTGTTATAAAGTTAGAATACGGCCTCCGGAAGCTACTCGCATTTTACAGCTAGGTACCGCCATTTTAGCTGATATTATAATGTTAAATTATTCGAAAATATATTTTCTTTGGCGGAATTGACCAAAAGTCATATGATATTTTTTACTTCTTTTGGCCTCAGGAGTACGCTGTTAAAATTATGCGGTTTCCTCGCGAGCACCTTGTATATCGCGGTACATACATTCGCTGTTGTGCTACCTTGTGAGACTCCTGAGTCGTAAGTATCTGTCTCTACCTTCTTGATATGTGATATTATTAAACCTCTTTAATTACCAATACCTACCTTGTTCCAACACATTGGAAACTAAAAAAATAAGTTAGTTAATTCAATAAATAATGTATGATAACCTTCGAGCAACAATGTAAAAGAGGTATAGTTTCAAACAAGATTTACTGAAAATATGGCTCCTGAAAATTTGTAACTGGCCAGTTTTATACCGTAATAAGACTGTCAAAGTAAGAACCGCCCGAGTGGTTCTTGCGGTACTATTGTGGGGCCATTTTTTTTGGGTTAATTGTGTATCCCTAGTATTATTTGATCGGTGGTGGCAACCGTTTGAAGGCAATACATAAACAGCAACTGCAAATGTACAAAAATAAGGTTTGTTTTGTTTCTTAATCACCTTTACTAACGGCAAATCCTTATGATTCTATCTAATTACATATACTATTTTCCAAGGTTTATTCAAAATGTCCCTTTACAAGCACACCAGATTATGTCCTCATTTTTCTCCACTCAGCGAGCGAGTTAAGCGCGTTTTAATAACATTTTCGGATGTGGTTACGTATATAATTATATCCATATAATCAACACTGGGCAACACAATTAAGTTTTTGGGAATGCGACAATCACGATTTGATGACGGTAACAAAAACATGGACATGGCCGGTGCCGCTCAGTAACGATTATCCGAGCGGGGTTTGAGAACTATTGATTTATTTGTTAGCTTGAACTTTATTTAATTTTGCCAAAACTTCGATCAAAAAGAGTATATTAAAATGTCTATGAGACTGTTTGTCATAATGAGCCTAAGCGTTTTAACTCGGTTCTTACCTACTTGTTATTCCAAGTTTAATTGGTTAGTAGTGTTTAAGATAGGTACCTAGGTGTTAAGAAGTCTTATGTTTTTTTTATAGTAGGTACTTAGATGTCTTTTTTCAGTTCAGAAAACACTCTTTAGTAACAAGTTTTAGCTAAACCGCAAATTAAATATATGGAAGCGTTTCATAAGTCAAAACGCTTCTATATATATAATATGTCTGAGTCTCGCGCATGTGTTTAAAATACCGCAAATGGTTAAAAAGCTAATCAAGTCTAACATAAGCTTTACTAAACCTAACAGTTTCTACTTTTTTCAAAAATAGCTTGTAATCTAGCTTGTCATCATCAAAAAAGTTGACAACTAACTTGGCAACAGGTATGTCCACGTTCATCCAACGTGCAACAGTTCACAGTACACTAATGCCTGTTGGCAGTTATGTTGTTTCGGTCACATTTAGGCGTCACTATTTAATTGGTGTTGAAAAAAATATAATTCCGTGTCTCACGGAAGGCGCAGCTCAGGCAGATTGTATCGTGTAAACTACTCTTTATATTAATTACGGTCGTTCCGTACTCATTGTCGCGGATGACATTTCGACTCAAGGTAAAAACAAAAAAAAAAGAAATTTTATATTCGAATGAATTAAACAGACCTCACACTGTCACACTTATTCTTAACGATAACACACTATGTAGACAGGTACGCTTACATTCATATTTACATTTGGAATTTATACGAACTTGAACCTTATTGCAGATGGCATTAGAATGGGTATTGCATGGTAGTCAAGGTGTTAGTTCGTTAATTAATGTGAAACATGGCTCTGAGATTAATTAGTGCTGTCCCGGCGACACTTATTCGACTATTAATCGAATAACGAACAATTCGACTTACAAATTGAAATAGAGAACCTGTTTTGGGTCCCCAAATATTTTATTTTATTTTTAAACGTTGGCAGCGATTTATGGAGATTTACACTTGAGTATTGCGTATCAATGATAAGTTACGTTGATAATGGACGAGGGCAGATTTATGAATAATTTTAATTAAAAATATAATAAGCCGCAAACAAGTTAAGAAACAGATAATTATAAATGAATAATTACATGTTACCTTAATTGTTTTATAATTATTTTTGATTACGAATCTAAACTTGTATGTCTGACGCGTCACCGCTTGAACAAACAAATCAAAAAGATCTGAAATCAGTTACGATGTAAATAAAATTTCTACTCAAATATTCAAAATTCAAATATAAATTGTATAAGAGAAGGATGGAATGTATTCACAGCCACGTACGGAATTTCAGTTTATCAAACGAGCGATTATCGATGAATATCAATCGATTACTAGTCAGATATTCCTTTCTAACATTCTAACACGAACAGCGTTATTGGATCAGATATTCAAGTCGCGTAGTTAATCGAAATTAGGTAGTATCGAAAATATTTATACATATTCATATTTTATCGACATACTTTATCGATACTTATTAAAGTCCGGCTACCACTCGCTCGAGGTGAGAACGATGGTGCCCCCTGCTGCGTCGTTCAAGCTGATACGGGAACACACTGCACAGAATTCAAAATGAAGTTATGGCTTAACGTATCTTTTTTTCTCTCCTCTTATTTTATTTTATAACCCTAGTCAAGTTATACTTGTTATAACCGACGCACAAAATACCAATATGTATATACCTACACTTATCGAATAATTAAACAGTGCGATTATAATGTATAAATAGTTAGGCACAAGGCACAAATCTTAGATCATATTCATAACTCATTTAGAATGACGTGCTCTAGAAAAATGTTTAACCATAACGCGACCATATTGAAAAGTGTATGTTGTGTGTTAGTTTTCGTTAATTACAGTAGCGGTCATGTGAATCTCACTAGAGCAAACAACTGCCGAGCTCACGCCATTTGCTCGCGAGTTGGACAAATATCGAGTGTCAGTGTTTGCCGTGTTCGGGTAAATATCGACATCGGAGTTTGCGTTACGCATCACTAGCGCGTGTTTGAGTAGCGCGCGCCGTATGGGTGTAAGCACGTAAAGGGTTGCCCACTCGACTACCTCATGTCGATAAATATCCTCGTTTACCTAGTTACCTTTACAAATATTGTCGAGTGGACACTCATTAAACTAGTCTCTTAAAATGATTCCTATTCCATTTTCTCTTCCGATATTAGCAATTGTGATTTCAGCTCTCTTCCTGATTGCTAGTGTTTCTATTAACATAATTCTCTAAGTTTATTTGTAACAAGCAATTATACTATTTATTGCTTTTACATAAATTCTCAATAACTTTTCCATTAGGTCCGATCATCCATTATGCATGAGCCACCCATATTGTTTCCAAAACTAAAATGTCAAACGATTCATGCAATAATTCAGATTAAAACTGTACTTAGAATTATGTCACTTGCCTAATAGATTTAATATTTAAATGGGAATCGTGCTCGGGTTTAATGTGTTTAATCAATCATAAGCCACGATTAATTACCAAGATACGCGGCTCTGTCCGTCGCCTTGATTGTTCGCTATTTGACTAACTAAACTTATTTATAAACCTCCATTGTCCACTTCTTAGTAACCAAAAGTTCAAGGCTGTTATAATAGGATGTGTATTAATTAGATGAGTGGAATAAACCACGATAATGTCGCAAAACCATTGTGGAGATAACAATGACGTGACTTGAAATTTAGTGTATCATTAAATTTTAATTATTGTAATAATAAAAAGTCGTATCTGTAGCAGGCGTATCATAACATACGTCTTTATTTTGTCAAAGGTGCAATATGTCATGTCCTACACGCCCAGATTCCGCGAGCACTATGTCGTCATTTCTAACTAATGGATGATCTAAATCTCATGTTTGTGTTATAGATAAATTATTCTAATCCAAATTGATTCACTTCCTATTTTAATTATGTCCAATGTCAAACTTTGAAGTACAACTAAAATGGGTTTACATTCAAATAACACTTAAAAAATAGAAGAGCGGGCTACTGTAATCAAGTAGAAAATTAATCAACAGCAGTTTTGATTGAAATCTGTATTACCACATCGTTAATATACAGAATGTGCAAGTAATGACTCGCGATGGACCTACTACCGGTTTTACTCGACTGGCTTGGCTCTCATTATCGCTGCGGCAGCCTCATTTTTGGACTATAAGTATTCCTTACTTTAATCTGTAGCTTCTATCTATAAATATATAAAAGAAGAAACTGACTGACTGACTGACTGACATATCAACGCACAGCCCAAACCGCTGGTTCTAGAGACTTCAAATTTGGCACCTAGGTTCCTTATAAGGTCTAGGGATGCACTAAGAAAGGATTTTTCAAAATTCACCCCCTAAGGGGGTAAAATGGGGGTCTAATGTTTGTATGGTGAATCAAGATTTGTTATACTATTTTATTCGAAACTTCCCAGGAGTATTCCTAACGATAAATGAGTAAACACCTGTTTCAGGTTTTTTGAAAATTCAAGCCCTAAAAGGGGCAAAAGTCTGAAAATCAACATGGGTATCGTATCCTTTTTGAGTACTTATAGTAAGCGGGCGAAGCCGCGGGAAAAGGCTAGTGAATTGATATAGCTTCTTTTACCTAAAAGTGTTACATAGAAATGGTTACATGATGGCCAATAACAGTTATTTATAAACACCATCACCGGTGTTTATAAATAACTGTTACCATCATAGGCGCCTTACATTTGCATTTGAAGATTTGGCTTCTAAGACCATCACAACTTAGGTACCTACCTAATGTATGACAGAGACCATAACTACGAGTAGGTACTCCTATTGGACTAAGAGCTGGCCACGTCATATATGACACAATAACGAGAGCAACAAAACTAGTTTGGTTAGATTGCTATACTATCCTTATTGCTAGATCCGGGCATCTGGCAGCTTTGACAGAATAACAAAATTTTTGAATTGGAAAAGAGTAATACCAAAATAAGTAAAAACTGCCGAAGTCGTCTAATATCTCTATATTGCCAGTGCCTATATTTTAACATTAGAATAAAAAACATTGTGTATTAGTACAACAACAAACTATGAATTACATTATACGTCGCTCGGCACTACTTTTCCCCAACAGAAAGTTTTGGCAATGATATAATCTTATTATTTATGTTATTTGTCATAATATTGCATCAAACCCAGAACTCTAGAAATTGTTTTCTTGAAGAAGTTTGCATTCGTTGACCTCCACCACTTTGCAGCTGCCAGATGTCCAGATCTAGAAATAAGCATAGTATATAGCAAAATGACGTGGCTAGCCTCTCCGTCTATATTTACGTTACTAAAATACTATAATCAAAATTATTTCTTTTGTATGATCTAAAAAGTCTATTATATTCATTGATGTATACAAAAAAGGGAGATATGGTACCAGGCGCTCGATTCTGTGCCATCAAATATAGGCTCCGGCACCTATATTGAATTAGTCGTGTGGCAGAGTCTCTCAGTCATACTTTATGCAATGCGCAAAATATGGAGGTCTCCTTTGCATACCCGTGTTATCTCTTTTGCCCATGATGCACATACATTATAGCTGTGTATAGCATTTTACAAGTGTGTTGGTGCTGTAACACATTTCAGTTTTGTTTACTATGAACGTCACTCACCTTTTTGTTTATGTCTATGATTATATTATCAAATTTTTCTGCGATAAAAAATCCGTTTCATTTTGCACTTCTTCCACCTTCCTTTCTTTCAACTTTGGTGTCATCGTTCTACGAACAATGGGTATTAAGAGTTCTTTCAATTGCTTTTAGACAGTAACATTCTGTCCTACTTAACTGCTATCTAAGCAGTGATCCTTTAGTTTGAATACACGCGTGCGTCTTCTGTTTATGCTTTATTTTTAATTTGTGGCATTATAAAACAGTCCATTGCCACAAGTAATCCTCAAGGTTAGGCTTATAAATGCTTTGTTGCTGCCACCGGTTTTACGTATATCATGTTCATATTGTCTAGAGATGATACACGACGTTTTTGCCAGGTGTCAGTGATAAATCTATATATATATAACTCAAAGGTGACTGACTGACTGACTGACTGACATAGTGATCTATCAACGCACAGTCCAAACCGCTGGTTCTAGAGATTCCAAATTTGGCACGTAGGTTCCTTATAAGGTCTAGGGGTGCGCTAAGAAAGGATTTTTCAGTTCATCCCCTAAGGGGGTGAAATGGGGGTCCAAAGTTTGTATGGGGAACAAGATTAGTTAGTCTATTTTATTCGAAACTTCACAGAAGTATTCCTAACAATAAATGAGTAAATACGTGTTGCAGGTTTTTTGAGAATTCAACCCCTAAAAGGGGGAAATGTGGTCAAAAAGTCTGAAAATCAACATGGGTATTGTTTCTATGGTTTATCGGGTCGTTGATTACGAAAACAACAACGATTTTAAAATCCGAAGTGGCGGACGTGAAATACCATCTCCCCTGTTAGGGTACAATGGGGTTGAAATGTCTAAATATCCTTATGGGTGTCGTTTTTGTGATTTTTTGGGACGTTAATTAAGAAAATGGCATCGATTTTGAAATTTAATATTGTGGACATGAAAATTGTTGAAAGTATTTGTGCCAAATTGCAATCTTCTTCTAAATATATAAAAGAAGAAACTGACTGACATATCAATGCACAGCCCAAACCGCTGGTTCTAGAGATTCCAAATGTGGTACGTAGGCTCCTTATAAGGCATAAGGATGCACTTAGAAATAATTTTTAAAAATTTACCTCCTAAGGGGGGAAATGGGGTTCAAAGTTTGTATGGGAAACGAGATTAGTTTAACTATTTTATTCGAAACTTTACAGGAGTATTCCTAACGATAAATGAGAAAACAAGTGTTTCAGCTTTTTTGAGAATTCAACCCATAAGGGGGAAATGTGGTGACAAAATTTAAATATCAACATGGGTATTGTTTCTATGGTTTATCGGGTCGCTGATTACGAAATCGACACTTAAGGGGGTGAAATGGGGGTTGATAGTTTGTATGAGGAATTTTTAAACGTTGAACCAATTTAGATGAAACTTGGTATAGAGATAGTTTGTGTACCGGGAAACGACATGGGACAGTTTTCATCTCGAAAATCAATCTTTAAGGGGGTGAAATGGGGGTTGGAGGTTTGGTTAGGTTAAAAATATCCATATATTTTTTTACCGCGAACCGATTTAGATAATTTTGTTGTGGATATAGTTTGAGTCCCAGGAAACAATATAGAATATTTTTTAAGCCGAAAATCAATCTTAGAGGGGTAGAAAACATGTTGGTAGTTTGTATGGCGAATTATTAACCGCTGAACAGACGATTGAAATGAAACTTGGTACATATTATATAGATTGAGTCGCGGTAAACAATATAGAATAGTTTTTATCTCGAAAATCAACCCTCTAGGGGGTGAAACGGGGGTTGAAAGTTTGTATGGGAAATTAATAACCGTTGAACCTATTTAGATGATTTGGTATGGAGATATTTTGCGTTCTGCGGAAGGATATATAATAGTTGTTATCCCAGAAGTCATTCCTTAAGCGGGTAAAAAGGAGAGTGGATTACTAATTCCACGCAAATGAAGTCGCGGGGAAAAGCTTCTATTCAAGAGTAGAAATCTGTATTAATCATAATCTCTCAGTAGTAAGTCGTTGATGGCGTAACAATTAAACAATTATTGCAATAATTTCTTTAAAATAAAAAATGAGGGAACCACCGTCTTCAAAACGTGGTATACCGAAACCTCCAGAATGTAACGAATACTTTTCCGAAAACCACTTCTAAATCAGTTCAGCGAAACGCAAGATGATCGCGGACAAACATACATTCCTACATACAAACATACGAGTCTAACTGAGAACCTCCTTTTTTAGTACTTTTAGTAAGCGGGCGAAGCCGCGGGAAAAAGCTAGTTATATATATATTATGCAAACGAAATCACAGTAGATTTTATTGTATAGGTAGGTATATAAGTCCAATTTGCTTTGGAATAATGTTCACGTATTACCTGTCATAGTTACCAACCAATTCAAAATAATTTTAATTTAATTAATATGCTTATTCGTTAATATAAAATAATAACGGTTATCTCTTCATATCAGTGCATAAGACACTGAAGAACACGCATAATGTCAATGTTTTTTTTAAATAACTATTTCGATAAATCAAACACCTGCTAATTGTTTTTGATCCATATTGATTTTCCAGATCCTTCTGAAGGCACTTAGAGAATTCAACCAGCCGGAGCGGCCATTGACAGTCGTTCCCCTCTATCGAAAATATATGACCAGTGGTCATATTTATTGTATGGACTGACGCTTACCTGACGTGGCTATTTGTACGTTACGTACGAATCTTTACGAAGCTCAGGCTAAATAAGTAAAAGGGATAATAAAAATACGTACTGCATATTACTTTATATAAGTCCTTAGCCATTGCAAGCAGACTTGTTGTGCTGAATGTGCACCTATGCCGTACACAATAAGGTCGCATTTAGGATCTTAACACTTTGTTAAATCTGATATGTTATAGATGCTGACTGTACCTAAATCAATAATTTATGCATTACTGATTATAATCTTATAAGCTTCCTCGCATACCTGCAGCTGTTTGGGACTATTAATAGTAGAGTCGTTAACCTATAAAACAAAAAGGTGTAAAAATTTTAACTTCAGCAATCTCTTATCCTGTTCAAGCTTATCACAAGCAATGGAACCTTCTTTTTATATAGATAAAGTTCAAATTCCAACAGCAGGTTCAAGAGGGATATGATGTAGGAGCTACAGCTGTGAGTATGTTATAAGGCAACGCATGTACAGCCATAAAGCTCGTCCACGTGTGCTCGGAATAATTACGGGTATAAAACTATACCTAAGTGGTTCGGGGGCTGAATCATGACCAGTATGCAGTAGGTGGTAGATCAACAAGTTGTTGCTTAAAAAGTTACTAATTCGGCGTCGATAGAAAAGTAAAATAATGTAAACAAACGCATTTACCTTCATTGCTTCGTAACGACGCACTGTTAGAGAACAGCCATGGTTTCATTGTCAGCGTATACACATAAACTTGTTATTTATATTCATATTTAGTAAAAATACCAGTTAATTACTTATATTTCAGTGAAAACGAATTTCATTAATAATATTTAGTCATGTGTCAAATGCTTTTTTTGCCTATAAAAGCAGCCATATTTGTTTACCTTATTTTATTTTTCTATTGACACCGATTATAGGTTGATTCATGAAATCTGACGATGACACGAGACTTGTACCGAGCTGTCAACATTTTCATAAACATTCGGCGCCTGCTCTTATGAATTAAGGTACTTACCTATATTTTAATTTCAGTGCGTCGTGCTGGCACAAATATACAAGTGTGAGTCATGTGTGAGTGTAAGCACTTAAGCACTGAAATGAACATCATATTTGTGCCATTTCGGTATTTGTCTTGCAGATTTCAGGAGCTTTATCGCTGTGTATTCAAGAACCGTTTTAAATTTGATGCGTTTTTATACAACAGTTGTTGTGCACTTAAGACTTTTTTAATTTGAACTTTGTATAAATTACGTCCACTAACCGTTAAATAATTCTTAGCTTCGTTAATAACGCAATTAAATTTTGTATCGACAACAACATAAAGTAGCAATAAGTTGACGAAAACACGCTCCGTCTGCTATTAGCCGCGCCTTAAACATGATAATATTATAATTAAATAATTGAAATAACAGTCACTTATTAATATCTAGGTGCGGATTTCGATATCCAGTAGCGATTCCGCAGTTCCATTCTACTGTATAGACCTAATAAAATCGATCAGCGGAAATATCACGCCGAGTATTATTTACTGCTCCTCGAAATATTTGGGATTCCCAACGACCATTTCCATTCATACTCGTAAGTCCACGAGCGTTAGTAAAACCTGTTCAGATTTTGATAATTTTATTAACGATCAATGCACGGAACGCGAGGGACTCCTAACGTCTCATATATTACAGCTTTAACACAAATTATAGGAGTTTAGAGCCACAACACACCGAGCGTGGGCGCCTTAATGTTAAAATGTGTCATATGTAATTATACGATCCAGAGAATTTTAATGTCTTCGAAATGTCGTCTTCTTTATAGAGCTAATAGAAGCTTTGGTAAACTGGCTCTATTGTGTCATAGCATATTTTGTTTAATGTGGATAACAGGGTACTTCTTACTTGACAAATCTCAGCAATGAGTAATAGTAAATAAGTATCACGTTCTCACATCTTTCACCAAATAATAAGCCGTGGTTTATAAGCTTATACGCTCAACGTACTGGTTTGTTTTGAAAAGATTATACTTAATATTAGTTTATCTACACTCATACTGTAAGTACTCGAAAATGCGTTCAAAAACCGTAGACAATGACAAGCATTACAACAAACGATTTAACTATGATAAGTTTCTTATCTGCGGCAGTAACGTAATTTTAACTATGCATGCTCAAATATTGTTAAGCAATGAGTTTCAAATTTGGAACATCGAATTTGATAACATAATGTTACCGCCATGGCCAACTCGCGAGCGCCGGCACAATCGAGTAGGCCATGACGGTACAATGGCGGTCATTCTATGGTTTCCGAACAATTAATTTAATATATATAATATGAGTGTAGATAAAGCAGTGTATGCAAATGTACGTAATTAGGCCTTAAAACACTCGTGTGATCTTATTATGATATATAAACCACACTCATGTTTTAAGGACCCTTATTACGTAACAGTTACATAAACTACTATTGTATTTTTGGTACTAAGAAGTTGTGCGGTTCTTACTTTTCAAGTTTTCAAATGCTGCTCTACCGTTTGCAGAAGTCATAAAAGACTTGAAATGGTTCTTTATCCCTGTAAAGCCTCCGATTTTCAAAACACAAATGTGGTAAAATCGAACAATAGCAGTACAATTCGAGTCTGAAAGAGACGCTCGACAATTAGCGTTGTGACGATACGCACCAAAGCATCTCCACTGGTGCACACAGTAATTACCCCGTTGTCCATTCACTTTACATCATTACCCAGATTTCTACATCATCTTTATGTCTCCATATTTGTAGCACTGTCGTTGTGTGGCGTAAATAATTTCTTTTACTTGCCCCGGTATTCATTAGGGACGCATTGTCTCTTCCGATTGTGATGGCGTCAGCTTCGAAAGTTTATTACAATAATTTTCCACAATTACCTTCCACGTAATAGTTAATTATAGTCATCAGCCTTGCTAGCATGACTTACATTGTCGCGCGAGTCGCGACTCTCCATACTTCAGGCGCGACTCGAAGTCGTGGAGATCCAATGGTGTTTGTACGCAATGTTGGCTATCCTTGGCGGTAACGACGTGCTAAAACGCAAATCACAATTAGGTACATATCTATGAACACTATTAGTATCCACTTATGCAATAGTATCCACAAGTGATCCGCTAATCATTCTCGCTTTGATCTTTAGAAACGTACGTTAACTCCACAAATTCTTAGCACAAACAGTGCTGAGACTGGAGCTCGCTTCGGCGAATCAATTGAACAAATCTCTTTCGGGCACTAATAGAAAGAAAACGAACCGCGTTACGTCAGCCAGCAGATTAATTAAACTTCTTACGACTAACTTTATATACTTCCCTTCCATTTATGTCACATCCAAGTACTTTAATTAGCAGTTTTCCATTTAACTGACGCTGGGATAAGCTAGAGTCTTAGATAGGCAAAGTACTTTAAAGTGTTCAAATTAAGGTTTAACAAGCATGTTGGCTTAATTATTAAAGACGTTTCTAGCAGAATAACGATCGCAGAGCATCATTGGACGGCGGTGTTAACACAGCCATCACGAGTGAAACATTTTCAACCATAATTTGGTAGCCGTACATTGTTGCCGACTTGTGAATTGACTTATTTTATTTGTCTTTGCATGCTCATGCTAATTTATTTTTTAGCTTTTAACGGTTTCATCATGTAGTTTAAATAGAACAGCGATAAGTGGTATTGTTGCGCGTCTTCGTATCCGTTCGAGTTCATAATTTTCTTTAGCTTTTGTTCGATCACTCCGACGGTTGAGTATTTCTGTGTAGATATAAAAACCAACAAAATGATAATGATGAATGATTGAATATCAAATGTAATGTTGTAGTGTAGTGCTTTGTCCCGCCGCTGAATGGAGCCGGGACGTCCAGGACAAAATGTGGGAGATCATTCTTCATATTTGACGTCGCCGTGCATGGACATAATGCCATCCATTTAGCGCCCCGTGTGTACTATTGTCAACCAACATTCGAACGAGTCATTAAATTTAAAATCCAATCAATTATTACACTTTGAATAATTGACTGTCCTCCGCGCTTCTGGCGTCATACAATTATCGACTTTCTACAAATCGAAACGGAATCGCCTGTAAACAGTTTTGCAAACAGTTTCTTGCTCACGTCGACGCCTAATTTCTTGTCGCCGTTTTTGGTGTCAGTTCTAATGTTGATAATTAAATTTTGAAGGAAAGGCGCGTTTCCATGCCTAATAAAATAAGTGTTACACGAAACTACCAGTTTTTGTCGCGGAGCAGCGACAATTAGCATTAGATGTGTTAATTATACAACGCAATCTGTTATTGTAGGTGCGCATACCTCTTACCGAGTTCCATGAATCCGTGATAGATCCATCATACGGCGCGACTGAACATTAATGGAAACTACTTTGATATAAAATTGGACCGTAAAACGTTTAATGGCGTCTCGTCAATCTGTAGTTTAGAAAATAAACAAATGACTTGTCACGCTTTTCGTCGTCGACTGCAATCAACAAGCCCACCCATTGAAAATGTAAAATATCCAATAACGGTAAAACTAATTATAGTTTCGGTAACGAATCGAGCCACTCACGACACCACTGCGTAAGAAGTGCTCGGTGGAAACGGCAAAAAACGAGTCGTGAGGTGAACACATTCAGAAACTTCCGAAAGAAGTGGAGCAAAAATAGTTAATGTATATAACCAAGTGTTTTCCAACACTACTGCTTTTCCGAATAAATAGTTACAGTTTACAATAGTAAGTATGAGTACATGCTGATTTTACTAAACCATAGTTTTTTTTCTGATTCAATTTAGATGTGGCGAGTTGAGACGTGACGCGAAGGGCTGAGGCTGCGGCGACAAAAAGTGCTCTCATTTACTAACATCGGTATCAATAAGTCGTGATTCGTAATTTCATACTGCATTTTCATTTCGACACGCATCGAACAGCACTTTGCCCTTTCCACTTTCGTTGTTTTTGTTACAAAACATTACAAATCTTCTTTACATCATCTTTTTTGTCGACAAACTATTTATCTCGCAAATGTCAAAATATAAGTAAGTAGTTGTGTCTAGTTTTACTACTTTGGAGTCTATTTTATCTGGTGTGATTTTTATAGAATAGTGTCTTCTAGTGCGGCACATCGGGCAGATGTTACATTCAATAATCGCAACATAATGAAATATCGCAATTAGTTCCAAATGCGACAAACTGTACGCACATGTGACATTATCACTATTTTGTCTTATTGTTGCCCGCAAATATGAACCCACACAATTTGGGGAATTAGTTATAATCCACGGCAACTCCATTGTTATTATGCATTGTTAGGGAGCCCGGATAGGGGAGACTGAATGTAATAATTTACGAATTTTGCCAAAAGAGTGATTGATCTTAAATCAAATTCGCAAACACTAGAATTAGTCGATCGGGAATCTTGCATCAATACGGTCATTAAAAGGCACCGTGAATAAATTAAAGGGAGATGGCCAGGCTTGCAAGCGACGCAGTGCAGAGCGCAGGTGGAGGGTCGCTCGGGGCGAGTCGGCGCGGGCGCTGGAGTTATTAATAATCCGCGCGGACCGAGCACGAGCGCGCACGACCGGCCTGCGACGACATTCCTCACCATTGTGCCCGCTCCGCCCGCGACACTTTTGTCTATTCACACCTATAAATCACCTCCTCCGCTCAATGCGAGCATTATTTACCTCTAACGATCATCGCGCTACATCGATTAATTAGTCTAACACTACAGATAAGATAGCGGGGAAAGCGATCGCTTTCAATTTCCTCTAGAGGGGCGAGTTCACAAGTGCGCGTTTAACGCGGACAATCGGAGATAAAACGTGCGAGACGACTCCCTTAATCCCGATCCAAGATTGCGAGAAAACGTTTTGACGTAGGGTGGCTACGCTATTGTCTGCTGCTCTAATTCGATTGCCCACACAGAGACGTTGACGTGGGCGACCAGAGTACCCCTAATTAAACCTATGAGACGTTAATGGGATTCGTTCGTCGCGAGTTCTGTTGCCGATCGTAAGAGCTTTATTATTACCTTAGTGGTATATAAAACCTGCATTCTTAAAAATGATAAAATCTACAGACCGTAGCGTAAAATTGTAAGTATCTTGTTAGTTTGATCTGTGTTGATTAGATGTGATCAAGCACTAAGTATCGTATCGCCCTTATTGAGTTAGTCACACGCGTTGGGTCCGTACTTGTGTTCTGGCGTTTTAAATTGATTGTAATGGGAATGAATTCTGATGAACAGTGATTGCAGTGTGTGAACATCTCTTGCTTTCATTAGATGTTGAGTTTATGTTTACATGGTCATTCCTCTCTGACCTCGCGAGAGCGTCGATGACACGCTGCGCTGGAGCGACTATAGAGCTTGGCTTGGTAGCGAGAACCGCTCGAGGCCGAGCACTATCTATATAATCGGCCTGGTTAATATGGTTATTAAATTATGTCGATGGCAAAAACCGAAGCCCGTTCGTTTAGCTTTAGGGAGTAATTAGCGGAATGAGGCTTATCTCGCATCTAATCACTGCCTCTAATTATTGGGTGAGGCTAACATGCGCCGCGGCATGCGTGCCCTTCCCGCCGTTCACCTAATTGCAACAATCTTGCAAGCATTTTCTGAACATAAATCGGCATAGATTATCGTGAGAAAATTGTAATCAACAATACTTAGAATTATTACGGATTAGGCTTGTAAATACAACCATTCGAACAAAGTAGAGCACGGGACGGGCACCGCCCGCATCGGTAATGGACAGCTTTGCATATCAATACCTTACTTTAATATCGACATGCATCATTTCATTTAATTGTTATACCTCAATGGACTGATCACTCGGTAATTCGTCATATACCTAAATGACCCGGCCGAGCCGAACTGTTCGATATTTATAATCACATGAACATGTTAAACGTCAATTAATGTTATACGGGAAAATAATTGACATGAAAATGTTTTCAATTATGCAATCAAATAATGCCGAAGGCTCACCTTATATGCCTTCTGGGCTGGCTAAAGTACTCGCTACCAAAAGTAGACTTAGGTACTATTTTTTGTACTACACTGAACGGGTTTACGCAGCGATTTGTAAAATTGTATATTGAAATGTTACAATAAATACAACCTGCGAGGATAGCGTTAACTGTATTTGGTTGATATGACTTAATCACATACGTTTACTCACAATATTGTTAAAAATATACAACCTAGTTTACCGCGAGCCGCGTTCGTGTAATTACTAATGCTTGCAGGTTGACCAAAGAGGGAATTGTATAGACCGGTCTGGAATCCGTTGCCTAACATGGAGGCTGAACCTAGACCGAGATCTGGCGTTGATGAATTGCTGTATCATCGAATTCAGACGTCTGCAGCGGCACTTCGAGCCGCGGTTATAAATGTTAACGATTAAAGTTCTAACCAACGGTTCCAGTTTCATCCGCACATTTGTCCCCGCTTGTACCACCTACCGTCAAAAGAATCTGTTCAAAAGTGTTAAATCGGTTAATATAATGATGATGGATGCCGGCCCGACCAAACAGCCCGCAGCGGGGGTGTTTTACCCCGCTATACAAATAAAATATTTTTATTATTAACTATGGCCTTGTGCTCCTCGCACCCACACTGGCACCCGATCGCCCCATCCCTGTCCCACCATTTAATCGAAATCATATTTCTGTTTTGTCATTATGGTATCACGTTTAGAGAGTTCCTCTCTTTTGTCCCGGATTTCGAATCGTTGGTTTCTTGTTTCCAATGCAGCTTACTTTTTGTTTTCTTTTTTAATAAGTCACAGCGGAGTAACCCGAGAGCGTAGGCAGGCGGTTATTTGTGCTTCATCTATAATTGTCATCAGGTAGGCGACATTTGCGAGAAGGTTACAGTTAGACGCATTCATCCGACCTCATACTCGCGTCTACGATCTTTTTATCTCACAGTAGTGAACTTCTGTTTCCGATGCATCATTTTTTGCCTTGTTTACCGAAGCTAGTTCCAGTGAATGAACTTGATGTTGCCCATAAAAAAGTGCAACCGTGTCAAAATCAGACATTTATTGTTTAAAATCTAAGACAGACGCGTATGAGTTCCTTTCATCATCGCGGGCCTAACGTCTACCTGTAGGGTGCACAAAAAACGTAGCAGGTAGCCCATTTGTTTGTTATTAATTCTCGCGTCGAATCTCGTTTTTTTTCCGCCGACCACCTTAATACGGTGAGAATATTAATTATAATTATAAACGGCCTCGTCGCGTTCGAGGTGCGCTGCCTTAAGTTTTGGTTCCTAAATTTAAATCTGATCATTTATCATGCGACAATGTCAATTTTATCTTGATCCCTTTTTTATTATGTTCCACTTTTAAGTCAGAAGTGCTGGTCATGAAGACTGCCTTTGTGTTTTATTTTAAAAATAAAAGTTCTTAATGAGTTTTGAAGTTTATATGTTGTCCCAACCATTGATATGCTTATGATATATAAGTACAACTTATAAAACCTTTATAGGTTTTATAAAGTCAACCTTATTACTTACAATTTTGGATTCCGAACGAAAAACAATACGTACTTATCTACGTAAAATGAGGTAATACGTTTAACGAAAATGTAAGTAGGTGATCGTTAAGTAAGGATCACCTCCCCTTTCCCAAACAAACCTGTGGCGAAACGACGGAGGTTCCGCTAGGTAGGGCAGGTGCGACGCAGGCAAATTATCAGGAAACGCCCGCACACGCTTTCTGCACACGGTAAGAGGCTAAAAATCATACTTAGCAGCTACTAGGCGATCGGTAAGGCTACAATACTCGATTGTTACTTTAACGTAATTGCAATAATAAGGAAAATATGGTTTGTATTAAAAATAATGGCGGTTTGTTAAAAGGTTTCTTTATCGAGTTACGTTGCTGGTTTCTGAATCGTCACGCTTAATTTAAACAAAATTCCAATTGAACATCTTTGTCGTTTAAACAATTGTCAGTATTTTAATTTAATTATCACGCTTAAAATGACAGTATTCAGTATTTATATTATGTCTACGAATCGATACCTTGTTTTAGTTAGGGTAGAGCGGGGCTAAAAAGTCCTTACACCAAAAGTTCATCTGGATTAGTAGTGGGGATGAAGGAGAATGGAAGTGCGTATTAAGCAGTTGCATAAGCTAAATGCCACAAATAATCGCTTAAAGCAAACATGTGTATCTTCCTAACTTCATGTAAAATAGGTATTACTTTTTACGGAAAATATACAGCCACATATTTTTGAAGGTCTAAGCGACACGGGCTCAGAATCAGGTCATAGCTACCCAGGCTGTATCGCGTATTGACAAATGCAAGTCAGTGCATGCTGGTGCATCGATAGGGCCCGCATCGCCTCGTTTTATTTCTCTTGCATTTTTTATTGCCACCGGATATACAATAAAATAATGTTTTTATGAGGTCACTCGCTCACGACAATCTTCGATGTATTTACGAGGCTTACCTTGACTTCTAAGCTCGTGTTCGTAGGGGAATTTGTTCTATAGAACTATGATCGATTTTAAACAATGCCTGACTAGAAAGTATGGTTTATAAATGGCACATTACACTGTACCCAAGTTTAAATGAGTCCGTTAGGTCTCAAGGTGTGGTATGGTAATGGGTAAGCATTAGCTCCTAGGCTAATATTTCACGATCTAAGCATTATCCGTCTATCGCCCCCCGTTTAGGAGCAGTCTGAGGAAATCACCTATTGTAACCGGTGAAATTTCTTTTCCTCGGCCCGTGGGAATGAAGCAATTATCTACAGATCCTTGGATCACCTCCAATCCATTTCATCAATACCCGAATTGATAGCCGATAGTATAAATTAAAAAAGAGATTTATAAAAGCAATTTCGTAGGCGTTTACAAACATTGAGAACGACAAGAAATCCAAAGAAAACGCTCAGAGTCGGGTAAATAAATAAAAGATGGCGGCTTGAGCTCGCGATACTTCTCAAATTGAATATTAGATTGAAATTACGCGCTCGGGCGGCGGCTCTCTCCGCCTTTTGTTACTCGAATGATACATAAAGCGCGCGCGCATACAAACACGGCAATAAGAGTTCTAAATTAGCATTCTTTTTGTGTTCCAAGCCACCCTAGCGCACCCCACCATCTTAATAACGTGAAGAAATTGAGTTGTTATACACCCTTTTTGGAGGAGGCGCGGGTGCAGCGGCACACCTCGCGAAGCCTTTTTGTAATTGAATTTAGATATTCTTTCCCCGGATATAACGACGGGGAGGTCGGGCCGCTAGTTCTCGAATAGAATACATGTAAATGTGGTGATATGAAATTCTCGAGTTGTCGTTGCGGCGGTGTCGTATGTTATTATTGCTAACGTTATTTCGCTTTTACTTTAGGCTCGTGGTAGTACGAGTAACTTTTTCTATTAAACCACAATATTTTCCGTATTATTCCGTACGGAAACCTAGTAAATATTACAATTTTGGTACATTTTAGTACAAACATATATTTAAATATTATCACACGTTTTGTCGAAAGGATAAATAGAAATCACGAATTTCTTGTAGTTGAGTCGATGTGGTCGATGCAAGCAAAATAAATAAAAATGGAGTGCCCAGTCCTGGGCACCGGAGGCCTAAGACACTTTTTCCTTTGTATATGACATCTATATAAGTTTAAATGGAGTGGTTTAAAATGACCATGGCTAAGCAATTTCCGTTTGAAAATTTAAGACTCGTTAAAAATCATGTAAACTCTATTTTAAGTCAAATAAACATTACAGACCAAACTAGAGCAGAGTAATAAAATCGCGAAAATCGATTAGTATTCCAATTCCCCGCAATCTCTATCCCCTGTGAGTTATCAGTTATTGGAAACTTCAATAAAATTAATATTACATTTCTCACGAGTAAATCTGTGAGCTAACTGGCCGGGATGCGTGTGCGCAATTAAAACGAAACCGACAATCATGCGCCATGTTTGTACACGGCCGATGTTAATAGCCACGTGTAATTACATACCAGTATCATGCCATCGTTTCTCGGAAGGCTGATCGAATTAATAGAACCTTTTTCGTGTTCGCTTCTAGCGTGATATCTAAATATTTGAACGAGGTTTATAGAGGGTAGCTGAATTTGAATCGGTGTAGTCTGGCCGCCATAATGTATACCATAAAGAACAGGAAAAACAATAGACTAAGCACGTTTTTTACTGCTCTTTGGTAGCCAGATCTATATGAATTGTGAATCAAGATCACCACAAGCTTTTCTTTCAGGAAGAATATATGTAGTAAACAAAACCATCTTACTAAACTGTCATCAAGTTTTCTTTCATTCAAATCTTTAAATTCCCACAATTTATTGAAACTCTTTCTACACCATCATTATAAAACGACATTAAATAATAGTTAAAGTGAACTAATTTTCCAGTCGCCAGTGACCCGCAGACCATTACGAGTCAGCACATTACACGACCAAACTCTGCTGCTTAATGCCCTCGCTGGTAATTGTTCCGACATTACAAGTCAACACCGTTTATATTCACAAAATTGTCTCACCTTTATCCTCTTTCCACTCCTAGTATAACTTGACTCCTGAGCGCTGTTACATGTATACCTCTTTGCAGGTCATTGTAATACTGGATACACGGACAATCCTGAGATAACCATTCGGGTACTGATGGCAATAAGCCCTGTAATTATTGGGCGACGTCTCCGACGTGAAAGCCTGTGTGGCTACTAACTAACGAACCAACACAAAAACTTAAGACACAGGAATACCAATTCAAATCATAACGACGAAAAATATAATAATCATTCAAATTAACATTAATGACACATTTCTCGGGAACGTTAGATGGCGTCACGCTCATCGCTGAGATATAAAATTAAAACTAATTCGAGGTCTCAAATTATAGGAGATGTGCGGCGGATGTCGCGGCGCCAGAACCGAAACCGCACGTCATTGTTTTTTGTGCCGAGCCTTAGGATCGACCAGAGCCACTAATTAATTATTTCACATGTATCGATCATTAATTATTGAGAACCGACCGATACCATCCACCCGTTATCATCTTAATGACGGCCAGCAATTTGTCGATTGTAATTATGCCCGGCTCCGGCATGATTATTTAAAGTTTTAACACGATCGAAGCATTATGTTGGTATTAATAGCAGAAAGCATCGGGATCGAATCAATCTTAATCTCGTACAGAAACGTAATCCAGATTTATTTATGACGGAGCAGAGCGTGTGCTATTATGCTCGTCTGCGGCAATTTGCCTCGGAAATTGTCTTAATCGGCCGCTCAAGGGACTATTTATGTATAATTATTTCCAAATTCGACGCTTCGTTTGATGCCTTTCCGCTCTCTTTGAGGTCGTTCGACAAAAAAGTCATCTGTTGCAACAATTAAGCGAAGAAAAAATAGAAATAAGTATCGAAGGGTCCGCAATAATTACAGACGCAAATGGACGGTTCCTAAGAGTAGATCGGCCGAGTGGCGCCGCCAGGGTACCTGCAGCTTCACGCGATGTCTACCTCACGAATCACTGGACCTTTGTTTAAATACTAAAAACCATCAAAAGTGGTACCTAATTGTATAAAGAACGGCGTGTTTGTTAATCTTTTACAAAGCGAGATTGTAATCGTCGATAGAAGTAACAAGTCTGATATCTTCGGGCAGCAGCGATCGAGGTTACAATGGCGACAGCCGGCGGGCGTCCATAACAATTAGCTTTGAAAGCAAATAAATCATAAAATCATCGTCTTCCTCGATCTCGATTCGGCGATTAAGTACCTCGTGAGTATTTACGATCCTTGAAGCTCGGTTAAACGTTTAATTAACTTCGTAATTTGGTTAATCACGCGCCTCTTTTGTTTGGGGTTAATTAAAACTCAAATTAATGGGAAAGTAAAGTCGTCGTTCGTTAACCAACAAGTGAGATTCCCGTTTCACGTCTCGTCTTTGTAACGTCGTGTGGTTTACGAATTCGCACTGTCACTTCATTATAGTGTGTAATGACAGACGTTTTAATTATGGCTTTCACTGGGATTTCAAAAGTTTACGAAAGTTTAATTATACTTACATTAAATACCAGGTAATTAGCAAATGATTGAGTGATTTACGGATGTTAAATATTACACGGATTTGATATTTATACACTTAAAGCAAAGAAATTACTCAGATAATAATTTAGATTTAAATAGCAATATGTTTGGGCTTTTAATTTAAAGAAACAACCCGAACGACCTCAATATAATACCTACCTAGTTCTTCAGCAAGTCAAAGCCGAAGCTATTGTCAGTATACACGGTGTAACATGAGAAAACCGAATAATTTTAACAGCGTATTCCTGATCATAATTGGAGACTAAAATGTCGTATAAACTTTTCTGGAATTCGCCTAGTTTCAGAGTTACTACCACTTAAATAAAAAAATCATTTTTTAATGCGACTCAGTGTAAAACGCTTTTTCGATGGCGACATTCTTATTGACAAATATCAAAGTGCCAAGGAATACTTTACGTAAGCTATTTTTTACGGAAAAAAATGTACTAATTTATTTTAATCGACAGTTTTACTAATAATATTTTTGTTTTTATGTTCAAAAGCATTCAAAAAATCGAAAAAAGAGCAAAAAAAAATTTTTTTTTTTTGGGGAAATCCAGAAAAGTTTATACGACATTTTACGCTGTTAAAATTATTCGGTTTCCTCATGTTACACCGTGTATATGTGGCTTACTTGAAATTTAATGGCAGCCATAATTCCTCGAGAAAAGATCTTATTGGCACAGAAGCTTATTACAGCTCATAGAGGAAACATCTCAAGAATCTCATAAGACGTACACTTGCTGGTCCGTGCTGTGTCGAACACGGCTATTACCGTAACGCGCTCGCCCGGCGCTCACGCAAAAAGAGCCATTCCCAGCCTCCAAGTTCAGGTCCATTACCATTAATGAAGGTTTAAAGTTAAACCCTAACGGTAGACATCGCGATCCTTACCATGTAGTAGCAGAGTTCGATCCCCATCGGCTTTCCCACGTCTAACGAGACTACCTCCATTACGTGCAACATTTTACATACATTCCCTCCACTTATTATCAATGTATTAAGTAAATCGTTCTCTCAGACTTCGCTCAATTTTATTTCCATTAATCGCTTTTCGACATTTTCGGTCCGGCCTGACAACGCTGGCTTAATACCTTATTTATTGTAATTCCTCGCGCCGACTTAGTAGATGTTGTTTAATACGCTTTTACGATGTTTTCGTGAAGAAAGCGGCATGGGGTAATTATTTAGCAGTGTTCTGCGGTTTCGTGGGGCGAGCGGCGGACGACTTAATGAGGGCTCGCGTAATAACCCTCGATTATTAATATGGACGTAGTCTACCGCGGCTCTCGTTACCAACCATCTCTTTGCCCCTGCGCATGTTTGCTCTGAAAACATTTTGTCTCGCCTTAAATCGAGTATCTAGTATAACTTGCCCTCGAGATCCATAACAAGTATATGTCTCCTCGATTACTATTATGGTGGTTGACCTCAGGCGAAGCATTGTGAATTTCCGCTATCATCTCCGCATCCGCTTGACGCCACGCTCCTATTGCACAATCATATCGTATATGTAACAATGTGACATGAAGTCTTATACTCGTTAGCCAGCTTACTAAGCTTCGACATGAAACATTTAATGACTATGAATGTCGCAGTTTCCAGCCAGTAAATTCTTATTGGAAAGTGATCCGTGGCTCACGAATCCCCATTTCGCCGTCTACCGGTAATGAGAATTCTGATTGACTCAGCATGTTATTTGCTAATTTATATATGCGTTTTATACAGCTGAAGCAATTGCATCGCCATCAGCTATGTACTTCTCAGTTTCACTTCCATTGACGCTTTATCAGTTTAAATTATTATTGATAGACTTTCTCCTTAAACAAACGCTGTGGATTAGCTGGTAATCACGTAGTTTGCTGCTCATTGGCTATTGACAAAATCATCCAAAGTATATGTATAATGTCGATAACATTGTGGGAGCCTCATTAATGAATTGAAAAGCGCGCATCTTCATTATGACGGACTTTGTAACTATTGTAGCACTCGTCTGATGCGGGATCCTCGGTTGTGTGTGTACCTCGATAACCGTGTGTGTGTTGAACGCCGGTATACAAACACGGGAATCGCATTTGTATTAGTGCACACAAGCATCATTATTTCCGTCGTAGTTTTCTCACGCTCACACACACGCCGGCGCAAGTAATTTGCACTGAAATGTAACTACGTATTATGTTTATTTGTGTGCGAGTTTATCGGAAATTAGTTCTGGTGCAGGCATCGGGGTATTTATTGGTAGAAATCGACAAGTCCAGTGATTGTCAGAGTGGGAAACTGAGCACGTGTCCCCACATTAAACATTGACTCTACCACCACGGGCACTTGCAAAACCTAAATTATAGTTTAAACTATTCAAGCCTTATGATTTTACATTTGTCCTATTATTTTGAAATAATACTCCATTTCAATAGAAAATATTAGCTTTAGTTACTAACGTCAATGAATTACAAAGAGAATTGAAACTATGAGCATTTTCATATGGAAATTCCAACTAGAAATTCTTATAAGACTTGTTATCAACTAGTTGACTGCAAGTCAAGCGAATATGACCCTTACTGCTAATAGCAAGTAGGGCGTTAACCTCAGTCTAATTACCAGCTCTTTGCATAATATCCAAGGCGTACACATTAGCACTGCAAAATGATCTACAAATTGCCATTGCTGAGACAGACTATAATAATAATTACACAATTATTTAGAATTCCTTTAAGATTTTTTTCCTGTTTGTGATTACTACCTGTATAGACTAGACATGTTTATTAAATATTTTGTTCTCATTTCTGTAGTCTGATATACATATGTGATATGTCAGACTACAAAAACCTGGGTCCTTCTCTACGTCCAAAAGAGGTATGGGCACTGCGAATGTTATCTCAATGAGAGTGGAGCAGAGCCCGACTGGGGAAGTACCTCCACCTAAGCCTAATAGCACTAGACACTACTCATTGTGTTGTGTTCTTGCCGGTGAGTAAGGTTGCCAGACAGCTCAAAGAGGATATCAATGCTATGTATTTTAAATATTAATCGTATCTCACACATCTCAAATCGAATCTAACTTACTAGGTTAGTTAACCAAATCTAATCTTAGACCAAAAAAAAACTCATGAAAACTCGACGAAATAGATAAAATCACATAAGGAAACTCATTCACATAACTACTCATAACTGTCGCCTGGGTAAATATTTGTTCAGAATATCGGCTGATATAATTTATCACGCATCAACTTAATTTCAAGGACCGCACTCCACAGAGCAAACATGGATAGGTGCGGGCATTTGGGGCAGTTACAAGATTTTTTGAAGGGCGCACATTTCGATTATGAATGATTATCTTCTTTGGCTAACATATTAGTTATTAGATTTTAGCAATAATAGCAAATTCCACCTTTGAGCGGAATTCTGATACCATAAACAAAAAGGCGGAAAAATCCATCTTGCGACTGAATGTTGTCTATGGGCTCCATACAATTTCAGGCACCATAGACAATTTTCCACATTCCGGCTGATTTTTGTTTATGGTAGCTGAATTTCGCTAAGTGTGTTTAGCGCCTTTGACAGATCAACTCTGAATAATGAGTATATTGACGAAGTGTTATTTTTAGGCGCAATTTTTCTAAGATATTTTTCTTTAACCTTCTTGTACCTTGTACCTACCTGGATCGGTCTTAGATCAACAGCAAAAGCCATCACACATTCTGCTATATTGTGCATTATAATCGTATAATTTATATCTAGAACTGGTAAATAATCTAACAAGCATAAAATTATTTACATAACAGATCTAGAGCTCTACATTAAAAAGTTGAAACATAACTTTCTTCTGCTAACTCGTCTTTTAATTGATTTGTTTGGTACCTACACTACCTACTGAGACTGAGTTTCGAAAGGGAATATTACATGATACCAACGAAATAATGCACAATATTTAATTTAATATATACATGATCAAGGTAAAATAAACCGGCGATCATCCGTACTTTACTAATTCAAGTCTAGCTGGCTCCTTATCAGACATATCCGGTCTAAGGAATACCCGATTTCATATTAACATTATAACAAACATATATTATAACGTTATCAGTCACATCCTGCCGGTTATTTATTCATTAGTAATATGATTAGTGCCTGGCGTAATCTGCGAATTAGTCAGGCCATTCGATGAAATTTGAATTACTTATATTCATTAAGGCATGCAAATTTCTAAGGAAAATAAATGTAAGATATTCCGTTGGGTTGCTAACTAGTTTTTTGTCACATCTTATTAACGCAAGTATGCGTCCATAGAACTCGATTCCCACCGGCTTCCTTTATTTTAAGCCGGTTAAGTACTTCTACAAAGGTTCATGGAAAAAAGGAAGGTCAAAATAGGCGGCTTCCCTTAGAATTATTTTGAAACGCCGTCACTGATACATACCTATACATATTTATACTTAAATTACTCGCGTTTAATTTATAGTTCAAAATCTGTAAGAATGAACTTTTGACACTTCAGTATTGACGTCATTAGTGATGGAGCTAAGACGTATCGTTTGTCAAATTTAGCGATTATTTATGAATTGTTCGAATCGATTTTACTACAACCGATTTTTTCTTGTTATATGCCTATATATTTTGTATCACAAATCTTCTCAAATTATAACAATAAGAATAAGAGAATAAAAATAATGTTTATTGACTTAAACCTAATACAAGTGTAAGTAATATTTGCACAGTACGCTAATAGCTTAAGAGAGACTTATGTATTAGGTTTGAAACAGTTTCACCGGAACTGAGCCTCTGTCTTCCGAACTAGGCGGATGCCTGTGACTCGGAAGTCAGTGATTCCACCGAGAATATGAGTTCAGATGAGTTGTATGCAGTTATGCCTAATATACAAAAATAAATTGAAAAAGGAAAACTTAACTATAGTCTGGCCAGCCAACGAACGCAGTAGCAATGTACAGCGAACAAAAGTATGACAACACTAAGAATCAGTGAAAAAAGCAGCAATGATCATCAAATTTTATGTTTTTAATTTTAGGTGGTATTTCCACCCCTTTCACTGGGTGACATTTACGGTGTATAAAAAGGAGACGGATATATTTCGTCTGATCTGTCATCAACTGCAACAGATAATCCGATTGAGGCAATTGACATATGGCTTAAAAATCAATTTAAATTTAATTGGGAACGTTGCAGGAGTTCTATCTCACTCGCGCTTAAGATGAGAGAGTGAAATGCACTAGAAACAAATTCAATGTGAATTGAAATGTTCGTCATGAAATACGGTGTCTCATCACAAAGGGTTGCCACATGTACGTATTTTGAATTTGCCGCGCGTTTCTACTGACAGAAATGGTTTGCCAGACTATATAACAAAGCAGGAAATAAAATTATTTAGGAAATGATCATTTAATAATTGTTATCTACTAATTATGTATGGCATTATAATAATTCCATAATTAATACAATATGATAAGAAAGTCTCATATTATCTATTGATTACATAATCGATTTTATCGACTTACAGAAATGTTATATGAATCGGAACAGCAGACATGGTCACAACACTAAATTTAAAAAAAAAAGGAGGCGTAGGCCAAAACTGTTTGCATGCTAAATTGTTATCGTAAAATATTCAATAACTAAGATATGAAAAAATTTAACATTAATTAAGTTATGTTTATAAAAAGTGAAATATTGTGTTTACGTACATGACAAGCTGTAAAACCGTTATGGGATTTTGTTTATAATTTCAAAGTGTCTTGAGCGTTTACGTTCTACGGGCGTTGCGATGTGTCAAAAGTTCATTCTTACAGATTTTGAACTATAGGAAACTTTGGCAATTAGGTATTACGCATGCCTACTTACATATGTAATGTAAAAAAATTCTAGTATTGTATATATTACAAATTGTTGCCTACATCTTTAATATTATTTTCTAAAACACAGTATCTTATATCAGTGAAGATTTCTATTGTATTAGTAAGTATTCTTGTGACAGTATTTTTTCTTAGGTTAGTACCCAAGAAAAAATACTCTCACAAGAATGAAATATGTATGTATATAGTCGTATGAATATATATGTAGGTGTATACCTACATATATATTCATAAGAAAAAATACTCAACAAATTTCTTAACAAAATGTTTGTTTGAGACTGATGTTCTTATGGAATGAATAGGTATATTCATACCTACATACTGTAAGTACATCGTGGATTTAATACATCTCAATCATTATCCGACTGTTTTGTGATATTGATTATCTCAGAGCTGTCAACTAAGTAAATACATTTCATTCCAGTCCTAGTTTCTCGCGTATTTGTAGAACACATATCTCTGATAACAGCGAGATAACGAAGATGAAGTGTTAATCTTGTATTTTTAACGAATTTTTACTTTATTGATCAGTCCGAGTAATCTGTAGACACGAATGATTCATCGCCAGAAGACCTTATATTGTTGTATTAAGGATGGTTATTCGTTGAACTTTTTAAAAGTGTTTATAAAAAGTATTTTCTCAGGTTCTTGTGTTTGTTGGTTTGTTAATTGTAGAAGTGTCGGTATTGACAGCACTGACAGGCTGTCATGCCGATAAAATTGATCGTGGTTGTTTGCGCAAATGTCGGTTAGATAAGCAACGATTACCATGTATTTTAATTTGGGCTTAGTACCTACATACGAACAGTCTATGGGAAAGTCTTATCTTTAAAGAAATATTTACTTAAGCGAGTGACATACCGTATTTGATTTAAAACTTATGACTGTAGGTAGGTAATAGCTACAATTTTATGGTTGACATAAAAAACAAATTCAGTGCGCACTGTATCTTTGGAAACAAAAACAAGTGATATAAGCGAGCGACCCCTCCCTTTTCCGGTTGGATCCGTTCTATACAAAAATCCATTGAGCGGTCACCTTCGACTAACTAGGTGAAACTAGCCCGTGAGAAATGTCGGACACATTCAATGTGCACTGATATTTTAAATGGCCGATTGACTTTGACTCATTGAACGGTAACACGGTTATCAATTAAATAGAAAAAGTATCAGTCAAATTAAATAGTTCTAGTTGTACTTAACTATTGTTAAAACTATGAGGATTTTCAATTAATCATTTTTCAATAATATATTTAATATTTTACAAGTGAAAATTAGATAGCTAATAAGCTGATGTTCTTTATTAACGTATTCGTGTTGCTTGTTACAGGAGAGCATGTGATGCCGGCCCTTGACGCCCGGCGCCATGCCCACGCCGCTGCAGCCCGGCGGCCCCGCTAGCGGCCCGCCTCCGGAGCGCAAGCGGCGCCGCAAGCGCGACGACCCACAAAGTTCCGCCGCGCTAGAGCCCGACGACGACGACGACGGTGACATGAGCCCGGAGGAGGAGCCGCGCAACGTGCCCGCGGCCCCGGCGGCGCCCGCGCCGGTGCCCTCATCCGCGCCCGCGCCCACATCACCTCCCGCTGCCCCCGACGCGGTTGACCTCACCTCGCGGAGAGACTCCCCACCGCTCTCTTCCGATGTCGAGCGCTTCGACGGCAAAATCGTCTACAACCCCGATGGCTCCGCCTACATCATCGAAGACCCCGAGCTGTCGGAGGGAGAGACGAGCCTGTCTGATCTCCCCAAAATAGAACCTGGGTGTATCGTCGACAGCCGCGATAGCAACATCGTGGAGAGGCAACTCGAGTTCCCTCAGATAGCTAGCGCGTTCTACGTGTCGAGGAATCCCTCCCTGTATGGTGCACTTTATGGCAGGCTCGCAGCGGAACGAGCCCGGGTGAGACCCGACGCGCCTGTCATGCACAGCTATCGTGTGTTCAGTTTTCGAGGTGGAAAAGACGCCCCGAGACCCCAATCCCCGTCTGTGGAATCTGTCAGCGTGCCAGTGAAACCAATCCTTATGTGTTTTATATGTAAATTGAGTTTTGGATACGCCAAATCTTTTGTAGCCCATGCCCAGTCGGACCATAGTTTATCATTACTTGACTCGGAAAGAGACGCCTTATCAAGAGAGAATGCTTCCGCCATCATTCAGTGTGTCGGAAAAGATAAAGAAGCTTTAGTCTCATTTTTAGAGCCAGTAGGCGCAACGGCGCCACCACGAGCGTCGGCTTCGGGAAGCCCCGCGAATATGTCAGAATTATCGAGTTCGTCGATGGACAAACGACCAGAAATGGTGACACCTATTGATAGAGACAGTGACTCAATGTTACCTAACGGAACGTGTGATGAAAGGAGGCCGAGCCCACCGGCTTGGAGACCGCCTCGGTCAATAGCAGAAGCTATGATTCCACAACATTCCCTGATCTCTGTCGCACACCCACATACGATAAACGCGTCGGTCCAGCCACGCGCAAGTCCAAATTCTTCCCCGCCATTCCAAGCAACACCTCCAGCATTTCTGTCCGGCACAACGATAGGTGTATGTCCAGACCACCTAGGAGGACGACCGTCGGGAGCAGACTGTCCAAAATGTGAATTAATCTTGAATTCTGGTAGACTTGGAGGACCCCTTGCCGGCATGCACAGTAGAAACTCCTGTAAAACATTGAAGTGCCCTAAATGCAACTGGCATTACAAATATCAAGAAACGCTTGAAATCCATATGAAGGAAAAGCATCCAGAAGCTGAGACGAGTTGTATTTATTGTATAGCTGGTCAGCCACATCCGCGGCTTGCAAGAGGCGAAACCTACACCTGTGGCTACAAACCCTACAGATGCGAAGTGTGCAACTACTCCACGACCACGAAAGGCAATTTAAGTATACACATGCAATCTGACAAGCATTTAAATAACATGCAAGAGTTACAGAATGGAGGAAATCCTGGAGAAGGCTCTTTACCTCCTGCTCCTCAGCACACGCCACCAGGTCCTCATAAGCCACCCCTACCGCATCACTCTCCTCTGGGTCAGAAACCTAAGCCTACATTCCGGTGCGATGTTTGCAATTATGAGACTAATGTTGCCCGAAATCTCAGAATACATATGACATCTGAAAAGCATACACACAACATGCTTGTACTACAACAAAACGTCAAACATATGCAGACCTTGTCAGCCTTACATCATAGACAACAAAGTCAACAACAGCTGGAGAGCTTACTTCATTTCCATGGCGCTGGTGATGCCCCTCCTCCAAACCCAGAGGCCGCACTAGCTGACATGGCATATAACCAAGCTCTGATGATTCAACTCATGACTGGCGGCCCTGGACCTTCACCACCTGAACTAGGTGCTCATCTGGATGTCGGGCTAAACCCCGATGCGATGGAACCTCCACCAGAGCCAGCCGACCCTGAGCCGGAGAGAACCTTCCACTGTTGTATCTGCAACTGCTTCTCAACAGACTCTCTCGAGGCGTTGGGCCACCATCTGGCGCAGGACCGCACAAAGATCAGAGAGCAGGAAATCTTGGCGCTCGTAGCTGGTCATTACGTATGCAAGCTCTGCACATACAAGACAAACCTGAAAGCAAATTTCCAGCTACATTGCAAGACCGATAAGCATTTACAAAGGTTGCAGCATGTAAATCACGTAAAGGAAGGTGGTCCGAGAAACGAATGGAAGTTGAAGTTCTGCGGTGGTGTTGGAACCGGGAGCGCAGGAGTTGGTGGTGTTCAGATTAGGTGTTGTGCTTGTGATTATTATACGAACTCTGCGCATAAGCTGCAGCTGCATGCAGCTGGAGCGAGGCACGAAGCTGCCGCGCTGTTGTTGAGACATCTTCGCGAATGCGTGTCGCGGATCCCCCGTGAACGGCCGCGCGTGTACCGCTGCGCGCTCTGCGGTTTCGGCGCGCCGCACCGCCTGCCGCTTCTACAGCACGTGCGCTCCGTCAAGCATCTGCAGATGGAACAAATACACCAGCTGCAGAGGCGTTCTGAAGGCAAAGACCCGACGCCTGATGTCGCTGAGCTCTTCCAAGTCATTCCTCAGCCGGCGGAGCTCTCCAGTCCATACGATCAACAAGACAATGGTAAATTTAATAAAATATGTTAATTTAAAACTGTAACATCAGACTAAAACGTTTTTGACTCCAGTAATTTCTTAACAAAAACAGCTATTTATTACATCATCCGATAGGAAAAAGTCCTGATTTAGTTTTAATATTTTAGGAATTTATTACTTTAATAATGACCACCTTGTTTGCCTCTAACGAAATTTAAAGTAGGTAGCTAATTGAATAAAACAATACTACGTCTTTTTTCAAACATTCTTTTCATGTTCAGCGAAGTGATAAGAAGGAAACAAGTAGTTTGCTTGATAATTATCGGGGCGTTGATGGCCTATTGTTATATTTTCGCGTTCGACTTCCTTTTAAGTTTTAAGCCATCTGTTTTAGCCAGACTCCTTAGTCTAAATAAATGATAGCTTTGTATCTAACTGTTACCTATAAATCTCTAAACTTATCAAAATGTAGAAACCCAGTACAGTGCGACTAAATCAAATAATTATTATGATTTTTTTTAATGTTTGTGTAAAAAGAATAATTATTTAATTAGAATTTTCTTACCTAAACAAAAAAGGTTAATTTTGGATATTTCGTCTGGTATAATTTCATCCAATCAATAATATCCGTTTAGCATCTGTTGCGCTTCATAATAATCATAATTGAACAGGTGAGGTGAGGTGATGATAGCGAACCGATTACAAGCGGCCGCGCGTGCGCCCCTATCTTTTCCATGTCGTGTTACCACCTTACGCCAGATGTCGCTACAACAAGCTTCTTTCAAAACAACTATGGCAAAATAAATTCATGATTATTTATTACTTTGCCTAAGCACATTTCAAAACATTTTATTCTATAAAGCGTAAAAATCCCATTAAAATTAATTCAACCAGAACCATTACCGGCGTTCGTATCGATAAAGTAATACTGAGTCGACTTATGAATGTGATTTCGAAACGTCACTATCGCCTTCCAATTTAAACCGATTCGTTCCTTAATCAATTTTGTTTTGCGTTTTTACTTCTGCTTCGGTGGATCTTTAATAGATCTCATGTGTTTTGTGTTTTCGGTAAATAGTTAACAAGTTAACATTAGACGTTAAGCAATGTTTGCCTCGCCGCGTGACCGTCACTTAGGCAGGCAATCTCCATTCCGAGCAGCATTTAGCGGAGAATTCGTAATCACAATAATGAGATAATTACACACGGACTAAATTTAATTTAAAGCGCGCAACATTAGAACAGGTTTCTTTAATAACGTACGCCTTACACGGTGTCGCCACCAGGCGCAGGCTGTCATTGGCCGGAGGCGGCTCCGCCCCGCGCGCGAGGGAGACGGAAAGAAGATTTGAATTGAGAACGCGAATTTTCCATAAGTACCACACGCGGGACAATGACTCGCATTACGTATGTGGCCATCGCGCATTAAGGATGATTGCCCCTTGTGATGAGGAGCTACATCATCGTACAATGTCGCCGGCCGCATCGCCCATCGCATGTTTATGGCCGCGGTGAAATACGATAAACTCCGAGAGAAACGTGGAGGCGAAAGAAATCCGGCTTACACCATTGTGTCTCATGTTTATGCTTATTACTTATTTTCACCTTATTGAGGAACCGTTTTAAACGATCACTTGTAAGAAAATTTCAAGTCTCCAACTGAATTACGTTAATTTTAAACCTAATTGCTAAAGTAACTCGAAGAACGCGTATCGTCATATCACTTTGATCATAATTAGATATGACGCGTTTTTTGTCCCTGGGTTCCTTTATTCATTAATGTTTCTCATCATCAATTACAATTAAAACCAGATTATAACCGGTCTGAAATTACCCCTTCGTATTGAGTCCAAGACCAGTTGGATCGTTTGTCAGAGCAATAACTTTTTTTGCTAAGCAATACTTTTGTAACATTAGTATTTTTTTGTTAATCTCTCATAAAACGACCCCTAAATAAATTCAAGGAGATTTTGCAAGATTGTTTCTGAAAATCTTGTGCATGTGTTATCAATTTACTTAAAGCGGAACACAAAACGCAACACCTCAGCCAGGGCGGCAAAAAATCGCTCAGTCTCCATTGTGTTACTGACGCCACATTGTAAAAATCCTGACCTAAATCTTGCAAAACAAAACTTACATCGCACTGCACAATACCTACTTTACGACGCTATAACGATGTGGTGTTTCCTTAGAAAAGACCCTTTGTCCATTGACAAAAAGCGTTGGAGATGACATTTATGCAGACAAGGTCCCTTTACCTGGGCATTGTTCTTTGCTCCCGCCAGACGGTGGGTCGGCGATTCTCCATCATAAATAATTACATTCACTGGTCACTTCGCCCTGGATTTAGGGTCAGTTGCGCTATTATTACTCGGATTTACTAACTTATCCCTCTCCCCTTCATTAGATGTAACGGTTTTAACTGATTAAAACTATGGAACGGGTTCCGAACAGGGGACACGACTGGTTTCGGATCTGCTCGACTGTGAGATAATTTTCAAGTTTTAATTAAGTGAAATATTAGGCCCTTTCGTATTTTTTGCACTCGCTGTAGCTGTAACTTAAGTTAATACAAAAACAGAAACTCGGCCAAGTGCGAGTCGGACTCGAGCACTAAGGGTTCCGTACCATTATCTATAAAAATGACACAAAAATCATTTCTGTTGTATGGGAGCCCCCTTAAATATTTACATGATTCTGTTTTTTAGTATTTGTTGTTATAGCGGCAACAAAAATACATCATCTGTGAAAATTTCAACTGTCTAACTATCACGGTTCATGAGATACAGCCTGGTGACAGATAAAAACGGCAGAAAAATCATGTCTGTTGTATAGGAGCCCCCCCTAAATATTTATTTTATTCTGTTTTAAGTAGTATTTGTTGTTATAACAGCAACAGAAATACATCATCTGTGAAAATTTCAACTGTCTAACTATCACGGTTCATGAGATACAGCCTGGTCACAGACGGAGACAGACGGACAGCTGAGTCTTAGTAATGGGGTCCCGTTTTTACCCTTTTGGTACGGAACCCTGAAAAACGACTGTAAATTGTTACAAATGTGCAAAACTTGGAGATATAAAATCATGACCTATTTATCGAATGCACGTTGAATTCTTTTGTTTGACGGTTATCCTCGAATTTACTTGTGTCATTTTTTTCTGTATCTTAAATAGTACAATAGCCGGGTAGGCTGTCAGTTGCTCATCTAATAAAGCGTGATTGTAACGTTACTTAACGAATCTGCGCCCCTGCCGGCCGTTTCTTTCACCTTCCTTATTTGAGCGTAAACAATGCGGCCAGCTTCTTTCACACGCCGCGGACTTATCCCTGGTCAAATAATAATTGCACTCTCACATATCTCCACACTACCTGTCCCCCTCGCACCCACCGTCATACATATCCGTCAATGCATTTGATCCAATGCGAAACGAAATATTCCAAACCTTTTGTAATAATGAACAATGATTGTTTGCCAGTCCTGTATCTTCTTTGTGTGCGAAATTACAATATACTTGTTACCTTAGCATTAATGCATCTGTGCGTGTGTGAGTACGGGATGGATAGAGCGATACCTTTGTCTTGCCGGGACGTCGCAAACAAAACGAACCTACTAATAATATAAAGGAGGAGAATCTTATTTTTAACTTCGATTCAGAAAAGTAACAAACGTTCACGCCGAACAATAGTGAGCTTCATTTATAGAAATAATCTTTTTTGTAGATAAATCTCGTGTATAGGTAGACATTGTGGACGTGCGGCTTACAGATCTGTATCCATTCGTAGTGCGGATTCCGTAGCGGGAGGTTCGATGATCTATTTTTAGCTTTTACTGATCTTGTAGCCTACTTAGTGTTTATTTATAGAACATAACTCACGTCACTTTTTTTGTTCGCAGATAACAAAGAACCGGTCGATCAGAAGCCTGAATTGACGCAAGAACAAAAAATGATGCGGTTTTTGGAGCAACATCAACAGCAAGTGCAGCAACAGCTGCAACAGCAACAAATGCAACAGCAACAACAACAACCATCGCAACAAGGGTCCGGCGAAAGGGATGAAGAACGTGAAACCCCAGGCCCACACGCTTGTCCTTACTGCAATTTCAGCTGCGGAAGCGAGAGCCGGTTACACGCTCATGTGACCGCATCGCATGGAGACAACGTCAGGCACTTCATTTGCCCACTTTGCCAAGACGCATTTAAGGAAAGGCCAGCTCTAGAACGACACGTGATGCAAATTCATTCCGTCAACTCGGAGGGCCTGCAGAGACTACTGCTACTTGTCGATCAAAGTCATTGGCTAAACGGCGGTGCTCAAGCGCAAGGAGAGGGACGCCAGGGCGACGAGGAGCGAGAGATCTCATCCCCACGCTCCGAGGGAAGTGCGGATGGAGAAACCGAACGATGCTCAACCTGCAATCGCACTTTTCGCAATGTGGATGAATTATGTCAACATCAAAATGAATCTGGTCATTTCGAACTGAAACAAACACCTCAAGGCCCAGGCTACGTTTGTTGGAAGAAGGGTTGTAACCGATATTTCGACACTGCTCATGCGCTACAAAATCACTTCAGAGAAGCGCATGCGCGCAACTCTATCGCTAACATGTCTGTATCTGAGAAACATGTATACAAATACCGCTGCAATCAATGTAGCTTGGCTTTCAAGACTGTCGAAAAACTTCAACTTCACTCACAATATCACGTCATTCGTGATGCTACCAAATGTGTACTTTGTGGGCGAAGCTTTAGATCCGTTCTTGCTCTACAAAAACACGTAGAAACCTCACATCAAGAACTATCGGAAGAAGAGCTCGCTGCTTTCAAACGTAGCCTTGCTTCCAACCCTTTGCTGCAGGCGAGCCAAGGAACAGCTTTGGATGCTGCCACAGCAGAGCTCTTACGCAAAGAAGCTCTTAGAACGCCTGAAGATGAGATGGGTGAACTGGAAGACAGAGATTCAAGTGCAACAGTAGCAGATGAATCCGGTCACAACGATGCCGAAAACTCAGATGATTCCATAATTTACAAAGACCAACAGTTCCTAGAAGACTACCTAAATTCACAAGCTATGGCAGAAGATTCCTACAATGATCCAAATAGAAAATACAAATGCCATAGATGCAAAGTTGCTTTCACTCGCCAGTCTTATTTGACAGCGCATAACAAAACACTCCTACATCGAAAGGGTGAGAAACTTACATATCCAATGGAGAAATATCTTGACCCTAATAGACCATTCAAATGCGATGTATGCAAAGAGTCGTTCACACAAAAGAACATTTTACTTGTTCATTATAACAGCGTGAGTCATTTGCACAAACTGAAACGAGCCATGCAAGAACAACAGAATAACAACAACCCTCCGGTTTCGCCGGGAGCTGGCTCAGCGCCTTCCAATTTAACACTAACACCTAAAAGCACATCAAGTGAAGAAGATGAACGCAAGCGCTACAAATGTAACATTTGCAAAGTCGCCTATACTCAAGGCAGCACTTTGGACATTCATATGAGATCCGTGCTACATCAAACGCGAGCTGGCAAGTTGCAAGAACTCGCGGCCGCTGGACACGTGGACTTATCGCGCCCGTTGGTAGAGCAGCCAGATAGAAACGACCCCGCCAAAATTTTACAAGACGTGTTGTCGCCGAAAAATACATCCCCTTCGTCAACGAGCAGTGGGGGCCCGCGCTCATCGCCCCCCGCGCGGCCAGGTAGCCCGCGCTCCCCTCGCGCAGGTAGCGCCTCGTGCGATCGCTGCCACGCGTCATTTCCTACCGGGGAGTTACTCGACGCACATCGCGCAACTTCATGCCCGTTTGGCGATGCGCGGGCACATTCGCCGCTAGCTGACGCAGACGCAGCTGCTATAGACGAGATGGTCGCCAAGGGCAACCCGCCCAAAAGAAACTCGCAAATGTACAAACAACTATTGGAGACATTTGGCTTCGATCTCGTCATGCAATACAATGAAAATCAGCGGCGAAAAATGCAGGAAGAACGTGAGATGGCGCGTGCGCCCAGTCCGCCACCACCGCCGCCCGAGGAGAAGCCTCCGGATGGTGAAACGAAATCAACGTGTCAACATTGCAATAAGGAGTTCTCTAGTGTGTTCGTGTTAAAAACTCATTGTGAAGAAGTGCATAAAGATAAAGTTCCTCTTGAGTTCCTAGAGCAGTTCGCCGAACATTTCAAGTCAGAGTATGAGAGGAAATCTGGTGCGCCTAACTCGCCGCGTCCTGCCTCGCCTGCGCCTCAAGAAGAGAGGTCGCCTTCACCTCGCGGCGAGAGTGCCGGGAACTACGCTAATGAGAATGGGAACGGTACTGGTGAAGCTCAGGCCGGAGCCTTGCTGGCGGCGCAAGTGCAGGAGATGCAAGCCGCACTGAACATGCTGCAGCTGCAACAACAGCTCGGGCAGCTGCACCCGATGGTGGCTCAGATGTTGTCGCTGGGCCTGCCGCTGGGTCTGAACGTGGGCGCCCTGGCTGCCATGAACCTGCAGCCGCCGCTGGTGCCGCTGATGCTGCCCCCGCCGCCCTTCGACGCAATGCCCTTCGCTCACGACGCTCAGATGAAACAACAACAAATGTTGCAGCAACAACAACAGGTCAGTGTTTACATTTTTCATCGGTCTAATTAACCTAATTTCGAATCTTGTTTTCACCTCACTTGCTTACTTACTGGAAAATTGAATCCTTAGTCAAATTACTTATGTACTTGCACAATAAATTATGTATGTTTTAAATAGTATGTTTCTATAAACAATCCATTACTTATGTTCTTAAACCTCACTGAAAAACTATGGAATCGGGGTCACTTTATATGACAATATACACACAAATTGACTTGTTTTCGATCCTTTCAAATTTATTTTTTATATTTTGCTTATTCGAGGTTTTGGGATTCGTAATCTAGGGGGGATTAAGATCTAGGGGCACCTCGAATAAGCAAAATATATCTAATTAACATACAGATTTTTTAAATACACCTTATTTAAAACAGAATTAGATGCGTTAGCTTAGCTTAGTTCCTGGAGAATTTAAATGCTTAATTATCTAATCCTCTGTGGAAACATACAGTATAAATAGTAGGGTTTGCTCCCAGTACTCGTTTTCTATGCAAATCCAGTACCGGAACCGGGAATTCCCGGTTCTCGCCATACAAAATCAGAACCGGGAGCATTCCCTAATAAATAGCAAATGTGATAGCAAAACACTTTCAATACATATATACGTTTCAATTTTATAATTGAAAGAAAAATGGAAACATTCCCTGCGTCGAGCAAGATTCGAACTTGCGACCTTTCGGGACACCGGTCCGACCGCTCTGACCAACTGAGCCATCGACGCTTACTCAACCGCGGCGAATCTTTCCATCAGTTCCTTCATTGCTTATGTCAGAGGGTGACGTGTAGCGACATCTACCGTAAGTGTATATACACGTTAACGGCATCGAAGTTCCAAGTCATATTGGAATAACATCGATAACAATGCGCTAACCCATAATGAAACGCTACACGTCACCCTCTGACGTAAGCAATGAAGGAACTGATGGAAAGATTCGCCGCGGTTGAGTAAGCGTCGATGGCTCAGTTGGTCAGAGCGGTCGGACCGGTGTTCCGAAAGGTCGCAAGTTCGAATCTTGCTCGACGCAGGGAATTTTTCCATTTTTCTTTCAATTATAAAATTAAAAATTTCGCTTGCAGACGTTTCTGCTTAATACAAAATTAATATATACGTTTTCTCTAATCTAGAAACGTTTGCTTTATCCTTTACCCATCTAAAGTCCAAGCCAAATCGCTTTTAACTGAGCTAAGTGTTATCTAGGTTGTGTTTACATAAGTAACATTAAATAGGTACCTACCTTGTTTGTTTAACGATCACGAGGCACCGGTCTGATTATTCCTGTAAGCTTTACTGTTTGAACTTCGTACGGCAAGGATATCGACAGCTATTGTAAGATAACGATTTGAACGTTAGCTATATGTTTGCATAAAGGCGACAGACGATCTTTTGTTAACTGACTAGGGTCGAATCTTATTATTAACAACGGGTCTTGTTATTCTAACTTACCTGCGAGGAACGACCGATAGGGCCGTAAACAAATGCTTTTAACATTCCAGTAGACCTTTGTCTATATAGTTTATTTTTTATATCACGTCGAGTATTTGTAATTTGATAAGAATATAAATTCTTATGTGTTTTTCGTTTGTTAGCAGGCAAATGCTGCAGCTGGACAAAAGCGCGCTCGTACTCGCATTACTGATGATCAACTCAAGATCTTACGAGCGCACTTCGACATCAACAACTCGCCAAGTGATGAAGCCATAGCGAAGATGGCCAAGCAATCTGGATTGGCTACCAAGGTAATCAAGCATTGGTTCCGAAATACGCTGTTTAAAGAACGACAGCGTAATAAGGATTCACCTTACAACTTCAACAATCCACCATCGACGACACTCAATCTCGAGGAGTATGAGAAGACTGGAGAGGCGAAGGTCACCCCGTTAGATTCCTCTGCAAGCTCGGATGAAGGAAAACCTCCACCAGAAAAGAAAGTCAAGATGGAGGAGCCCTCAATGAACCATCAGGATGTCAAATCGGAACCCAACGATGAGCCTTCGATCGAAGAAAAGTACAATTCTTATGACGATAGACATCAGGAAGACAAAAGTTTCGTCTTTCCTCAGGTACCATCTCAAAGCCCTGCTCCTAGCCTAAACCATTCTGATCACCACCAAAACATATCAAGACCGCAGACGCCCACCCATCTGTCTCTAAATTCCTTGATTCAGTCACAACTTGACTCCATCCCGGCTACGAGTATACCGCAGCCGCCTCACCCGTCGATGCTACCACCAAAGATGAATCCAAACTTCACGTCCCCAAACGCCGCGCCCCCGAACGTCCTACCTTTGACCCCAAATCGCAGCCTCAGTCCCGGGAGGGGACCGGCCGATTTCGGACTTTCCGGGGGCAACTCGAACGGATCCAACAGCTCGGGGTCTTCTGGCAAACGCGCCAACAGAACTAGATTCACTGATTATCAAATAAAAGTTCTACAAGAGTTTTTTGAGAATAACGCATATCCAAAAGACGATGATTTAGAATATTTATCGAAGCTACTAGGATTGAGTCCTAGAGTAATAGTAGTTTGGTTTCAAAACGCTAGACAGAAAGCGAGGAAAGTTTACGAAAACCAACCCGCTGCAGAACCACCTGCAGGTGCAACAGACGATGCGAACCGATTTCAACGGACCCCCGGGCTTAACTATCAATGCAAAAAGTGCCAATTAGTGTTCCAGCGTTATTATGAATTAATAAGACATCAAAAGACACACTGCTTCAAGGAAGAAGATGCCAAGAGATCGGCTCAGGCACAAGCTGCTGCGGCGCAAGTAGCAGCGACTTTGAGTAGTGAGGACTCAAACTCGAGCATAGTCGAACACCACGTGCCCCACGTGCCCGTGTCGCCCGCGCCGCCTCGCACGCCAACACCCGCGGCTGTTAATTATCCAGTATCTCCGGTGCCAACAACTCCCCATACACCAGTTACACCCATCGCACTCGCACCAAGAAGTGACGAGAAAGATGGTAATTTTCAATGTGATAAATGCAACCTAGTCTTCCCTCGGTTTGATTTATGGCGGGAGCATCAACTTGTCCATATCATGAACCCAAACTTGTTTCCCACGTATCCACCGGATTCCCCATTTGGTATCCTGCAGCAACATGCACAGTTACAACAACTGAACGCTCAACTCGGCAATGACGAGGCGAGACACCCGTTAGTTGCAGCGATGAACCAACAGGCTGTAAAGAGGAAATTCGATGAATACGAAGAAGTGGACACTGGAGAACAGCCTAAAGACAAACGTTTAAGAACTACGATATTACCTGAACAACTGGATTATCTCTATCAGAAGTACCAAATTGAGTCAAATCCTTCTAGAAAGATGCTAGAAAACATAGCTCGAGAAGTTGGATTGAAAAAGAGAGTGGTACAAGTATGGTTTCAAAATACACGTGCGCGAGAGAGAAAGGGGCAGTTTCGTGCGCATGCGCAAGTCATAAATAAGCGATGTCCTTTTTGCCCAGCATTGTTTAAAGTAAAGAGTGCTCTGGAAAGCCACCTGAGCTCTAAACATGCCGACCAGTGCGCGCGAGGCGAGATCAATGTCGATGCTCTGCCAGACGAAGAATTAAGTACAGAATCAACTCCCAGTTTTGGCTCCCAACAAAGTGACCGGCAGCAAAATTTTTCGCAAGCGGGGGCTCCCATGTTGCCCCCTATTTTTCCGCCCTTTCACTCAGACATGGAGAAATTTATCAAGCAGTACAGTGAAGAATCGATGAAGCGCTACGTCAGCGAACTGCAAGCGCACGCCGCTGCCCAACAAAATGGCGGCAACAATGAACCCTCCGAAAGACGCAATGAACATGGAAAACCGGAGATACCCTTAGATCTCAGCAAACCAGTCGACCTTTCAAGGCCGGGATCGGACGCTGACGAACGCTCAGATACAGCATCTGAAACTATGGAGTTCTACGACGAGGACGAGCCCACCTCACCGCTGCCCGGGCAGCAGACCCCGAGACCTCCCGGCAAACGCTACCGCACCCAAATGTCCTCTCTTCAAGTGAAAATAATGAAGTCATTATTCACCGATTATAAAACGCCAACGATGGCTGAGTGCGAGGCACTCGGGCGGGAGATCGGGCTACCGAAACGTGTAGTACAAGTGTGGTTCCAGAACGCGCGTGCTAAAGAAAAGAAAGCGCGGCTCGCGGCAGGCTTATCGGAAGTGTCGGACGCGCCGCCACCCGAGGAGTGTCGTGTGTGTGATTTCAAGTACAGTCACAAGTACTCGGTGCAAGACCACGTGTTCACGCGCGGGCATATCGCCGCGGTGCGCGCCCGGCTCGAGACCGGTGTCGGCGTCGGCGTGGTCGGAGTCGGCGCGGAGGACAGCACCATGGCACTCATGCAGATGGCTGCGCGGCTGGAGGGCGGCCTCGGTGGAGAGCTGCACAACGCGTTTCTACGGCCTCAGCTCGCCGGCAACGGTGAGTGTACTTGACCGCGGTCCGCGTCGCTTACCGCTCCCGAGCGGTACGCGATTCGATCCGTTAACGTAGAACCTCGCAGCGGCGAGCTTTGCTCACTCACGGACTCAGCATCCGCAAGTTGAGTGAAGCTCATTTCGTGCCGTGACGGTCGTTGCTCTATTATCCTACTAGTGAGTCCTGTTGTAAATAAAATTTAGGCTGACATTATGTCAAATAGTTTTATGCTTCCCACGTAGTGTTGGTTTTCCAGTGGCAAAGAGAGTCGATTTTCAATTTAAACTTAGTTATGTTGATTACTTGGTCCATATCACCTGACTATGCATTGCGGTGCGGCTGGTAGTGATACTGCAGGCATTGTCGGCGTGAAGGCGGGCCGCCGCTTCGACCGGTGGGCGGCCTCTGCGCCGCCGCTATTCAAATGCAAACCATTCCCAACAATGGTAGGACGCGTGAAGGACGTTCGTATATCTAATGGGACCGATCTGGCGCACATGCATTTCGCTCCACATGAATAATCAATTATTTAAATAACGCCAATCAAAAGACTTTCTCGGAAATTGTACGTCAATGTCCATTGTCTCTTATTTTCATATCGCTCCCGATGTTCGACTTCTGATTTGCTAATTGAAAAGCCAACACTCCATGGTGTGTAGACTAGTAATCTGTTGCATAATATTATTCTTCCTAGTTGTTCATATTTAAAACTCCTATTAGGTATTAGGGACTTGTCGATTGTTGTAGGATTTTAATGAAAACCAAATTATTATATTTTAGAGAATTTAAAACGTTTTAGTTATTTTGTAAAGTCATAGCGAAGCCTGAAGTCTATATTACTATTTAAATAAGGTGCCTTGTAGGATCCAAGTGTCTGTAAATTATTTTCTTAGGACCTCCACTGTAAATAAGTTGATCGTGTAAAAGTATACTATTAGATATAATAATAGTGCGCTGTACAATTGTTTCCGACGCCGTTCGAGATGTGTATTGCGATAGGTATATCTATTTAGATATAAATAAATATATTGTGTTTGTTTTGTAGAGGCATCTTAAGAACTTGTGATATAACCGTATCTTATTGTTTAGTTACTTCGAATATCGATCGAGGCTAACGTCGAAGGGCGCGAGCCTCTTAAGGACAAAAATATATACAGACATAACACTACAGAAGTTTGTCGAATTTTACATAATAATGAGATCCTTGGTCGCTTGTGGGGTCTTGCCGGCTGCAGTTTTTGCTATTCTCCTGACACATTTACATAAGAGTGGGTCGAAATTGGGGAGTTAGACGATATGCAAATATTTAGTTGAAATTGAAATGGCGGTGCGTAGCGCGGCAGCGCGCGGCGCACGCGCCGCGGGTGTTGCCATTGTGGTCCTATTTACTCGGAGGAAAAGTCGCGCCTTCCGCCGCATAGCGTCTTGATACGTCTCCATCGACCTTTCAAATGCAAATGTTCACTTCTCGGCTCAAACACAATGCCCCTATATACAATGTCACACGTGTTATTTTGGCTTCATTTTTATTTGCATATCGCGTTTTTGTTATTATTTTCATTTAATTTTTAGTTATGTTTGTATTTATTTTTGTTTCTTAGTTTTATTGTCTACGATTTTTTGTTTCAATGTGTAGATAATGCGTGCTTGACGCACGCGCTTGACGCACGCGCTTGTTTGTATACCTGGAGAGGTATTTGATGAACATGTCTCCAATACGACTTCCAATAATTTTATTTTAATTTGTATAATTTAATTATAATGTAACTATGCGCGATCTGCATTTACTGTTATACAGCCTATGGTTATTGAAACAAAGCCCAGTGCCAGCCAGTGAAAGCATTCTTTGGTATTGTTTTTGACGACTAGATCGTCTAGAGAAAGATTGAGAGTCTTGTAAACTGATAGTATTATTATAATTATTCTACAGTTATTATATTTGCAGAATTCGTTGAAATAAATGCAATATTTATATTATTGAATTATGTTTTGTTATTTTTGTTTACTCCTTGGTTCCTTTATTTTCCTGAGTTGTTTTCTTTTGTTTTTAGAAACGATGAATTGCATGTGATTTATTACAAGAAGGTATGTTTAAACAATAGGAAGGCTGTTTTAGGAAAGTATCCAGCTAAGTTTGGAAAGTGGAGTTATTATGTGAGCAGGTGAGCCGGAGTAATTGAAATAGAGTATTAGTAAGAGCGCTTTGTGCGGGGCGTGTACCTGGCAGTTTAAAACAAAGACTAGTATTGTTTCTCCATCCGCAAGCCTCGATGAGGTGAGACAAACCCCGCCGGCGTCGTGGGAGGTACCTGCATTATGAGCATGAGCCAGCCTTTTATAACACTGTCAACATTGTAGAGATGTTAACAGATTGCTAGTATGCATTCAGAACTATTCTTAAAACAAACAGGTTTTTTGTGCAATTTTAAATGTAAGTTCCTGTGACGATCGCAACGGCACGCTGCTGTGAATCTACCTGCTTACATTTACTTAAGTATTTTAGCATATATCTCTTAAAAGTCAGAATATTCAGTTATATTTCACATACTTATAATATTTAGTTGTACCTAGATAGACTGACTCAGTTGATCACTTTCACGATCGGTTTAAAATCATACTACAGATTTTGTTCTAGGTTAGTAATCTAAAACTATTTTATCGGTAGGGAAAGATCAGGCGTGCAGCACTCATTAAAATTGTTGGGTAGATACAAATATCGCCCAATATATTGCTGTCATTGAAGCATGTATTATTCCCAAAAAAAAAATCCAAATGTTACTTCCACACAGCGAAAATTTTCATTACATATTATTAAACTTATGGAAAATATTTGTGATTTTAGCCAAATGATACCAGACTGACGAAAATCACGATTTTCACAACTCTACATTCAATCAGGTTAGGTTAACAATAACAAGCATGCCGTTATAATGACAAATGTAATAATGGCACTCATATTACATTGTACCTATCTTAAGTAAATAACATTGCATAGCATCAGTGTGCGACAACCAAAGTACCTACTGTATTTCACATCCTGACAACAAAATTGTGTCGCATAGTTTTCTGTATTATACACATTACTTATTACACCCAATAAAAAAAGTCAGTGCTTAGGTACAAGGTGAAATCACCTTCAATAATGATAGGCTAGCACGTAGCTCAACAAAGCCCTCAAAATATCTGATGTGACATGCGTTAAATAGTATAAAGTAAGTAATAAAATTATTCTATTATGAGATAGGTCAAAGATGAATATATTATACCTACTGAAAATTAATACACTTAACTATTGTTAAGGTAAGTTATTACGTCCATCTACATAATTACTGAACTGGTACTTAGTGTAACTACGCGTCAGTGAGAGACAGCCACATGATCAGGCATAGAAACTACAAGTACTCAACAGCCTACCTCATTATTCTTTTGTTTTAAAACTAAATAAATTCTAGTTTAACCGCTGCATATGTACTTACCTACCAAACTTACGTAGAACCGATAAATAGAAATATTCTTAACAAGGTAAGTAACTAGGTACCTGTAAATTACACGTCTCACTGATTCCGACTAATTCAGAAAAACTAAAGGGCATGTAAGCGATATCACAATTGAACCTTTTTCTCCATCTACGAACAATGAAATTTTTTCAGCCTCCCACTCACCGCTTCGAGTGTTCATTACAAAAAAATATTAAATTACAAGCACACAAAGAAATAAGGCTAATCTGGTAGAAAAAATATTCCGTTACTGAACCACCTAATTATTTCATTGTTAACTCACAATATATAGGACGTGGTTGCCAGAAAACAGCGCGTTTTGTTAGCCCACAATAGAGGTTTTTTGCATTAAACCAATATCATGGCTCTAGGCAATTAGACTGATCAAGGATATAATCGATCACAGCAATGGGTTACACAAAGTACCGCAAGTTTTCTGTGTAGCAAGGTACCTAACTCGTAAGATTTAGATGAAAACGTTATCGATGGTCAGGTATCAAACGTAGACAATGCCAAGTTCGGACGTCCGGAGTGAAATGGAGAGGATATTAGAGCAAACCAGGTATCTTTTTATCCGTGAGAAAACCATATACTTATCCGGTGCCCCATCGGGTGCGAGTTATGAAGGGTTGTCTTAAAAAAAACTTGAAAAACTTTTTTCCAAATATCAACATGTTGCTCATCTTTAGGTTAGGAATAAAGATATTTATTCTCAAATAATTTTAAACAGAAAAGAACCGACTTCACTTCGCCTCCACATTTCCAAAAGGAAATACCCGAGCTATCACTATATATAGGTGTGCCTATAATATTAGAAGAGTTCCCTCGACTTCTCCAGGATCGCATCATCACCTGATCCGGTTACAATGGGACCAATTTCGATCAGACGTCGATAATTGCGACCATCGTACGCCCACAGCTCGGTAGAAGATAGTAATTAAACGGTAATTCGGTCACTTTTAAGTCTCCATTTCAGCTATGTGAGAGACCGGATAAGTATATGGTTTTCTCACGGATAAAAAGATACCTTTTGCTCTAATATCCTCTCCATTTCATTCCGGACTTGGCATTGTCGACGTCTGATCGAAATACAGACACGTATCATAATACGCTTAAAATAAGTATGTATCGATGTTAAAAAAAGACTTCTTATCACATTCATAACCGCGTCCATCACACGACAGTTACTACAAGTAAAATACTTAAGAAAGTTTGGTGGCAAATTATGTACGTAAATAAAAATTTGTTTATAACTTTATTTTGACACTAGAAATGAGGATCTGCCGAGTCCTACGAAAATTTAGGGGCCCTACCCCCTTCCGGGAGGTATGATATTAAAAACCGGCCAAGTGCGTGGTGGACCAAGCATAATAGAGGGTAATATTCATTTTTCATACAAAGTAAGTATTAAGGCGCATCTTGAAAAAAAAAACATTTTCAACCGACTTCAAGATTTCGAAGCAGGAGGTTATAAATTCATCGGGATCTTTGATTTTTTAGGGTTCCGTAGCCAAATGGCAAAAAACGGAACCCTTATGGATTCGTCATGTCTGTCTGTCTGTCTGTCTGTCCGTCCGTATGTCACAGCCAGTTGTCACACTCGGAAACTATACGGCGTATCTGAATAAAATTTACACATAAGATTTATTCTGTATGCCTATTTAGTTATGTATTTAAATTTAAAAAAATACTAAATTTCAAAAAAATAGTTTTTACCAAATATCAACATGTGATACATCAATCGATAGGTCTTAAAAAAATAATATTGAGGTTTCTTTGATCATTTTGTGATTAAGTGAATATTTTTTGAAATAATCGCTTCGAAAGTCAGAAAAATTGTGTCCCTGTAACTTTTGAACCGTAAGTCCAAAAAATATAAAAAAAATTGAGGAGATGCGCCTTATCATATACTTTCTACGAAAATTGTTTTGAACATTATCGGTTTAGCCATTTTTGAGTTAGCTCCAAAAAACTTCTTCCATAGGCATCAGATACGACCTTTTGGTATTAGTTTGGTTCTTATTCCATTGAAGGTACGGAACCCTCCTATGCGTGGTCCGACACGCACTTGGCCGGTTTTTTTTAAATGTATGTTCACCGATTATTCGAAGACGGCTGGAAAGATTTGGAAAATTCTCTTCTTGTTTGAAAGAGTCACAGTTGGTCCCATTGTAACCGGATCAGGTGATGATGCGATCCTGGAGAAGTCGAGGGAACTCTTCAAATATTATAAGCACACCTATATATAGTGATTTAAACATTTTTTATAGTAGCTCGGGTATTTCCTTTTGGAAAGGTGGAGGCGAAGTGAAGTCGGTTCTTTTCTGTTTAAAATTATTTGAGAATAAATATCTTTATTCCTAACCTAAATATGAGCAACATGTTGATATTTGGAAAAAAGTTTTTCAAGTTTTTTTTAAGACAGCCCTTCATAACTCGCACCCGATGGGGTAGGACCCCTAAATTATGATAGTACTCGGCAAATCCTAATTTCTAGTGGCAAGATAAAGTTAATAAATAAAATTAGTATTTTGCCTCCAAAATATGCTATTTATCTTGCAGTAAGTAGGTATGTGATCATTAATTCCACGAGATTTTTGGTGACTTATTGATAAAGCAGTAGGTAAGTAAAATCAGTCCACCCACGCAAAACTTATTTAGCATACCTACCTAAGGGCAGAGGCAGTTGCTCTGCGTCACATATCTGCAACCAATACTAGTTAAGTACCTAGAATTAGCAGCCTAGCTTGGGATGATCTTGGCCTTTTTTGGCATTTAACAACTGGCAAAGCACTTAAATTTCACATTAAAATAATTTCCTAAAATAAAAGAGGGCGCCTTATCTAGTTATAGGAACCTAAGATATCAATGGCCAATTTGCATAAACGTGCAGCGTAGCCTCACAAGGTGTAACGTAAGGTGTACCTAGTTACCTACCTCGGCAACAGTAATTGATAGCACTATAGGCAAAAGTGTCCCATACAATTAGAGATGTGTTGCAGGTATTTACCCAATCTACCCACCCGTGTAAATACCTACCTATTTACCCGTATCCACCCATATCTTTGGGTAGATTCGTATTTTATTAAACATGGCATTTTGGGTCATTGTAAAGGTTTAAAGTAAGTTAATTTGTTATTATTTATAACAAAATAATTCGTTAAAAATCACAGTTATATGTATATTATAAAATATGAAGTGTATCAATAACAATGCCTATCTAATTACCTAAAATGTTTGTCATAATGCTACCCACCTTTTCATAATGCAAAATACGTAAGTACGTAGATAATATATCTACATAAATGAAGCATTTAACCTTTACTCCAAAACACGTAGATTTTGGCGCAAAAAAATTCAACCCTTTCATAACGAAAACTGCTTTATTAAAACGTAAACGCAACACAATGCATTTAAAAAAAATCATTGTCATAACATAAAACGTGTCTTTTGAATGTCAGTAGTTTTATGCACAAATACCGGCGGACACGTTAGGAATAATCTATTCGTATACAACTGATAAATGTTTAAATTGGAACATTCTGGATCACTAGTTGTTTATAGATTACTTAGCCACCTTGTTGCTGCTTATCTAATGTTACCAATTTAGTCCGCTTTTTTTACAAAGTTTGTTTTTCTGGAAAGAGATGCATCACGGACTGTTTAAAAAAAAATGCCAGGCAAAGCAAAAACGACTGTACTTCAATTAAGATGGATTAATCTAATGCAATTAAGATGGCTGTGGAAAGAACCATGGACGTATAAAGTATAGGGACGTAACCACGCGAAGATAAAACAGTGATTCCATGATAAGCCGCGGTCTCGTGCACACACACTCACTTGTGGTGTTTGAACCTATCACCACCCGTCCACGAGCTGTAAACACGAGGAAATCGGATTATTATGGAATCACAATTTTGTCTTCACGGGATTACGTCTCCATGTTTTATGTCTATGGAAAAAGCAATCTAGATCATACATATTTTGCTAAATCGTAAATATCGACTTGGGTAAGTAGGTAAGTACTTAATTATGTTACTTAATCAGGCGTCTATTAAGCTAGTACTATTCACACTATTTTGACAGTTGACCAAGTTGAGATGACTTAGGTGATATCAAATATTTTAAAATTTGATATTGACAAGAGTCCTTTGCTGTTTAATTTCTTGTCACATTGTGCACTGCGATCGTTCACGTTACCCCCACCATGCACTTCACACAGCGAATAATGCAAACAAGTTATCAATGTTAATAATGTTAAATTGAGTAAAGTTGGTTCAGGATAAGTTTATCTGATGATGAAGACTAATTGTAACTCTTAAACAGTGAGTTCAAACAAGTAGATCGGCAGGCTAAATTAAGTTAACTAAGTATAGAGTAGATATATTTAATCTAATATGCTGAGCGGAAGAGCCGGAAGCTGTGGAAGAAATCCCAAAAATTTAATTTATACGTTTTCTATTAGTAGGTAAGTAAGTACACACTAACGAGCCAAACAGAAAACTGTAAACTCCAAATTATTTTACCTAATCGTTTTTAGTGCCCGCAAAATCTTCTAACTCAAATTGTTCGATAAATCTTACATTACATACTTACCTACTATCTTTGATTGATCCTAATCGATAATGGTTCACATCAAAACCAAAATGCAACAATACGGATCGATCCGCAAATTCTGTTAATCGTAATGGCCGCGGCGCGGGCGCACGCGGTCACGTCGACCCTCCCATTACGCGCTCCAAACCGTATCGACAAATAACCGCCAATTATTGGATCGCTCTACAATCTTTTTACAATTTCTTCTCCGTCCAACGTTATTATATTTCTATTAAGCCTTTTTTGTAATCAAACTACTAATGATTCGATTCCATTTCCTAGGCGGACGTGCCGTCTCCGCAATGTTAATGACACTGGTAATTAGATCCGGATGGTTCGAGGGCGTTGCTCCACCGGTAATGGCCAAGTGTCAATTTTACTAAAATATGGTAATTTACAGGACGCCATTTTGTCGTGAGTAAATAGAAACAAAGCGCTAACGAACCGGGTGTAACGGTAAAGTGTGGCTTTGTTGCACATTTAGATACGATTAAGTAACGAAACAAGTTTAGTTGTTAGTTCTTGAAGTCGTGCCTTAAAAGGCACCTAAAAATGTACTCACAATTACGTAATTAAGTAAATATTTACTCGCAACTTTTAGGTTATGTTAGGTACGCATTTCAGGTTGAAATATCGATGCCCTCGCTAGAGCACAATCGTACTAATTACTGCGTAGATTTTGTTGTCATTAGTACCATAGTGTACAAATTTAAAGTCTAATTTCAAACAAAAATTTCGCTATATATGTAGTTAGGTGTTTGCATCCGCTATTTATTATCGTCGTTCAGCAATAGGTAACAACGTATTTACCTACTTGAGACCCTGTGTCTACTTGTATGTAAGACCTAAGGTAATGTATGTATGCAAGTAGGTACCTAAAGTATAATAATAAATTACTTATGAGTCGTATGGGAAGTTTTGGAAATGCCCAAAAGTCAGGACAACAACTAAAACAACGTACACCTAACCTCTCTCAATTATCTAATTTAGCGTTGATTACACTAATCTAACACTACTTGTTAACAGGATGGTATTTTTTCGTGACTAAGTAGTAGAAACCAACAGGAGTCAATTGAATCATATTTTGTTAAACACTCTGCATTCAGATTGAAGGTAAGTGTAGCTGTAAACACATGGTTTGGATATTCACCTTATAATATACTCTACCTACCGGATAGTTTACCGTCTCCCTTCTTTTTAGGGTTCCGTAGCCAAAGTGGCAAAAACGGAACCCTTATTTTCGTCGTGTTCGTCTGTCCGCCCGTACGAAACTATTCGACGTATCTTAATAAAATTTTAATATAGGATGTATTTTGTATGCCGCTACTTAGTTTTGCAGTAAAAATTGCAGATTTTTTTTTGGGGGGACTCTATTTCTATATTTTTTTTTTTTACCAAATATGTACAAACAATTTACAAATCAATCGATAGGTCTTTAAAAATAATAAAGTTTGTTTAATTTTTTTTGATTTAGTGAATTTTTTTTAGAAGGGCTCCCCCAAAAGTCCAAAATATTGTGTAACTTTTGAACCAGATATCCAAAAATATTAAAAACATTTTAGAAGGTACATCATTGTATATTATAACGTACCTATTCTTTTAACGAAAATTACTTTGGCCAATATCAGTAATGGCGTTTTTGAGTAATATCCAAAAAAACTAAAAATATTATGTAGCCGTTTTGATATTACTTTTTTGATAGTAGGTACGGAACCCTCCATTATGCGTGGTCCGACATGCACTTGGCCGGGTTTTTATGGAATTAATTAAAACTATACCTACATTTTTCACAAGTCGAAACTATCTACAGTAGACCATTGCTCTCACGCAAATAAACGCACTTTAACCAACAAGTTACGTTAACAGTCTCCTAATAAACGCATAGGTTCACATGATAAAGCCAGTTTAGACGACGGCAACGGTCGTGACTGCGGCGTAGCCAATGACACTCGGTGCCAATTAGAAGTTCACTCACCACGCCAATGAGGGAAGGAAAAAACTGGCCAAGGGCGAAACCGTTTGGTAGAGCGGGTTCCCGATAATCATAGAAAATAATTTAAATGCATACTTAATTATAGATATAACGCCAGTTTAATAGATAACAACGGTCGTGACTGCGGCGTAGCCAATGACACTCGGTGCCAATAAGAAGTTCACTTACCACGTGAGGGAAGGAAAAAACTGGCTATGGGCGAAACGACTTACTAGAGTGGGTTCTGGAATTTCGTAGTGGGGATTTTACTTGAGTGAAGAAATAAATAAATTAGAATTGACATGATAAAGCCGGTTTAAAAGATTTCAACGGTCGCGACTGCGGCGTAGCCAATGAAACTCGGTGCCAATTAGAAGTTTACTCACCATGCCAATGAGGGCAATGAGAGAAGGAAAAAGGCCAAGGGGGAAACGATTTAATAGAGCGGGTTCTGGATTTTATAGTAAGGATTTTACTTGAGAGATAAATAAATTAGGAAGCATATAATAGAACGCATAGGTTGACATGATAAAGCCAGTTTAAAAGATGGCAACGGTCGTGACTGCGGCGTAGCCAATGCCACTCGGTGTAAATTAGAAGTTCACTCACCACGCCGGTGAGGGAAGGAAAAACTGGCTAAGACCTACGACTTACTAGACCGGGTTCCAAATTTTTATAGGGACGATTTTACATAAATATAAGGTGCTTAAAAATTTGTCACGGATATTTTAAGAGATAATAAATTACATTAAAATGATTAACTTTTAACTGTAATTAAGGAACCCTTGTATATATATTTTTTGTTTTCATTTACCGAACAAAAAAATATATTATAATTAATTTTTATAATAACCTACCTACCTACCTGTTTAATGTACCTGTCAAGATGTTTAACACTGTCTGTCATGTCAAGTCAAAAGTTTTATTTCTTAAATGTCATTATGATTCGGGTCTAAAGAGGTCTCATTTAATTATCTTATTAACAGGGTGTTTTAACGTAGGAAATTTGTTTCCTAGTTTTCTCCAAAAAACATAACAAAACCTATGATGTTTCATACTTAAATAAACTGCGAGAACCGAGTACTATCAGCGCTAAAAATATCCGTGACTAATTTGTTAGCACCTTATATAGACGTAAATAATTTTGGAAACATCTAATAAAACGCATAGTTTGACATGATAAAGCTAGTTTAGGCAATGACACTCGGTGTCAATTAGAAGGAATGTTAAACTAGAGCGGGTTCCTGATTTCCATCATTATTGGAAACTTTTCATTCATATCTGTAATTTTTTGCTTTCCGTTGTCGATGAACGGTTATTGTCATCTTGGCCATTGCTGCTGCATAAAACTCTCCCATTTAACGCGAATCAGCGTCATCCATGAGAAACTTTTCATCCCGCTCTTATGCACTCACCTTGCGTCTCTTCACTGCACGAAGGCTAAAAACAAGTTTTATAACTACCGAACTGCGGAATAATTATTTTTTAGGCATCTCGTGTAGGAATTTCGATGTATATAAGCATCTTTTTAACGTTCTGTTGCCGTCTTTTGTTGTGTTTTTGTTTCGTTAAAAGCACCGCCTAACAGAATTTCTACTTGGCCCTTAAGGTCGACGGCGAGAGAATTACCTACTTATGGCGTTAAGTTCGCCTTTTGTACGATAAGTTTTCTTTTTTGTAATAATACTTTAAATATATAATTCATTCATTCAAAGGCGGAACCCCAAGAAATCGTCCATTGTGCATGGAGTCATGTTTCAATTTGTGAAATTGATTTGTGACGCGACGACATCAGTTCCTCGTTTCGCTAAGTGCGAGTTACTTAGTCGTAGCCTCATTGGTGTTGCTAACTGTACTACGGTTGAAAATTATTAAAAAAACCTTGTCTCACGACGAATAATGCAAATAAGCATACGGCCCTCCTCCAGGCCCCCATTTCACCACGGTGACAATTGTCACAATTTGTGACATCCAAATTACTGACGTCACAGGCGTCCACAGGCTACAGTAACCGCTTACCATTGAGCTGGATGTATGCTTGTTTGCCACCAGCGCGATATGTGTCACAAATGTCAGCGTGGCGAAATAGAGCCCTGGTGGTAAGCAGATACCGTTGCCTACGAACACTTTCAAACCTTTCTGTCGTGGGCATAAAACTGAACAAGAAACGTCACATAACTAGTCGACCACGTGACACCCTTTATTATGAGCACTTACAAACCAGGAAGATGTCTCATTACGGCGTTAACCAATGATTATTTTAATCTCTTCTTAACTAAGTATCCGTTGAGATTCACTGTAATTATGATAAGTCCATTTTAATTTGTTTCGATGACTTAGACGCATTCATAAATATACAGTGGAACCTCGATTATCCGCACGCCGACGTAGTTTATCTAAACACTCAATTATCCGAACTTTTGGGCGAATTTGATGGTCACTGCACCTCACGTATAGTCTATTTTTATGTAAAAATGTGTTATTTTCGTTCGTTCTTGTTAAAAAACGCGTAGAAGTCGTGAGTCGTGAATTTACCAACCCCTGTCGCCCTGCCCCCCCCCCCCCCCCGCGCTTAGTAAGTATTCCTTTACTTTGAACTATAGTTTTATTTATTTATAGTTTTATCTCCTTAGGGAGTAAATTCCGGGATGTAAAGTGACCTTTGTATCTTTCTAGGTAACTACGTGTACTTAGAAAATTAATAACTTTAATGAATTAAATATTTAATGAAGTAAGGTGATTGTGCTAGTTTTCGTTCACATATGTCAGTGTTCCGTCCATACATTATTTATACATTTATATTCAAGATTTTCCAAAAAGAAATGCTTAAAATTAAAAAAAAACTACTAAATAATAAACTATAAATAGAGAATTTGTTGACCTTACAAAGTTTTCCCCATATATTAGCTATACCAGGATGGGAAACTAGCACAATCATCCTACTTGCAAAGAAAATTCTACAACACAACATGAAAATGTGTAGGGATTATAGGAGTACTCCATTTATCCTGTTACTCAATTACCAAAGTTTAACAAATACCAAAAAAAAGCAATATTTATTGTAATACGTAACTAAGCCAAAAATTGTCGAAAAAATAAATGGAAAAATGGATATTACGAGTAATTGTTATAAATCTATTTGGTATAATATAGAAATCTGAAGTAGTCAACCTCAACGCAAGCCAAAACGACTGAATATAGATGCTTGAATCTTTCACTTGTATTAAATATAACGGAGAGCCAAACCCGGTGCTTATGACAAGCTGTGGGCCTACCCCCCAAACATCGAAATTCGAAAACGTCTCTATTACTCTTGCTGATACGAGCGATAGAGAGGCTAATAGACGAATGACGAACGAAGTGGTTCGCGGTAGGCATCCAGGCAAGCCCGAGGAGACAACAAGGTGCGGTCGCGGTCGCCCGTGCCACGGATTTTCATTAGTGGCGTGCGCGCGCGCAGCTTTTCTGATTGCTTCTCGACTTTATACTCACAATTACAATGATTGTGGACAACATTGTTTCTGTTTGTATATCAAAAATATTTCGATTTAACGTATCAATTTTAAACGTATAGGTAGGTATACCTATACTATAAGCTAACAATTGCCTCATTAGTTTTTCATTTATTAAATATTATTAATTGAAGTCTTTCGACCCGTTTATGTCTGGCATGACATCAAAGGACAAATTTTAAAAACGCTTGTGATACAGACTGAAATATACCAGGTGTTTCCTGTAATACGAGCAATAAATTAAAACATAGATTCTACTCCTCAAACAATAAAACGTTTGTTAAACAACTTTAACAAACGTTTGGACGTAACAAGACGTTGAGCAGTGTTCACTACTTACAATCCTCAAGACAAAATAGTGTACATAACGATACTGGCGTGCCTGATTGCAGTGATCGCCTTACTATTTTCATATTTTACTTATTTTATATCCTTTTTTTTGTAGCATAAGTTTTTCTCTATATTACTTAAGTAGCTATTAGAATCTGTATGTCCCTATTAGCAAACAATGTCGCTTCGTCTACTGCGTCGTTGAATATTAATGTGCGGTGTCCGCATTGTCCCCTGCTTCGTTATTTCAAAGGTACAAAAGGTTTAAATATCCATATTGCAAAAAAACACAAACCTCAGGTCCCATGTTCGGCCCCTGTAATCTCTGTCCCTCCATCGACATCCATTTCGCAACCACACACCGTGCCTTCCGACCTACCTTTTTGGCAAACTATTAGTAACTTAAAAAGTACCCTACCAACTCTCAAACGCATACCCAGGGGCGCCCGTGTCGCAGTTTCTAAATGTTTAGCAGAAACCATAAAAACTGCCGTGAGTGAGAATTCAAAACGCGCCTGGGAAGAACTTCTGACATTTTCGTTTAAAGTTCTCCATGTGAATAACGACGATCAGAGTAAAAGGTCCCTTACCGCCAAAATAAAAGAGAACTGCGTTCACAATTCCTCTATAAGCCCCATTACTCCCCAACATCACTCCTCCAAACGAAATATATCTAAAATTGTAGAAAACAAAGTAGCGGATGGAGATATTAGGGGTGCCGCACGCATAATTTTTTCCAACGACGCAATAGCTCCTGACAACCCAGATACACTTTCGGCTCTTAATAATAAACACCCACTTCCAGCAGCAAACTCTGTCCTGCCCGGCCCCCCACTGACCACTGACGTGCCGCTTCAAGCTACACCAGAATATGTTTTGGGAGCCGTCATGTCGTTCCCAAATGGATCAGCCGGCGGCCTAGATGGCCTTACGCCACAACACCTAAAAGACGTCTTAAGCAGCGACTGCAACGGAACTCGTGACGAGCTCCTAAAACATCTAACATCACTGGTGAACCTAATGTTAGCAGGTGAAGTGCCCACGGACGTGATCGATATACTGTATGGAGCCAACTTATGCGCCCTCCTAAAAAAAGACGGCGGCATACGACCGATCGCCGTTGGCACTACTTTTCGTCGTCTCACTGCAAAAATAGCTTGCCGAGCCGTCTTAGAAAAATTGAGTACAGAATTCAGGCCTCTCCAATTGGGATTTGGCGCAAAAAGTGGCTGCGAAGCCGCTGTCCACGCCGTGCGTACGTTTGTGGAGCGTCGGGCTGGCGAGGTGCTGCTGAAAGTCGATGTCATGAACGCCTTCAACTCTGTAGACCGAGGCCCCCTTCTGACCCAAATAAAAGAAAAAATTCCTGAAACCTACCATTTTTTATGGCAGTGTTACAGTTCCCCGTCAAAACTTGTATATAAATCAAACCTTTTGGCCTCCTCTGTTGGTTGTCAGCAGGGTGATCCCTTAGGTCCAGCCATCTTTAGCCTCGCCATCCATCCATTCATAAAATCTCTAAATTCAAAATTAAATGTCTGGTACCTAGACGACGGTACACTAGGAGGTGATGCAGGTACAGTTTTAGACGACCTACAAAAACTAACATCTGATCTAGAGTCTATAGGTCTATTTCTAAATTCTTCAAAATGCGAACTATTTATTTCCGACTCGTGTACTGATAAGGACCGAATAATACAAAGTTTCGAAAATGTAGCGCCCGGAATAAAAATAATCAGTGAAAACCAGCTTCACCTCCTTGGCTGCCCTATTTTGGACCAATCTTTCGACAAATACATCAACGATAAAATTCAAAATTTTAAGTCTGTTTCCGACCGTCTTTTAAAGATCAACATGCATACCGCATACACAATCATTCGATACTGTCTTTTTGTTCCTAAATTTACATATGTTCTTCGTGGCAGCCATCTCTGGAAGCACCCGACCCTACTTCTAAAACTAGATTCCCTGATTCAAGAAACCCTATCATCAGTTCTCAACATATCTTTTGACGAGAGGTCCTGGACCCAGGCTACTTTACCTATTCGGCACGGTGGCCTGGGGATACGCAAAATTACCAGTGTATCGCTGCCTGCCTTCTTGTCCTCAGTGCATAGCGCCCAGAACTTAGTTGAAAGCATTTTAACCCCTTCTCTCGGGGCCATGGAGGCTGCTCATTGCACTGAGGCTAAGAATGTATGGTCAGTGACCTGTCCCAATGCTGACCCGCCTGCCAATCCTTGTTCCCAGAGGCAATGGGACGAGCCGCTCTGCCGACTAGTACGGAATAATCTAGTTGACACGACAACTGGTCCGGCAGATCGAGCTCGTCTCCTTGCCACTGCGGAGTGGGAGTCGGGTCTGTGGCTACAGACTCTGCCTTCACCAACTATAGGCACGCTTTTAGATAACTGTACCTTTAGACTGGCGACTAGTTTGCGGATAGGGGCAGCAACAAACGCTCCACATCGATGCCAATGCGGTGCGATGGTGGATAACCTCGGTCACCATGGCCTCTCCTGCGGCAGAAGCTCTGGGCGTATACCACGTCACGCCAGCATAAATGATGTCATCCGAAGGGCCCTTGTCAGCGTCAAAGTTCCTGCCATCTTAGAACCCGTTGGTTTGGCAAGGGACGACGGCAAGAGGCCCGACGGCATGACGCTGGTGCCTTGGAGGATGGGACGGCCTCTGGTATGGGACGCTACATGTGTAGATACTCTAGCCCCGTCCCATCTTCCAGGTACCAGCAAAGATGCTGGCAATGCCGCATCCGCAGCAGAAGACCTCAAACGCCGCAAATACGCCACCCTCGGTAGTGGTTATATATTTGAGGCGTTTGGGGTCGAAACGTTGGGGCCATGGGGGCCGAGCGCGCGCCGCATCTATAAAGATTTAGCGGCGCGTTTAATCGAAACGACGGGTGACCAGAGGGCTGGCCAATACTTTGCACAACGTGTAAGCATCGCTATACAACGTGGCAATGCGGCCAGCCTTCTGGGTACCCTGCCCATTGGCAGCGATTTGGAGGACATTTTTTATTTGTAGGTAGTCTCTAGTTTATAGTTATTTATAATATTTTTTATAGTATAATATAAATATTATACACTAAATATTATATAATATGTGGCATGTGACAGTAAACTGTCACATGTAATTTCCTTCCTGTTTTAAAATAAATGCAATTAGTACATTCCTTTAAAAAAATATGTATTCTTTAGATTGTCTATTTTTTTACAATAGTATTTTCAATGTATGTTAAAATCCGTCTAATTGACATTGCTTGTCAGTCTTGTCACCATACAGACATAATTTGTCAACACATTGTGTGTTCGAAATTCTCTAATTTGAGGAGTATAATTTACGTTTTAATGTATCGCTCCATGGTATGTGTCCAGTTTTCAGCACGAAAAAGCGTAGGGACATATTTGTAGGCAGTGAAACTGCTATTATTATATTCTCACTTACATGAAAAAATATTAATTAATTTAATACTCAATTTTGAAAATAAAAACAAAACAATCAATTGCCAAATCTACGTCATACACTGTATGAACGTACATATTTGCCTGTGGCACTTCCTCATAGTTAACTGCTATCTACGAATATTTTACGACGCTACGAAAATTATTTACCCAAATTTTGCCACTTTTTCTCATGTATTCGCGCAGCAGGTAGAGTACATATATCGTCTAGAAGGGTTCGATGATAAGAAGGTAGCTGGTTAATAACCATTTATACGCGAACAGGATCACTGAACGTAATAAATGAATACATGAGCATCGTAGGCCATGCGTAAACACCCAGATGACGACAGAACGACACGCGATGCAATGGAACTTTTCCAATGATCCCAATATGTCCAAATGAATACTTAATTATACATTTGAGAACGTTAGAGAGCTATTAAGCACCCAGATTGTTCGACGTAGAGCACAGCACTTGCGATGCTAATTTTATAGATAACGCAAAGTTACGTGCATAATAAACGTAGACAAGTCGCCCTCCATATTTGATTTATAATAATGAATACAGAGTACCGATCTTTGGTCCCCAGCGTGGCCACTTTGAGAGTCAGATCTTGAATTGCAGCTGACGTGCGTAATAATCGATTCAGCCTGAAACTTTATATTCCTTGCATAATAAATGACGTACAAAATCATCACAAATTACCTTATAGATTTGACTGTGAGATGTATTTATGACTGGTGGAGATATTTGCGCAAGAGGGTACATACTCCGTCATGGAAAATTCCAGGTTCCCTTTGGTAACTGAAAATTGCTATAAATATGAAAAGTACGATTTTAAATTGTATATTTTGGAATTTTTCATGCATCAAGTCCATGTGCCGTGACACGTAACGTGACTGACACATCACGTGTTACTTCACGAATATAAAGTCATACAAATTCCTGAATCGATTCATATCTCAATAATTCTAAACAGAATTTCCACTCCGAATAGAACATCCACTCGTGAGGCTGTAGAACACGTTGTCTGCATCCATAAGAATTAATAAGTAATTCAGTTTTTATTTGTACTTTCCAAACCTTCATTGACTCGTGTAGTAAGTGTCCCTCAATGGCCTCAATTTACCATTGATTTTGTCGAAATAGTAAAAATTAAATTACAATATTTGAAACACGAAGGCGTAAATGGCAGCAAAATTAATAAGTAGTTACAAAATAAATCATTGTTGAGTCTTGTCACTAATAGAACCGAGAATCAGTGCGCTCTACTGGGGCACTAAAATGCCGCTGATCAGTTTAGTCTATCAAAAGCAAAACTTGCTGGTATAGTGTTTTTTAGATCAATTAACTTTAGATGTCCTAATTTGAGCAAATTGAGTAGGTACCAACAAATTTACGCAAAATTAAAATACCCTGTATAATGTATTTATTTGGTAAGATAATTTGATTATGAAATTTAACTTTCTTATTTATTTATTTATTTTGATTTTTATTGTCACGTTTTAAAAACATATTGGATCAGAATATTTAATTACAAGCTACAATATTAATATTATAATTCAGGTATTCGATCTAATTAAATAATATTAAGTTACATTTAACATTTTGAATGTCGTATCTGGGGCAGTTACGTAGGTTCCTACTTACAGTTTGCATTCAATACTTTTAGGTCATTTTGTTATTTGGTTGCTTATAAGGGTCGTAAACATCTTTTTATTTTCGATGTTCGCTTATGGTCTCTAGTGACTAGCGAATCTAGCGATAGAGTGTAAACAGAAACATGCATGAATATACAAGATGCGCAAGCGTCGTTTTATGTGCCCGGCACCAACAGGGGCCCGCATATCCGTCCTAATTGAACGCGCGCTAAATAGTCCAGATTGGGCCGGGATTGTTATCGCATTGAGCAGTTAATACAATAAGGAAGTCCAGCAGGATGCGCGTGAGTGGATCCGTCGGTGGGAACAGATCGGGTGCTCATTTGCCGATTTTGATCATTGGAAATGATCTTTGGTGACCAAATGTTGACGATGCGAGTTCGATGTGGCTGTTGTTTAAAGAAGCAATTAACGATCTGAATACAGTTGTTGTATGCTACGTAATTAATATTTTTAAAAGTTAGAATGTTTTAAACAGATAAAAATTAGAATGCTTACAGTAGGTACGTCACTTCACTACATAAAGAGATGCCAGAAATATATAGGTCCTACTGTCAGCAGCAGAAGAATCTAAGCGGACGAGGTGTTCAGAATTATCTTGGCACACTCTTTTTCTAACAAATAAAGTCCTGTCAAGCTAATTTTGAACAGCTTGACAGATTACCTGTAGGTATTTAGCTATTAACGAGATATTCGTAACTATCCTGAGTTAGTGACACATTTTATATTTTTGTTCCCGTATAAAGCTATCTAACGTTTCTCAGATTTCAAATTAAGCAAATATAGAGTACTCAAAGTCACGCTTAAGCAGACTCTTTGAAAGTATTACATATTGCAAGATCGGACTTCATTTTAAGGGTCCTTAACACAATATGCTGGCCTCATTATGAGGGTCCTTTGTCCTAAGAACCAGTTTCTTTTATTCCATTCATTTGGCAACGGGACACTGGAGAAGTGTATCGAAACCAAGTGCCCCCCTCGGACGATTCTATTCATGACCTCTTAGTATTTCTTAGATACAGAAGGTCTTAACTGACTTCATAATCCTTTTACGAAAAGTCCTTTTGTCTAACCATGCTGGCCCTCGAACTGCGACTTAACTTTAGTTTTAATTAAACTTGATTATCTTTAAATAATAATATCGAAACTTAAAGGTACCTTTTGTGTACGAAACAATTGCATTTTTTTACGATGAGCAACTTTGATAATGACGGAGTGGACGCAATAAAAGATTTTTTTTCAGTATCTGTGATTCTCACAGTCTCCATCAACAAATGAAAGAATGTTCAAGTTCTCTGAATTAATTATTAAATTGTTATTTGAATTATAGAAACCCGTCTTTACTATTTTTTATCGTCTACTTCCCCTTTATAAAGAAGTCCTTATTAAATTACAAAGATGATTCGAATAGCTGTGCTGAATTGAAATACAGTAGATTGATATAAAATTTCCTTTAATTAGGCAATCGGACACAATGTTAATTTGAAAAAGCAATCGATAGCCCGCGATATCCTGAATATTGTCCATATCTTTAAAAAAAGTCTTATATGTGAAATTGGTCAAAATCACTCGTCTTTAAATATCCACCTATTTATTAGTAACAAGAAAGACAAAACCGAACTTAAAACGATTTATTACCATTTTAAGTCTTAAATTCTATACACGAGCCAAGCACGATACTAAATACCAAAGTGTACTTGAATAAACACCGTCAATAGGAATTACTAGAACTGATTTTAGGTATTAGGACACCTACTAGTCTAGCTTAGGCTCTTTAGAATCCGCGGCGCGTATCGCGAACGCAAGTAGATTTTGATTTAACATGCTATTGACTATTGCACGGTGTGAACTCTTTAAAATATATCGTCGGTCATACTAATGAGGGTTTCTTCGATGGTTTTTCCACCAGGTGGCAGCACCGTGGCGAGAAGTATTTTTGACTGTAGCTGTCAAAATCCACATATAAAAAAAAAACATTAAACATGATAGGTTGAATATGTAGGCGTGGATACAGGAGTGGGGGGGGCAACTGGGGCATTTGGGATTATGTCAGCTTGATGTCTCGCCGCGGTTTTAAATACAATCGAGTAGATATAACGAAGCACCTACTTAGATGGCTAGTTGACAATTGAGTCCTACGCTTAGAGAGAAAGCCTATTCTCTCTTCTCTATCTTAAACATCTATCAGTGAAGCAGAAGCAAATGTTGGATTTCATTTCCTTCCAAAAACGTACCTAGTAAACATACTATGAATCGAATTCCACGAACACTTCACCACTATTATCTATTTAATAAACAGCTTAAGTTCATGATAAATAAATGCTGGTGCGAGATTTATATAAGCTTTCATTGGTTTTTCAGACAGTTAGTCCCATTTATTTCGCTTACGACTCGTTTATTCACAATAGCGAGTTAAACTGTGGGTAGGTTGGTTTAATATTTTGTATTATAAAATAATCAAACTCTAACTTTATTAGTTTAAATGAGTAAATTGTCATCTCACGGCCTCACGACATCAGATTTAGCGAACCAAGTTTCTATCATCAGGTCAGAAGAGAAATCTGTTATCAAGCGGTCGGCCCAGCAGATGCACCAATGCGTGTAATTGGCCAGAGACACCACAATTAAACGTTTGCTTGACGCAACGTTTATTAGAGGCGTACGGCAATTAGAGGCACGGGGCCGCCATTGTTCCTACATAGTGAATGGCTCAGTAGGCTTGTCTTGAGCTATGTAAAAAGGGTTAATTTATTGTATCATTTGTAGTGATAAAAGATTTGCAGATTAGGACACAAAATATACAGGTTTATTGATTAGGTACCTACCATTAAGCTCTATAAATGGAGTACGCTTCGCCTCATCTTTCCAAACAAAAAAGTCTGCCAAAATCTGAGGGGGGCGAGGTGGCACGCATGTGATGTTTTCTAGTCAAAGGTACATCATTGTCGGTTGTTAATACAGTTTATTTCTAAATGATTTTTTATGGCAGCAACGCTTTATTGACAACCGACAAAGATGTACCTTTGACTTGAAAACACTAAACATATTTGACATATTCTTTTTATACTTCATAACACTAAATGGAGCAATAGATAGTCGACTGTACATACGATAACAGATGGTTAATTATTGGATGCAGTCTTTGCAAATGACAAACAAAAATGCCAAGGATCATTTTTGATTGTATTTTCAAACAAAATATAGAAGACAGCAATCATATATTAAGCGCGTTAAATATGGAGAAATGTAAAACGTCAAATAGTTACTGCCCGTCAGAAAGAAAACGATTGTCTTTGAATCGATTCTGTAAACGAAGCTTGATTTTCGATTTAGGTTAAATCTTTTATTACGAAAGTAATGATAAATAAAGTAAAACTTTACTTACATCTGAAATAGTATTTCATCTTTTTGTAAACTAGACGAAATATAAATTTTTTTACATCCAAAAACAGCGCATAAGGACATTTTCACGGAGCTTGTTATCCATCGACAGCGATGACGAAAATGCGTGACATCGATTATTGAAATAGTTTTTATGCCAATACTTTTGACAGAGGGGAAATGATACCTAAGGCCTCTCCTGGTTTAGAACTCTCTGGTACCTACTACAGTACCTACATAGTACACATAGATACGAGTATAAGGGCGGAAAGCATGTTACTTACTGTAACTCGTTTTAAGACAATTTTGTAGGGGTCCCAGTCAAAAACTCGTCTTAAGCGGGAAAGCGTATCTATTATGCGGGACTTTTCTGCAAGAGTTCAAGTTGCAGGGACTGATATAAAATGGCGTATTATGCGGGAAATCGTATTAAACGTCCTATTAAGCGGGTTCTACTGTATTTAATTACTTCACGAGTACCAAAATATCTTGTCATTGCACGAGCTTTACTATTAAGCGAGTGCGAGAGGTAAGACTCGGGACGAGTGAAGAATAACATTTTCGCCCATGTATTTCAAATGACGTTTTCTGATATTCTTTCGAGAAAATTACAATCATATAAATATTGGTTACTTTGGCACCTACTATAAGAATCACGAATTTTGAAAAATTTAAAATAATCCCTAAAATAAATCACAATAGCTTATTTTATAGACAAAAACTTAAAAATTAAAAAGCCCCAGTGCGAAAAACCGAACTTTCTGCGCGTTAAATCACTAGGGAAAAGCCACTTTTTGAGAGACTGTATTTAAAAAATGTATATAGCAAAAGTATATACAAGGCAGGTCAGACATATTTGAAATCGCTAATAGTAAGGAGGATGAAAAATGTATTAAGATGACTTACTGTCTCAGGCATTCTATTCCAGCCAGCAACTGGACAGACCAAAATTAAACTGTGTATAATTTGCCCCGCTGTTGGATTATATACCCTGAAATACAAAACCATTTATAACTTGTTTTTTTCAAATTCTTACTGCTGAGTGCTTACCAAATGGTCACAAATGTAAGCCTTGGGTATATCAAACTAATCGATCAGTTAAGTATGTTGGTATTTGCAGAGCTCGAGTAGAATGAGCCCAGAAAAATCTAGATTCGGAAGAAACAAATTTCGATTTTTTTAAACATTCATATATATATATACGTACTCGTGGAGCATATAATTTTACTTAACAACACTACACAACCCACTGTATGCTTCAAACCATGCGTCGGCAGGTAATGAGAAGCCTAAGAGTATTAATTACCGCGTCACGGGGTCATTAAGGTTCTCATTAACCGCCATAATGCCTGTGTAAACAATACAGAGGACGGGGGAACCACGCCACACTGCCTTCCTAACCTAACCCCCCAAACGCCACCGACTCCTCTAAGCGCCACTTTACCATAAAGTGCAACAACCATGGCAATGTTATCATAAACCGCTTTTGTCCATTTTCGAAAGTGAAACTTGCTAAATGTGCAATTACAGTCTACGGTTTGTCATTTGGACGATTATTGTAGCATTGTACGGAGTGATAATAATAGTGTTGTCGTTACTTTGATATGGTGCATGTGAAAAGGGGTCTTAGCGTGTCTTTAGGCGAGTCTGCAGGGAAGAGACTTCAAGCGTATCACGACAGGAAATTAATTATTAACGTACTCGCCAAAAAACATTTTGGTTTATTTTTAAATCGCTAAAGTTAAACAGTCATAACGGAAGGTAGCCTGTACTGGATGATTGCGAAATAGGTATTGTTTTGATAATTACTTGCATGGATAGTTTATGCGACAGTAAGTGGCAGTTTGCATTGTTTGGCGCAGTCATCGTGTAGAATAGGCAGCGCATTAGCATGATGCAAATGCAGCCAATTTAGTGTTAAACTAGTGGACTTCGCCCGCGCAAATCCCTAGAACACACTTTAACCCTTTAACGCTGATCACACTAACGCGACACTTTAACGTAATCGTCCACGTACAGACAGGGCTAGGTAAGATATTTTTTTCTAATAAAACAAATCGACAAACAAAATATAGTATTAGTTTCGATGCATCTTGCTCGTAGCAAAAGATGTAAGTACCCGTATTGGGGCGATTAAGACACTTTTGCAGAATTAATCTCATGTTACCTGTTCTTTCAACAAGTAATGATTTAGCGCAGTTGAGAGTAGACCCACAGTTCACAGGTTAAGAATCGTCAGTTACCCGAGGTTCATACCGCTGTATTTATTCAAAAGTCATAAGTACTCTATGATACCCATATAAAGACACGACTTTTAAATTGGAAAAGGTTGCATAAGACTGCGCGCTGGTCGTGCGCAAGAGCATCCGTAGGTAATTAATAGGTTCGTGAATACTTAGAACGCCTTAGACTACGGATTTAGATAAAGGTGAGCTTGATTAACGGGTTCAAATTTATGGTTTTGTTTATAGACCATTAGATTTGAATGAAGTAGTTTCCATAGTTTATTAAGGAAACTACTAAGCTAGCCTGGACAAACTAATACGAGTCCTCCAATTGATTTTAAATAATCGGTTTAAAATATATTTAAGGTAAAGGTATTTTAAACTATTGTACGTATATACTTACTATTACATATTTATAAACATGTATATTATAAAGTAGTTAGGACTAAATAGTCAACATGCCATATTTTAATCTGTTACAGAATTTTAATTGAGTGTGAACTGTGTGAAGTAAATACATTTTATGTTAGAAAACTACTTATTTTAATTATAAACCTGACTCATACGCTTAAAGGTTGTCGAAAAATATAGTTTTTTAAATGCCTTAATAAAGTCTTCAATTTAGCTTTAAAGACATTTTTGGTATCTGCGGGTTTGAAATTTTAAATTAATTGAATACAAAACAATTGGAACATACTTTTTCAAGCCGTTTTTGACCTTGGTATAAATATTCAATAAAAATAATTCCATGACGTTCCCGTTCATTTGAGGTGTTAATATACAAACGCAATAACCTCAACGGGCGATTTTTTGCATAATTAATTCCAGTAAAATGTGCTATTGGCACGTTCACATTGTTACTCAAAATGAGAACGCTGGAAAAAATCGTCAAGCGACAATAACAATGGTCGAGAATTTGTCATTACGGGAGTACGTGACTGTAGCCCAAACACTGCGACTGCGCCATGTCTCGCTTATTTTAATATCGCCCTGAAATTTTAAGGTTCCGCCTAATCTAAGTTCATAATGAAACTTACTCGTAAACCAGAAATCATGTAAGCCCATGAAATATAGGTATGCTAACAATAACAACATACGCTGAATTTACGAAATGCTAATTAAAATGTTTTTTTATTTATTTTAAAATCGCTCTGATATTTCAAGGTAGGTACTGCCTAATCATAGAAATTATAATTCTCAATGAAACGCACAAAACCGGAATTTCAAGTAACCTCAGGAAATATATGTTAACCACAAAACTGATACCTTATTGGTTTAAAAATATGCGACTAAAAGAAATTGTTCAAATTCAGACTACGTTTTAGTCACCGAAATATAAATTGCTACAAACAACGCCTGACCAATAATAGTTTTCTTTCTGTTTTTTTTATTTAGTTTTATTCTTATTTAATTATTACTAATTAATTGTAATTCTTCCTCACTAATCCTAATTTACAAATCTTATCAAGCTGTATGTACTAACAATCTATGGATCCTTGATTCGGAATAAATAATTTGAATTCAATTCAATTGAATAATCTCAGTGATCTCCATCGAAGGAACCCACTTCATCGCCATTGAATACTTAACGAAGTTTTTACACTTTATTTTCCGCCGCGTCGTGTTTTTTTAACTTTTTGTCGAACAACGTGACACTGTCTGATTTTCACGTAATCTGATAAATAATAAACAGTCCTGAAGAACCTTCGATGGCATTATCATACGGCCTTGTGGCCCGCAAAATCACGTAAACACCCGCTGATAAAAGTTTCATGATCACTCACATGTAACTCCTTAATAGGAAAAGTTTTCATGTCCCAGTAATTGAATTCTATTCGCAAAGCAGAATTCTTTATCCTTAGAACCGTTTGAAGTAAAATTGATTGTCGAACTCATGAAATTTAGATTAGCTTTAATGTGAAAAATAAAATGCTACGTAGTAGGTAACTATTTGTACATATAACTAAACTTTAGTTTTTCCTGGCCCGTGTTTGACTATTGCATCACTTGACAGTGACTCTTCGTACTTTTCTAAATCGTAATGTCGCCTATTGTGATTTCTGCGATTATCGTTACTTAAGTACTATACAAAAAATGTGCAGCGTATCAGTGTCTGCTTGATAATTGTTAGTCTCGTAAATTTACCGGAACGAGGTTATTTACCTCATATGCTCATTTGAGAACCTGGGTCGTCCTCTAGATTTATGCATGCGCCTAAACTACGTTGAACCATCAAATGCAAACATAACATTTTAGACTGACCCACCTACTACAATCGCACAAGCCTCCGACTAAAAGCTTTACTTAATAATAACCACCGTGTCTTCCATATTGTAATTGACCTTTTTGTTTCATGTACTCGCTGCCCATAAAAGTATAAGTAGGTATCAATTATTATTAACTCTAATACGCTTAATTGATTGTCAGTAATGATGGATGGTGTCCAAGCCTTATTTCAACAACAATGCACCTTGGGTCCTACTAAATATGGCCAGACTTTCAACACGAGGTTGACGACGATTGTGGCCTTCTTTTTGCCGGAACGTATATTAGAATGAGTTAGAATTATTATTTATTTACATTTAACTACGGTTTGAGAGTATATTAGCATTATTTACTATTGACGAATGAATTAATGTATAATAACTTTACACAATGTTCTAGAACTATAAAGGGACGTTAGCGCAACCTAAAATAGATACCTATATCATCAGCATCATGCTGAGATGAGGCCATTTCGTGGCAGTTTCTCGTATTATGTTTTCTTTCCTTCTTTTTCTTTTATATGTATGTGTTTACGAATAAACTATTTCTATTCTATTCTATATATCCATAACTCTTCTAAGTTTACTTATTTCGTGGACAAACTGATAATCACGATAAAAAAGCAATAAATAAATGTAAAAAGCATATTCAAAATAAGTGGCATAAATAAGCCTGTCTTAACTTAAGACAGGCTTATTTATGCCACTTATTTTGAATATGCTTTTTACATTTATTTATTGCTTTTTTATCGTGATTATCAGTTTGTCCACGAAATAAGTAAACTTGCAGGGATCGGAAACCGGTTCTATTTTCAAAACGTTCTCGGGTCAATAACCTAGACCGTTCTCTATAGCGTTCTCGTTTGCGGTGAGCGGTTTGTACAATGGTTTTAGGAAAGAACATTTCCCGAAAGAACAGTTCCCAATAAAGAACGTTATGAACCGTTCTTTCGATAGCGTTCTGTTCTGGTTACCGGTATTTACAATGGTTTTGGGAACGAACGTTTGCAAGCTCGTATCGTTCCAAAAGAACGTAAAAAGAGCGGTTCTTTCGATAGCGTTCGCAGGAACAATATAAACCGGTTCTTTTGAATTCAACGGATATGAAATGAGTCGTCATCGCCAACCAATGGCCATTAGTTATTTCAGTGTATGCCTTAGCGTAGTGTGTTAAGTACCTATTTTCGTTTTTACTCAGCAGCGATGTCCATTAGTTCGAACTTAGACGTGAATAGCGTGGAGGTTGGTTGAGTTGATTTGATTGCTTTTATATTGGTTGCAAAGTACTTTTTGTGTTGCACTGCGTCGAGAAAGCTCTTCCGTTTGAAGTAAGTAGGTATTTGTACTTTCATAAAATATCCGTGAAGTGAGTAGGTATATGTGCGTGAGAAGAGGCCCTACACGTCTATGGTCGCTCCAAGACCATTGTATTTTTGTGTATGTATTTATGCAGGGACCAGCCGGACCCGCTTACTCTAACCCGTTTAAAACCTGCGTTTTTTTAACGCTGGGTTTCAAAAACAGCTTCATTTCGGTAAGCTTTTGGGTTACTGGTGAATAAACTAATCCCTTTATTTGAATTAATTTAGGTTAGCGCTTACCGATATCAAAAACTCAGGCAAGGGTTATCGCTTCAAGCGCTGATTAAATACGAGCAAGTTGTTTTAGCTTTTAAGTCAACTGCATATGGACTATTATCGCAGCGCCCAACGCCAAACACGGCGGTTCCCTGCCCGCGCGCGCTACGTTGTAGTAGGTATAAGTACCTACCAAAAAAAGAGTTCGGCATACGCTTCTACGACGGTGAGTATTTTTCACTCCAACACATAACAAACAATCAATCAATTTGAAGTTGTATTAGAGTTAGATGCATTGGAATAATTTTCAAACAAATTCTGATATTTTCCATTCAGACATTTAGGCGCTAGCTATATTGTGTAGTTAATACATTGGAGTTGTATTGACGTTGGATCGTGTCTAAGCGTGTTTTAAAGTTAGAATACGGCCCAAATTATATGTATAAATGAAGTTTAATAAAACTTAAAAAGGCGGAGCGGTCAAGAATTTGTTCAAGTCAGTGTTAAAATCCAACATGGCAGAAATGCACATATTTAAGCCATACTGCCGCCATACGGAAAAAGGCACTTCTACATGAACATAAAAATGGAAAAAATAAATGTTTTGTTATTAAAATTAAAAAAATCCCCGCGAGAAATGGAGAAAATATGTAATTTTTATAAATACAAAAATGTGTATTAACACTACCGTATGAACTATAGCGCTGAAGATGCGAATTTTTTATTTATTTATGTTATGTTAATGATAAATTAAATTTTATGTTTCTTCTTAGTATAAAAAATACCAAAAAACACTTGTAACTCCGAAGAAAGGACGTTTCTGGCTCGATACGTTTTTTCTACGTATTAAACTGCAAAACGTCTTTTCTATTTAGGAATGATTTAGAAACAAGTGCTAGTTAACTAAGAAACACTGACCCATGTGCTGCTTTTCAACGAATTTACGCCAGTTAAATTTTCATCAACTTAAAATTATATGTGGCTTTCCATTAGAGAAGGGCCGTTATGCTAATTTCTAGTTACGGAAATATGAAAGATTTTCTGAAATACTTAAAATCATCATTTTTTTCTTCTTTTCGTAATAGTAGAATATAGGGATACAAATCTATATCTAGCTTAGTTTCACTCGCATACGTTAAGTTTTTTTAGTGAAAGGTGGCTTCAAATTTTAGTAGAAAAAGGCCTTTAGTATGCTAGAGTGCATACAAAAACGATAAATTAGACCCGTACCGATAAGTTATGAAGTTTCGATAAAATTAAAGATGCTTATTATTCACATACAGAGTTCAGCCATCCAACTTAGCTAATAAAGGTTAGGTGGAAGAGATCCCTTAGAGGGATAACTTCGCCTTTGTACACACTCACAATATTTTTGTTGGTCATGTATTTGTTTTGTGCAATAAAGTGTTTTACTACTACTACTAATAATAATAATAATAATTTGTGTCATCTTAGGTTGTTGCTTAGGTAGAAACTTAGACATTTCTTTTTTTAAACATTATTCGGTAAGTAGAAAATAAGAGATCAAAATTGTTTTTTTCACTGTAACAGCAAAGTTGTTACTGACGCACGCACGCGTTTTGTGTCACTATCGTCAACGGGAATACTGACGTTCAATCAGCACATATATGTGGACTTTTATAAGCCTATATAAATTAGAGTTGATCGATTAGGCACTGTGCTTTCTAAAATATCGGTATCTATTATTTAAATAAATTTGTGCCATATTAATCAATGATATTTATTTATTTAATTTTTTTTTCTTGTATGACCCTGTTAACAGTACAATAAAATATTAAAGTTTGCGTCAATATTTTTATAAAAGCGTATCGAAACAATGTTTGCAACGGCAGATTTGTGTGCCACGGAAAACTTAGTGTACCATATAAACAGTATTTTGACAAATTATCACAGACAATTTAAAACTAATAAATGTATAATTTATGCACCAAGGCGGTTTGTTTACAGAGTGCCTATCGTGAAACGCGAAAATCGAAATTTCGTTATCTGCCTCTCGGTCGGACTAGCAAAGGGACGGGGCTGGACTTAATACATTTTTCATCAGTGTGATGTCATAATACGGCTATGTTTTATATAACTTATCGTATAGAACACATAAAAATAAGCAACCTTTCTTTAACACTTTTTTTTTAGTTCAATAGTTTCGAAGTTATGGGGCTCTAAAGGTTGAGTACAATTTAGACTATTTTGGTTGAATGGTGTCATTATGACACATACTTTTTTTGTTTTACTGTGTAGTAGAATGTGTTAAAATAAGCAAATTTTATTAAAAACATATTTTTTTACTCAAAAACTTCGAAGTAACCGGACTTTGAAGATTGACTACATGTAGTAAAATTTGGACTTAAAAAATAAAATGGTGACGGGGCATCAATATAACGTGTACTTTTAAGATTGATAAAATAAGCGTGTATTATTTGAGAAACTTTTCTCTTAAAATCATAAATGGCCGAGATAATGGACTCTGAACTTGTATATAATTTGGACTTCGAAAAAGAAAACCAGCGATGGGGTATCATCATAAAGTATATTTTATGATTTTACTGTATAGAATACACTAAAATAAGCGTATTTTATTTGAAAAACATTTCTCTTAGATCAAAAATGGCCTATTGGACATGGAACTTGTAAAAAAAAAACCATCGACGGGACGTCATTATAACGTGTACTTTTTATGATTTTTGTCGTATAGAATATGCTAAAATAAGCGTGTTTTATTCGAAAAACTTTGGTCTTAAATCAAAAATGGCCGAGATAATGGACTTTGAACTTGTATATAATTTAGATTTCGAAAAAAAACATTGACGGGACGTCATTATAACATGTACTTTTTATGATTTTTTTTCGTATAGAATAAGGTAAAATAAGCGTTTTTTAATCGAAAAACTTTTTTCTAAAATCAAAAATGGCCCAGATAATGGACTCTGAACTTGTATATAATTTGGACTACGAAAAAAAAACCAGCGATGGGGCAGCCTATGAATCATGCCCGCGCGAACGAGTTATATACCTACGTTTTGCGCCTCCGCGCAGGGAGCTAAAGTCAGTAGGCTACCAACGCGCTCACTGAACGCACGTCGTACCGCGCGCGACGCTACTCGGAACTCGGAACAATGTCATCACGAGGGGTGAGGCAGGTGGATGTCATATCCCCGAAACTGTTGCATTGGAAGACATGTTTAAGACGCTGGACTTTTTTTTTTTTTTGAACCTGACTTGGGCTTTATGCTTCTGAAGTGCTAAAGCGGGCGGACTGTTCGGTGGGATGGTTGCCCGGGGAAAATCCAGGACCCTTCCGCGACCAGACGTGATGTGGTTGCTACGCTGGAATGCTCCTACCGAGCTTGCGCTTCCAGCGAGATCAGTTGAAGCGAGTTCAACCTGATCTGGGTGAGTGGGGGGGGGGATCGAGCTAGTGGGAGTTTTGTCGCTGGTTTGCTATTTCTAGCCTAGCTGAGAAGACTCCAGCAAGAAACTCAGCTAGACCCGACGACTGTCGGGGTGACTCTATCCGGTATGCGGCGGTACCGGGTGGATAAGGGACTGAACGTGTCGATGTGGTCGCGACTGTTCCGAGGTGGGCGTCCCCGCCTGCCCCCGCCGGCGGGGACGCAGTGTACATGTGGGGGAGGGTGCACGCACAGCGTTCCATTTCTCATGAATGGCCGCTGTGAGTGCGTCGTCCTGGTCCGTGACGTAGTGTCTAGGCCTCCGAAGCGAGCGGCCCCTAATCAGTGACTTACGTGTTAAGAGTCCGGGGGGGGGAGGGTTGGGAATGTAGTTCGCAGCCTTCCTAACTAACGTATTACTACTGTGTGGAGCGTTGTCAAAATAACGCCATTAAAGAAACCATAAAGGGAGTCAAGCCCCGCGTCATGGTGCAAACTGAGGGTTGTCTGGTACCACGGGGCACCAGTCGCCCTACGGAGGAAACGATTCTGAAAGGTCTGAAGCGGCTCGAGACTTGACATACCCACGTGGGTAAAAACCACACTTGAGTATGCCATGATTGGACGAACACAAGTCTTGTAGAGTGTCAGCTTATTTCCAAGTGACATTTTACTAAACTTGTTAATCATCGGCGCTAGCCTTCCTAATACGAACAGCGCTCTGTTGCGTACCCTACGGATGTGGCTTTTGAAAGTCATACGACGGTCGAGAGTGACGCCTAAATATTTGACCTCATTAACCCACGGAATGGGCTGGTCAAAAAGCCGGACCGGAGCCACCTTCCTGCCTGTCGGACCTATGGCAGTAGGGTGGAAGATAATCGCTGCGCTCTTGTCCGGATTGACTTCAATACGCCAAAGACGAAACCATTGACCTAGGCCATTGATTGCCTCTTGGAAGTATTTCCGAACAAGAATGTAGCGATTGTGCGTCGTGAAGAGCGCGGTGTCGTCCGCGAACAACCCTAGTTCGACACGCGGGTGCCTAGGAATATCGTTCATGAACAACGAATAGAGTGTAGGCGAGAGGACGGAGCCTTGCGGGACTCCTGCCCTAATAGGATGTGGAGGTGGAAGCGTTCCCTCCAGTCGGTAGCAAAAGCTTCTGTCCGTAAGGAAATCTCGTATTATGAGTACGAGTCTGTCCGGCATACCGATCTGATATAACTTGTATATCAACCCATTATGCCAGACCTTGTCGAAGGCTTTCGCCACGTCAAGAAAGATCGCTCCCGTCTTCAACCCTGTTCGACGCGAGAAGCCGTCCAGCACGTGCTCCGTGATGCGGTGCACCTGTTGGACGTACGAGTGTCCGGCACGAAAACCGAACTGCTCGTCCGTGATAATTGAATTCTCAGTCGTGAACCTGAGAATCCGAGCGAGGATGATTCGCTCATACAGCTTAGCAAGCGAGCTGAGTAAGCTGATGGGCCTGTAAGAGGCTGGCGAGGCCCGGGGTTTGCCGGGCTTCGCTATTCCGATGACCGTGGCACGTTTCCACGCGGCTGGAAAGTGACTATTGGACAGGGCGGCATTGAAGATGCCGACCAGAATGAGTAAGAGATGTTCGGGCAGAAGTCTCAGCATGCGGTTGGAGATGCCATCCGCACCCGGGGACTTCCTTACTCGAAGATACCTTACTCGATCGTGGACTTCCTTAACCGACACCGGTACGAGAGGTGAAGTTACGGGGAGACGCGATCTCCTGTCCACCTCAGAATTTACCCTCTCGACATGGGCTTCATCGGCAGGCAGGAGGCTGGCCGAACATTGAGACTCTAAACTATTGGCGAGACATTCTGCTTTCTCGTCGTCCTCGAGTGCGCGGGTTGGACTACCGGGGCGTTCCAAAGGGGGGATAGTCCAGACGGTATCTGGACGCTGGACTGGAAAGGTAAGGGCATAAGCATAAACGGCGATTACATCTCACACCTGCGATTCGCTGATGACATAGTCATAATGGCGGAGTCGCTAGAGGAGCTGACCCAGATGCTGGACGGCCTAGCTTCAGCCTCGCGACGCATCGGTCTTGGCATGAATTTTGATAAAACCAAAGTCATGATCAATGGCCACATTGATCCGGGACCGGTCGTCGTACATGGCCATCTTCTTGAAATTGTTTCTGAATACACCTACCTTGGGCAGATCCTGCAGTTAGGTAAAAACAATTTTGAGAAGGAGGCCAAGAGAAGGATCCAACTAGGCTGGGCAGCATTTGGGAAACTACGCCGAGCCTTCTCGTCATCCATCCATACTGCAATGCTTGAAAACGAAAGTTTTCAATCAGTGCGTCCTACCCGTAATGACCTACGGAGCTGAGACGTGGGCACTCACGGTAGGGCTGGTCCACCAGTTCAAAGTCGCTCAGCAAGCTATGGAAACAGCTATGCTCGGAGTTTCTCTGAAGGATAGGATTCGTAACGAATACATCCGACAGAGAATCAAAGTTATCGACATAGCTCAAAGAATTAGCAAGCTGAAGTGGCAGTGGGCCGGCCATATCTCGCGAAGAACCGACAACCGTTGGGGTAAACGTGTTCTTGAGTGGAGACAGCGTCTCGGCAAACGTAGTGTAGGACGCCCTCCGGCCAGGTGGGATGACGATCTGCGAAAGACTGCTGGCAGATGCTGGATGCGGCAAGCTGAAGACAGGGCGCTATGGCGCTCATTAGGGGAGGCCTATGTCCAGCAGTGGACTAGTATAGGCTGATGATGAGGCAAGACACGCAAAAGTTCATTGCCCCACTCGCCGGCTTCCCGCGCCCCGCTCCTCCGCTCAGTTCCTTTGTCGAGTATGTCAGCTTTATCACCCCGTGCGCGCCTCCGTGAGCGAGCACCTACATCGTAACTACTAAGATGCCAGCGCTTGGTTGACCTATGTTTTAGCTGGTTAAGAAACGAGCCGGGGGTCTACTTCTAGTGGTCATACAGAAGTACGCCGAATAGGCTATCAAGGTCACGCGCTGTAGTTAGGAGGATTTCCTCTGAACGCAAATATTGTTTCTGTTTAATTTTTGACGAAATATCATTGAAGAAAGTGACACAAATTGAAATATCTACTTTTAAATCCATTTTTGATTATTAGAATGTGAACTCTGATGACATTAATAATTTATTAAAACGATAACAGCCTAAAAAAACTTAATTACCAAGAAACTTAAATTTTCATTGCTTCATTGGATACATATTGATTTTATTCACATTTTTTATGGTGATAAAAGATAAAAGATATTTATTCTTGAATTTAGGCACATTACAATGCACTTATGAACGTCAGAGAGAGAAAAAAAAACTACCTCCGGTTCTAACCCTACACCTCTGACCCGAGAAGAATTATTTATGACCGGCAAGAAACTCGGCGGGACTTATTTTTTCAAAACAGTAATACAGTAATATTACATCTTAAAGATACACAATAATGCGTAGTTCTATAAGAAGGCATATCAAAACAGCTTAAGAGACATACAATGTACTTATTATTTAATTAAAATAAAATAATAATAATAAAATCCAAATCTGATTGCTTCACAAAACGTTTGATATGCTTTCCTATCTGAACTGTGTCCTCTAAATGTTAGATGATTTTGTAGTATTTTCTGGTTTGGGCCATGCATCTTTGTCCGTCATATAGTCCTCGACCCTGTAATAACCCTTTGACATTAAACTTTTTTTCAAATATTTCTTAAGAGCGGGAAATGATAAAATTAAAGCATCGACGGGTAACTTGTTATAAATGTGAATACCTTGACCAAAAAATTACTTATATGCTTTGCGGATACGACTACTTCTGATAGCAAGCTTGTTTTTATTTTTAGTGTTATAGCTGTGGATGTCAGAATTTTTTTTGAATGTATGTATATTCTTTACAACAAAAATAATATTGTCATAGATATATTGGGAAGCAACAGTTAAAATATTAATTTCTTTAAATAGTTCTCTAACTGATGCACCTGCCGTTAAGTTATACAGAAAGCGGATGGCTCTTTTTTGTAAAACAAATATAGTCTGTATGTCAGCTGCTTTGCCCCAAACCAGAATACCATATGACATTACACTATGAAAATAACTGTGATAAACTAAGCGAGCTGTCTCAATATTCGTTAATAGTCTAATTCTCCTAACGTCATGAGCGGCCGAGCTTAATCGAAGAGCGAGTTTTCTTATATGAGGACTCCATTGTAGATTTTTGTCCAACGTCGAACCAAGGAACACTGCTTTATCTACTATCTCTAAACATTCACCATTCAGGAGAATCTTAGTGTCCACCGGTGCAACGTTTGGCAAAACAAATCTAATACATTTGGTTTTCTTAGCATTAAGTAGCAAATTGTTAATAGTAAACCAGTTCAGTACAGCAGCTAGTGTGTTATTGATTACAGTAAAATCGGTAGATTGCCGGTGCTGATATAGATAATCCTTATTTTATGAACTCAAATTTTTTATACGTAGTTTTTTAGCGTTGTCATACTTATATCAAATTGCACTCGACGTAAATGACACAAACTGGTTTTGTACAACAATAAAACTGTTCTAAATAAAAAACGGTTATATTTTTTAACTCTAATATTATTTTACTCAAGTTATGGCAAGCTGAAAAAGTTAACCTCAAATTATTGAATAAAAAGCAACAATTGAATATATTATAAAACGCACTGAAAGCTTCTCATGTACACACTGTATTTCCAACTTCAATACTAAGTGACTTTAGAATTTTCTAAACTTAACCCTCAAAATATTGCCAGCGCGACGGGACTAAATATAATGATTAAAATGTATTATTTTGAAACTATTGAAAATGAAAAGGAAAATGGAAATGAAAGCTGAAAATGAAAAATGATTTATTTACTATTGTTAATGTAAATACTTAAGGGGCTCCTGGCGCCAATGGCTTTCGTTTTGAATGCCTTAGTTTTCTAGCTTATCATATTAACAACAACAACCTTAAACAAAACATCATTACTTTCCCCTCTGCTGTTTTTTCGACCCGTCGCCCCCTCCATGAAATAAAACCGGTCACTTCGTACACTGAAGACAATCAGGAACACATTCATACCAGTTTTAGGTATCGAGGACTTTTCTCCAACCAAGCCGGTGTCCTCCAGTCTATTAGGAAAAATCTTATATTTTATAAAAAAAAAAAAAAAAATTGTAGCTTTCAAATGATACCTATCACGAATTGATCCGTTACATAGATTCTGAGAAATAATGAAAATACTCAAAATACTACGACGGTCGGCCACCATTTATATGACGAAGCGCAGTGACCCATGCTGAACAAAATTCGCCATTACTTGGTTATTTAATATTATATACAAATAAAACTTATGTTTTAGAAAGCACATAAAATTTTCTGTATATTTTATAATGACATTCATTGCGGTTAAGTGATACTTTATTGAGTTCTAAGCATGTTTTATCAGTACTTACGCAAACATGCACAGTAAAAAAACATATTTTAATCTCACACGCACCGATCGGTTCCATAGGACTCGAGATATGAACAAATTTCGATGACGGTCGGCCGCCATCTTTCCTCTCCCCCTTTTTTTCGACTAATCCCCCCTCCATAAGATAAAACCGGTCACTTCCTATTTTAGAGACAATGAGGAACATATCCATACCCCATACCAGTTTTAGATAGTTAGAAGAGATGTCGACGACTTTTCTCCAAACAAGCCGTTTTCCTCCATTCCATCAAATTTCAAAAAAGTCGTCGTGACAAAATGTATGACAAAAACTTATAAATTTCATGTAAGCTCTAATAAATATCATAAGATAGCGGAACAAACACTGTTGTCATGTATTAAAAACACACAAAAACTTAATCTAAACCCAATTTTTAAAACGATTAAGTTTAGTGATTTTCTTTAATAAAATTATAGGTAGGGTACCACCATGTCGATGTACTAAAATTTTGTGACTCGTTAGTGAAATATGATTTTTTTAATGCATTTTCGTTATTTCAGGCATGTTAAAAAACTTTTTGATATGAATAGGGTAAAAGCACCAGTAGTCAGCCTTTTAACGAAATGTCTATGTTCAAGATCGTATAATTTGCCCACTTATTGACCAATAAGAGTTATCAATGTTTCTATTGTTCAATAATTTAATCTAGTTTAATGTTTGTAAAGAATAAAACTTAATTAAATCTTGCTTTTGAAATTATTTTATTAAATATAATGAAAGGGCATTTTTGCCAGTAATCAGCCCTCTGTGTACCAATACACAGCCTTTAAGAATCCAGTGCCCAGCCATCCCATTTTAACGGCTGATTACTAGGTTCGAGTTGAGCGATCTTATTGTCCAGTGGTCAGCCACAGGCTGACTACTGGGTATTTAATGTATTTCAATCAAATAAAGTCGTAATAACGTAAATATTTAAAGGGGCTTGATTTAACGACTTACACTTCATTTGATGATAAAAAAAAGTCTTAAATCCTATAGTCAGCCTCCCCCGGCTGACCTCTGGGTTTACGACCTTTTTAAAATTACTGCTTCAAACCCAATAGTCAGCCAGGGGAGGCTGGCTATTGGATTTTGTACATAAAGTAGTTCCCAATAGTCAGCCGCCTTAAAAATGTTACTTTCATATGGATTTATACATATTTTTTACGTTTTTCAGATAGTTTAAGTAATAATTAAGTGCAGCCATCCACATTCTTTCAACAAGAAATCACAATTCAGCTGCTATCATCTTACCAAAATATCATGTGACACTCCATAAAAAATGGCGCATTTAACATAAGCCGTCATGTCAGAAGACACCACTTCTTTGAAATAGTATTATTGTAGCTCATGCTAGAGATTTTTTTAAGAGTTAAGCTATTTTTCAATTAACAGTTCATTAATTTATAATATTGCATATTTTTGACATGAAAATTAGAAAAACTTTACTAATTACAGTCAAAAATAGGTAAGAAAGGCTGACCACTGGTGCATGGCTGAGCACTGGTGCGTTTACCCTAATTAATTGCGGATTATTACTTTTATAGTTCCTTTGTGCATTCTGATTCAGATCGGAGTACATATTAAACGATTATTAGATGGGTTTAACGCGAATTAAATTATATTTACCTTGAGTTTCGATGTTTCGAGTTTCGACACAGGTTACACTGGTAATTTTTTCAGGACTTAATTCACATGAGACCCGTCAAATGTTCGTTTAATAAGGAGTGGTCCGGAAAAAAAGTAGCAGTGTACAATCTTGTGTATTTTTTAATTTAGTGCTAATTTTGAAGCAGTATATTTATTTTATTAATCCTTAGATACAATACTAATAAAAAAAAATACAATCATAATAGAATATGTGAGCATATTTATGTTTTCGCGTTTTTAATTCAACATACTTTGTAACCTTTTGAACAACATAATTTGACAATCTTCAATCGACATCCGCTACAATGCCACAATTGTATTTCCATTTTCACAACCCGTTTTTTTTTTATTTTATTTTATTTATTGCTCAGTAATAAAAATACTTAAAACTACTACAAAACTTCGCCAAACTGCGAAACAACTGAAACTTTGTTGGCGAATGGAATACACCCATTGTACATATATTTCCTTACATTACCTAACTTAACTACTACTTACATCCAAGCACTATGAAAACGGGTCACTTTGTATGGACACTTTTATGCTTTTCAGAATTTCATCTTACCAAGAAGCTACATTAATTAACTGTATTTTAGCTAGGATAGTCAGGAAGACTCTCTAATCTAACCTCTGACAAAGATTTTTCTATGGGAGATAATTTTCTATGAAAAAAGGCAAATACATTTAATTAAAAATTACTGTAACTACCTTAAAATGAAGCCAGATAAAAAAGTTTACTATTGAAGAAAGACAATTTATTAAGATATAAAATAGCTCATCAAATCAAACTATAAGAAAAAACATGTTTTTGAGAAACACCTCAAAAATTCTGTCAGAAGACGCTGTTCAAAAAACTATGTGTATGATAGAATACAAAAGGCGAAAACTTCCAAACGCTGTTTTATTTAAGTATGATTGTATTTATGTTTTGTATGATTATATTTAGAGATTATTCAAATATAAACACTGCTTCTAAATCGGCACAAAATAAAAAGATAAATTTAAAAAAGGCACGGCTACTTTTTTCCGGACCACTCCTTATTATGCTCTATTCTGTAATACATTTTGAAATAAAATATGGATTCAATCAAATGTAGTTCGTAGGTAAAAAAGCTGCCGCTTCTGCAGTAAAAATCTATAAGAACAGTGTGTTACTACACAAAACGTCGCAAGCGCCGCGAAATTCGCGGCGCTTACGATGTTTTGGTTGCAAAAAGAATGTACTCTTTAATGCCCCGCGCGTCGCTCCACCGCACTGGTTGTCACGAATTTGCGACACTATTTTTCTTTGGTATAGCTTCTCTGAAATGGAAATATAAGCCGTCTTCGTATGGAAAAGAGACAGTGCGAGCACAGAATAACTTTACTAATAGTATGGTGCGACGCGGTATCAATGCGTCGGCGCCTACAAAGGAAAACGGTGGCCTTGGCAAGGCCGACTTGCGATCGAGAAGGGCGCGCGGCTAAGAACGGTTTATAAAGTTCTTGAGAACGTTTAAAATATCGTTCCTGAATGATTTTGTTCTTTGCGAACGGTTCGAATTCCGCTCCTAAAGGATTTTGTTCTTTGGGAACATTTCAAATTTCGTACTTCAATATCGGTAACCGAAATGATTTTGTTCTTTCGGAACGTTTTAAAATTTGTTGTTCTTGAGTACCGGGAACCGAAATGGTTTTGTTCTTTTAGAGAACTTTCTTGTAATAAACCGGTATACAGTGGGAACGAAATTAAGAACGGGTTCCGAACGATATCGAACGGTATTTTGGGAACCGTTCTCGATCCCTGGTCTTAAGTTCAACGAATCTGAGGAGATACATTCGCAGTCATAAATGTGTGTACGAAATTCCACTTTATTCCCTATGGCATAAGCTGAGTCGGTGTTTACATGCTTATGACTGTTAAAGCACAATGGACAGCGCCTAACCCCTAAGCCCGCGCATATTTCCAAGAACACTGAATTACTTCACATTCTAAATACAACGCGCCGACACAACTTTGATGTCATTTAGCGAAAACAATGGAAAGATTCGCGCGCGCAGTTGCATACTAAGCGCTGCATTTTATTTAAATAAACTTATTTTTATTATGGCCGTGTCGCTAAATTCCAGGTGCTTGCTAGTTAAATTTTAATGTCTAACTTAGTGACTCATATCTTGATATTTGAATGGGTTCTTTACTCTTTGCTATTCATTAGTAGGTTGTAACTGTAAATTTATTTTAATCATATTTATCTTATTAATAGCTATTGGATATGTACAGTTTTATCCATAGATTAGGATATTCGTAGGGTTTACCCCACCTATAGCTATTAACTCAAACGTAACAAAACAGGGAAACCAAGTAGTATCAAGACATCATCACAATTTCCTCAAATCGTTGCTTTCCGCTATGAAGATGTCCGATCTTCGGTCACGCTCATGTAATATCCATCTTACTTCGTTACATTCGACTTAATCCGAGCCATTTGCATTTCGCACCTTATGAGCTTTCCCGCATAAAACAAGGCTGGACATAACTCTTATGTCTTTATACATAGAAGTCTTCATTTTCGTGATTCAAGAAGCATCTTGGTACTTGTGTAAAGGTAGTTTTCGCTATCATAAAGTGATCAGAACCCCGTTCAAATACAGCTATAAATCAGCCTGGGACTTTCCCTGGTCGTTATCATTCTCCACGCCTCGCCATGGCTCCTGATATTTTGCCAGCTTTTTGTATGCAGTTATATGTATACTAATGTAATGACTGGCTGTCATATTCCGCAAAACTATCAAGCGTGGTTGTGAATCTTAAATGGTGCCAACCGTTTAAACGTTACGAGCTGACAATTGCTGGTTTTCTAATACTGTTGTCACTTTGTTAACCTCTCTGCTATAAAGTTTAGTAGTAAAACTTGACATAGCGACATCGGCACTAGGTAGATATGTGAAGTCTACATATATATTATTTTGACTCATTTATTAATAATAGTTATAAATAATAATAATAATAGAGCTTTTTTAAATTCCATACAGATTTAATTTGACAAAATAACCATGCATGCTTTAGTATTTTGTATTGCATAAAATAAGAAAAAATAATATTGATAAAAGGTACATTTAAGATTATGAATAACTCGTGAAATAATCAATGATGGATATAAATAATAATAATAGCATCCGATAAATAATTTAAATATTTCATGAAGGGGGACCGCGCCTCTTACGCCTGTAGACATCGAGAGGTAATTTTGCATATATAAGTGGATAGGAAACTATAAAATGGACTGAAAATAAACCATATTACGAATATCGTTCGACATTATTTTGACGTAATTTGCATCCGTCAGCCGACGGATAATAATGACGAGAGTTCACGAGACCATTTATTTATTTATACAAGCCTATGCCACGCTATCCAGTCGATAACTGCTGCCAAAAATGTTGCTAGCCTAATATGGTCGGATTTTTATCGCCTGTCACCATAGCTGTCGCGTTCAAACAAGTATGTAAGTGCGAAAGTGATGCATGGGGGGGGGGGGGGGGGGGATTAAGCATAATCTGTGTAGACCCCCTTCGGGTAAAAGCCTCCTCAAAAGAAATCCAGGTTGCTCCATCCTTTGCTATGTCTAGCCATCTCTGTCCCGCTGCCGCCTCTATTTCGTCTGCCCGCCTAGCGCACTCATTAAATGTATCTATCTCTCTTTTTGTCACAATAAAGAAAAAAAAACTTTGCCGAAATTCGTCCAGTAAGCTTGATCAAAAGTAGCGATTCCAAATGCAGAAAGTCTATAATTAAACATGAAAACGACTTCGTATGTAGGTTTTTAGAGAAGTCGATTGGTATGCACGAGGCGCGGCCGCGAACAAAAGGCATTATAACATCCTGTTCCCGACACCAACTTTTATTATTATCTTAATGACAAAAATTTATAGCTCCTTAAATTTGCCGTGACAAAAATGTTAATCCTTTTTTAATGCGTAATGGATTTTATGCGAATTATCCGTAGGGTTATTCTTAAAACGGAAATTTCTAGTTGAATGGCCTATTTATCTAACTAGTTAAATAGTGAGGTATTTAGGCTGCGTTTTCACCAGAGATGAGCGAGAATGTGTTTGTTAAGCACCAATAGAATCACTTCATTTGTTTATCCTCTCACAGTGCAGCTCTAGGATTGGTTCTTAACAAACACATTCCTCGCAACGCATCCTCATCTCTGGTGGAAACACAGCCTAATGACGGGTGGACTGAAAGTCAGCATAAAAATGTCCCTTTTCCAAAGTGTAGATATAATTTTTATTTATTTTTGTAGGCCTTAAAAATGTTTGCAAACAATATTTATTATAAAGTTTGTACACATAGGTAATAGCATTACCTAGATAAGTAATTCAAGCCACGTACTAATAAAGCAATTGAATAAAAAACTAGTCGTTACTGTATAGGTAGATGTCAACGCATAATAATGCTTTGAGTACCGTTACAGACTAATCAACTGTAAAAGGATAATAACTTAATTGTAAAGAAAACGTAAAACGGTTATTGCCATATATGTACTTAATTCATACAATCTGGGTTGATTTGAAAGGCTCTTATGAGAAGTATGACGCAAAAAAATAATCTCACCTCGGTTTATTTGAACTTGTACTTACATATAATATTTGGTATAGCTTTCCTTCGCGACCTCGTCTCTTTTTAGGGTTCCGTAGTCAACTAGGAACCCTTATAGTTTCGCCATGTCTGCCCGTCCGTCCGTCCGTCCGCGGATAATCTCAGTGACCGTTAGCACTAGAAAGCTAAAATTTGTTACTAATATGTATATCAATCATGCCGACGAAGTGGTAAAATAAAAAGTGGAAAAAAATGTTTTATTAGGGTACCTCCCCCATACGTAAAGTGGGGAGTGATTTTTTTTTTTAATTTCAACCCTAACGTGTCATATATTGTTGGATAGGTATTTAAAAATGAATAGGGGTTTACTAAAATAATTTTTTGATAATGTAAATATTTTCGGAAATAATCGCTCCAGAAATTTAAAAAAAATGTGTCCCCCCCTCTAACTTTTGAACCATAAGTTTTAAAAATATGAAAAAAATCTCAAAAGTAGAACTTTATAAAAACTTTCTGGGATAATTATTTTGAACTTGATAGGTTGAATAGTTTTTGAAAAAAAATTACAAAATAATATCTGAACTAAGTTTGTAATTTAACCGTATAAGCAGGTGTTTATTGTACCTGTAATTTCTACAAAATCACAATGAAATGACGTGCTTTCAAATAAAGTAAAAACGGTGAAAATCGGTTCACGCAATAAAGAATTATCCCATAGAAATCATCTTCCATACTTTAAGCTCGCGCGTAATAGTTTACTTAATTTGCCGATAGATGTCGCTGTTCGTGGAACGCTCATATCATATCCTACATGGTGGTGTTATTTTAACTCTTAAGTGAGGACACTTACTGTGACGGACGGAAAACTACGGAACCCTACACTGAGCGTGGCCCGACACGCTCTTGGCCGGTTTTTTTATTTTATATTTGACATATGAGTCCGGTAACGATTTAAAAACGAAAATCACTAATAATGAAATAACGCACATGAATTTCATTTGATAAGATAGTTTGAAGTCTTATTATTACAAAATAGTATTTTGTGCAACAGGTACATAATAAGGGTTCTTAAGATTCGAGGGTCGAAGTTACAAAATGAGGCGAAGCCGAATTTTGTAATAACAGACCCGAGAATTTTAAGAACTAATTATGTACCGTTGCACACGAAACTTTTTCTACGACAGTAGCAAAAACTTAATTAATAAATAATTTTAAAGTTCTTAAGTATCACGAGTACATAAATCAATTTTGTTTTAAGATTTTTTTTATCAACTAATAACTCTTACTTTTGTGCCGAAGTCTTCGGATATTCACTGTGAAGTTTTCTTGTCACTTATTTTATCAAAATTAACATAAACTTCTTGATATTAACATAATATACGAGTTTAAATACAAAAATTAAGCCGTACCTTGTGTTGAAACTTTTTAAATATTAACTTTTTACTAAATGTCATAGACAGATCACGAGTTGGTTTTTAATTGCAAAAAAATATGGCTTTTTTCAAGTAACTCTCAATGCAAAAGTTTACATTAAAGTACTATTATGCTTTTCATAAATATGAAACTAAATAATTTAAGATATTAATACTTTAAAAAAGACATGATAATGTTTTTATCGTAGTTTGTGCAAAAATAATTTCAAGTGTAAGTATATCAATTTGAAAATATAATTTATATTGTAAACAAGAACGAACCCTTTTTAGACATGGCACCTGGAAGTCAGTGTATTAAAAAAACAAAAACAGTTGCACAATATGTTTTACGTCACACCTGGCCATAATGTGAGTATTACCGCACGCTACGCGTACGGTAAAACTCGCATTATGGCCAGGTGGAGACGTAAAATTGTGTACTCACCACGGGCAGTAAAAAAGAAAGCCCTCCATCGCATATTTACAACCCTCGCCTGCGGCTCGGGTCACAAATACCTGCGATTTCGGGCTTTCTTTCTTTTACAGCCCTTGGTAAGTAATGTACTATTGTGTGACTGCTAGCAGTTATAGAAAGTACCTATAGACAAATAGACTTTAGCGCCTTCACTTAAATGATGTAGTTTTAGATACCACTATCAGTCATTTAATTAGCATATAGAAGTGCTGGAGTAGAAAAAAGTACTTTTCATACATAGGTACATATTATTATTTCATACTCGTACTAGAAAACTCAATACTTACAGAGCTTGTTTAGTGAGCACGTTGATTTGTGCAAACTTGTCGCTTGAGTTTTGATTATTATTTTTATGCCCATTAATATGTTTTATATTTTCTGATTAGAGTATAAAGTTAAGTTTATTTACATTAAAAAAATTATGAAATACTTTATTACATTTCTAAAATTACCACCTAATATTATCCTTCGGAAATTTTTCCTAAAATTATGAAAATGAAAAAAAACTGTGCCATTTAATTCTAAAACGACTCATTTCCCAAAGTATTTATATATTTTACATACTATAACATAATTTTAATCATCAACAATCTTACTTTTTTCACCTCTCCAAGCAAAAATCGCGAAACAGCTGTTAGATTAAGATGTATTATTTATAAATAAAACATAAAATCAAAAAAAATTCCACTTATGCAGTTTAAAAAGAAACTATTTTTTAAATATGTATACAAACGAATAGTAGTCTTGTCAGTTACTGGAAAATGGTATCGAAAAGTTGAGTGAAATCGAAGAAAACCGTTACCGGACTCATAAGACCTGTGCTGTTTGGTCTCTGTGTGATTAGATTATATTACCCTTCGAGCCACGGAACTACTTTTAAGTGTTAAAGGACTTAAACAATCGTGTTTAGGTGTTTTAATTACAAACACAAAGTAGGATATGTTTTTGAAGTCACAGTAAGGTATACGTACGAGTGCTCGTCATTGTTCCCGTGTATGTCATCTTTCTTAAGCCATTTTCAAAAAAGATGACAGTTAAGTTAATTAAATATCCATACTAACTTACTCGAATGTAAATGATTGCCAATGACCCCCGTATTAGTGTATAATTATGACTTTATAATTATTTCAACTGGTGCATCTAATAAAAACTGCCGCGAAGGAACGCTCAAACAAGAAAATAATTTGTCCTAAATGATGATTAAATAAATGAGATATTTATGGATGAAAGTACCATTTCATTGCTCAAATTCCACTTTTTCTGTTACAGGTAAGTTGACGAGCCGATATCTTTTTACACCTACACTAAATAAGGTAAGTAATGAAATGACGTATCTCATATTCAATATAGCTTCAATTAAAACCTTACAATTCTGCAGTGCAAGAGCTCGATGCCTATAAAGAATACTATAAATTCACGCAGATGGCATGTGTTTTGACATGTTAAAGTATTTTTGATATATAAATGAGTGTAATTATATGCCTATTGCTCAAAATTAAATGCTAAGAATTAATATCAGTGACATTAATTAGCCAGTTGCAAGACAATGTTTTTAAAAGACATGTGTTTGTTGATAGTTCATACCTACTCATTCCAGTCGTACTCCCTATCATTGAGTATCAGTTGCTGTAAGTCAACAACATCATGATCTTCCTAGCGTTTGTCCCGACTTTTGAACTTGGTATCCGCTTGGCAACCTATTCCCATGAATTGCCGGAGGCACTAGTTTTTATGAAAGTGACTGTCATCTGCCGTTTCAACCGAGGGGGGAACTAGGCATTACAAGAATATATAACACCTCAATCAGTATCGCCAGTAAAATTTTATATTTCTAAACAAATCTATCAATTGTTTTCTGACTTTAATCACATATTTACGTAAACAATCACTAAACATCACAAACCCTAATTTGCATATTCAAGAAGCAACTGTAACTCATTCCTTATATTTTATTTACCTCGCGGTTCGAATCTGCATTTAAGGCGGTCGTCCAGGCATGTCCCTTCGATTTTTATGCAAAATCTGAGATGGAATGTCCATCACTCGGTTTATATGGTTTCGTTTGTTTTAGTACATAATTTGAATTTCTCTTAAGCCAGTGCCTGACATGTGCGAAAATGTTAACAGATATTTAAGATAATATTTGTAACTGACAATTCTGTTGTCTAACTGAAAATGAGTTTAGGTTGAGTTCAGTTAACACACTGGGAGTTAAAAAAAAATATAACTATACGATGACATTGTTTTACTTTATAATTTTCTGTGTAATTATAGGTAAGTATACTTACATAAAAATACCTATTTATTGACTTGCCTCTAACTCTAACAATCTCGTCCCGGTTCCTTCTTAGAAAAGTACATAAACCTAAACACACGCAAATGGATTAAGTATGAAAGGAATACAAAGGTGACGATGTTACTTTGATTACGCTCTTAATCTACCAAGTATGAAGTCGGCAACGCGTCGTGCAACAGCGCGCTACGGGCCGGTTCAAAATAGCACTTTTAGTACTTGAAGATGAAGACCTAACCTCTCCGAAACATGTCGCGCGAAGTGACTAAAGTGACGTGAGTGTAACCGTTATATTTTATTGTTTATAGTACTACCAAGTATGGTCTAAATTATGCCAAAAACTGCTAGGTTTGCTAAATGTCAAAAGTTATCAATCGTTGGTCAAACCTTTTATATAGTACATTTTTAAGTTGTCCGGATATTACTAGAGGGATGTTCCAACAATTTGGACACTAAACCAAATTCTACATAGGTATATTATCTGTCATATAACATAAAACACTTGGAACGTTTCTATGCGTCGTTTATTATCTAAGTAATTGCATAAACATGTGTGGACGCAGCTTTACGTCTTGAAAATAAGACTATCGTTTGTTGAGAAGTTGAGGATTGATTCTGATTCAGTCTTTGTCAACTTACGTACCTAAATGTAAAATCGTCCTGCGAGCTACGTTTGTAAAACGGACATTCAAAGCATGTTGTCTTTATTTTATTCGTGAATGCAACAACCATTTCAACTTTTGAAGTTTTATGTACCTATGTGTTATCAAAACATATTTCGTAGAAACCCTTTTTCTGTATTAATTTGTTGTATTGTCGCAAGTAACATCCTCAAATAGTCGTAAGCAGTAACATGTCCCGTTATTGAAAGCGTTTTCCTCCAAACTCCAGTTGTATAATCAACGCTTTTCTCGCGTATTTTTATTGATTCTCCCCCGCCTCCCACTGCAAGGAAGCTGGAAGCTACCTCCTACTGCGCATTCATAATCGTATCGGCACACACGACTCATACCGCAAACCAAACGACACTTTAATTTAAAACCCATAAGAATCATTTTTCATTGCAACGGACCCCTGAAAGAACAGAGCAGAATCGTGCGTTACCAGCTATGAGACATTAAGCATCATATAAATTACATTAGCATATAAATAAAGTATTATTGTTGTTGGTCTGGACGCAGTGTTCGGGTATTTTACGACGCACGGTAAGCCCAGACATTTTTGTTTTCCTTTTTAGATAAATCCACGATCATAACGACTGCGAACAAATATTATATTATCGGTGCACATTTATGTCTGTCCAAAGTCATAAATAATTTAATAGGATAGGAATGTTAAATTAATTTAGTACTCCACTCAAAATCTCAAATACCTTCCAACTTTTATAGATTCAGTAAGCTTCTTGTGTCAATTATAATCAGAAAGTTTACAGAACCGTTGTAACCTACGATAATATACGTATTATATAATTTCGTGATAAATACGTACGCTTGTAAGTACGTCCGTATACGTATACGCTACCTACGTAGGTAGCCGACGTTTTCAGGATAAATGGGACAAACGAAGATAGGAAGCGGCGAAGGGAGATAAAGAGGACACTTTGTAAAGCGTAATTATTTCAGAGAGAAGACAAAACTAGACATTGCCCCTTTAGCTATATTTTTCTTCGCAATTCATTCCAATCCTTTATAGCATTACAAAGCATAGGTAAAGGAAGGAAATGCCACATAATACTCTATCTTTATTATTCTCTTCGAACAATTTATTTGTCTTGAGGAAAATTATATATTTCTCCCCGAATCAAATTGACAATTCAACTATGAGACACGTGTAACACCCCACCCTTACAAATCCATTCCCGTGGGCATAACGCTCAATCATTGACATTTTTTCATTTCCCTCCCATACGAAACTCGAGTTTTCCTTGCGTTCCTTTACATATACACGTGAAAGGCATTAGGCATGTCGGGCAACACATTGTGTCTTGAATACTAAGGCAAGAAAAATTACGGGAGAGATAATATCTTACGGGATCTGGATTGAAGCATGTTCACCGCATAATTCGGGTCGGAGCGACACGGAGACAAATGAAGCCAGTAGACCGTACGTCGCCCGTAACGCGCGCGCAAGATTGAAAGCTGGGAAATGTTCGCCCTTTATAAGGGTAGATCTTTTGATTGACAAACTGCGCGACACGAGGAACTATTTTAAATCAAGATTTACTCCGCGCTTGCGGCAAAGTTCGCATCATTACGAATCAAGATGAAGGGTACGCCGAAAAATTGCCTAGGCAAGAACAAATCAAAAATATATGCACCCTTCCTCCCTACGTGACGTGCTTCTCAAAAGGCGATTTACATGAGTACCGTCACCTCGTCGCGTGCTACGATTTTTTATGTAAATCATACTATTTAGATATGCCACTAGACATTTCTCTTTACCCGCCCGCGGAACCTTCAAATGAACTCGATTTTTAAGCGACTCCGAAAAATGGGGCCGCTTCGACGGCACGCTCCGCGACTCGCTGCCAAACACATACTCAGTTTTAACTGATCCTCGTTCTGATATTGCAGTAACAAAGGTAAATATAATGATATATTTTGTAGCTAGCAGACTTTTCTAAAGTACTTACTATTCTTATTTATGTATCGAAATTCAATATACTTATTGCGTAACTCTAACTGGTTGTCATAAGGGGACACGTAACGCCTTAAATTTTGGTTGCAAACGATTCAGTTGAGAAATTGTAAAAGCGACGCTGTCGACGATAGTACTGTATTGACGGTGAAGGAAGTGCATTAGTCTTTTAGCCCATTCAGCGCTAATCATAACACGTTGTCGTCACGCCTCTACGAAGTATTTTCGCTACATAGCTGGAAACACATGTTATCCGCTACGGCGTAGTGCTATGCGGGTAGCATAGCGGTGAATGTGTTAATGCTTCAAAATAATAAAAGGTGAATAACGCGTATCTGACATATTTGCAGTATAATAACATTTATATGGTCCCTATGTACCTAACTGCGCTGTCCGCTTACCTTCGGATTACTCGACCACTTTTTAGCTTCCTTCGGGAATAATGTTTATAAATAAAGGCAGAAAAATATGAAGAGACGCATGTAATATGTTTTAGTATAGGTTTAATAAACAAACTCACAAACATACACAGACTCTTAAACTATCTAATGTTTCTAGCTTAGACTATGGAAATATATATAATATATTTAAAACTTTAAAAATCAAACAACACTGTTAATTTTACCTGAACATATCATTTAACGTAAGTAAACTAAACACAAAGAGACACCCCTTCGAAAACCTATTTACTTCCCGAATCCCAGCTTCACTGCTCCGCCAACTGTACTAATAATACGTTTTGAAATCACGTAGCAATGTACCTTTATTTATATTAGGAAGCTGAGACTAATGCCTCCACCCTCCCCACCCCACGTCACCCCCTTATTCCCTCATAAAGCCTCCTTATCTAGGATTTCGAGCCCATTTCATTTGAATGTGCGCCAGATACGTTAGTTTTATTTATACGTATTATACGTTATTACTTATAAATAATACACTTTATTTATGTGTCGTAAATCTAGTGACGTTTTGATGAGGTACTTCAAAGCAGATCATATAATACAAAGCTTTATTTAGAATAAGAACTTATTAAACAGGTCAAGGACAATTACTATAAAGAAATTGATTATTTACACACGTTTGTTCTCAATTTACTATGCACTACTAAACACTCATTGAGATCTCCTTGTATGTGTAGGAGGTAGATTCTAGTAAGACCCTTACATATTGTCAGTTCTTTTAACTACAAATTTTCTTTCCTTAGGTACGTAATGTACAAATTAAATCGAAGCACCCACCCAAAGCTTTTCTTGAACTTAACGGCAACAGTTTTCCTTGTCATCTGTAGGTAATGTAATAGCAACCTTATTAGGGCAACATTTTCATTACGTAACACACCTACACTAATCACCACGCCCACCCTACCCTAATGAAGCAACGATGAGCGGTAATTACTCCCAGTGCGCTTGCGCGGCACGCCCAGCCGCGCAGCCTCCCCCCCACACTGCTTAATTACTGGGATATCACCCCTTAATGTAAGGGGTGCTAAGCGTGTGTGGCTGAAAGGGGCTGAAATTTATATGGGGAAGGATATAAGGAAAGGCTTGTGTGTGTGTGTTTTATCTTGTTGTTGGATCTAATTACTTGTAAATAAATCTGTATTTTTTTATTAATATATCAGCATTAGATAAAGGTACCTAATTGTTGGATCTAATTATAAAAAAACAACCATAAATCATAAACAAATATTAAATGCGCTTACCGGGATTTGAACTTGGGGTCTCCAGGTTCGTAGGCAGGATCACTAGAATACAAAACCTACCCACACATTTTTGTCGATTGATCTTTATGTGTATCTGTGAAAATAGATAGGTACTTAAATACAAAGGTAGTCATTTTCTTCAGCCTATTTGAGTCTCCGTTACACCCAGCTGAAAAATTGCAATGAATTCATTTATAAAGATTCCTATAAAATTCAAGAAAAAAAATGTTTTATGGTGTATATATATATGTAAGTGCTATTTTGATTTTAGACCTATTTTCAAATATGTTAATAATACTTTACAGATACTTTTTAACAAAGAGATTTATGAAAGGTCTGGATTTCCAGCATTTTAGCACACACTGAAGTCCCAGTACCATTCACTAAAACGGCCTTAAAAGTCTTTGCAGCGTAAACAAACGAAAGGAGCAGAAACAAACAATAATTCACACGTAAAACCAATGTAGTGAAAAATGAGGAAGCTCCGAAACGTGAGACGCGTGCCGAGCGCGCGCCCTAACAAATGACCACATTTGCTTCGCATGCGCGGTATATGTATAGCCGATATAATTATGAAAAAGCCTCAAATATTCAGGAATAAAAAGCGTTGGTAGCCTGGCGGTAAAACGTCTGACTTTCAATCCGGAGGTCGCAGGTTCAAACCCCGGCTCGCATCAATGAGTATTTCGGAACTTATGTACGAAATATTATTTACCAATCAATCCCTATTGGGTTAAGGAAATTCAAAGGTGTATGTGAAGTCTCCAACCCGCTTTGGGCATGCGTGGGGACTATAGCCCGATCCCTCTCGTCACGTGCATGAGAGGAGCCATGTGCCCAGCATCGGTAAGGTCAGCTGCAGAGAAAAAGGCTCACTGTGCATACAAAGTTTGTATGCAGGGGGGGACTTTTTTTCTGCAGCTGACTGTACGTAGATATATGCTAGCCATATTATTCAGGAACTTAACCCTTTCATAAACTGATACATATATAAATCAATACGTCCTGGTTTTGGGAATAAAATATTGTTAGGTACTCGTATCTGCGTAGTTTTTTGTTGGTATAAAAATTGCATTCCATAATCGAACAAGCGGAGCGTAAGCGAAGTGAAGTCCTTACAGTTCGTACATAACAGAACTGTCAGCTGGCTACTGGGACGTCCGTGCATTTCAATGGGTTTTTGATCTTTAATGTTTGTTCCGCGATAACTTTAGTGACGTTTTCTAATCTTCATGAAATTTGTTGGGGTTGTCGCAGATATAAATATAATTACGAGTAGAGGTTCTTATATGAGCTCAATTGACCAGGGGTTCAGGAATCAGAAGGCCTAAAAGGCTTTTGTTAAGGGGTCTTGCTATACTGGTCTATTAATTTGCAAGAATCGTGAGTTCTTAGTTCGAGGCGGACTACCAGTTTAATTAAAAGGACGAATAAGCTACATTAGTAAAGTTACATAAGTTAGAAACATATCATGTAATGTATAAGACAATTTTAAAATCAAGATTTTGAGTTAAAAGCTACGGATTAGTAAAAACGCTTGTATTAACATAGATTGAGCTATTACACCCACAAACAGCCCGGTATATGCAAATAACCCCCAAATTACAACAAAGATAGCTATGTGCGGCTCACACGTCTCCTATTTACATATGAGTAATAGCCGACCCTCATTTCAAATGCACGCAAGCACTCTTACCTTATTCGAAGTTTTCAGGCTCTTTGCCTAGTCAAATTGGTAAAGTCGCTTTGTATAGGTGCACATTAAAAGTTGGAGCGTCTTGGAAATTGAGAATCCGTATTGACGGTGTGGAGGCGCCTTAGTACTGAATGGAATTGATTTTGAAAACTGTCTGAGATTGTATAGGTACGAACTTAAGCAGAATAATTATGCGTTAAGTTGACATTTTGTATAAAATATGTAATGACTTGGTTTCAATAAAATTTTAATGATGATGCGTAGGTAGATATTGACATATTTTGCAATGAAGATTATTATGGCGGTGTTTACACTACTAAATATAAGTAATCAGCTGAAGACTGATTTTGGTTAATGCTTATATTAAATACATTTATATCAGTAAATTATTTAGTACCTAACTATTTCCCTGAGGTAACCAAATTTCAAAACCTAATAAATGAAGCAGATGAATGAGACACTTAAAACTAGCAAATAAATAAAGATGCAGTCGACAAACACATTTTGTATCCCGAAGCACCAACAAAGACTGCAAATTCAATATAAATTTCATTTTACGCCCCAACTATCACGTACAGGATACAGAATAGGGCATACAGAATACATAGAGCGTCCGCTGTCAAATTTTAATTTCTCTCTCAAATATTTACCCAAGGAAAAAGGATTCCCCGGCGGGCCTCGCTCTAATAAGTTTTCCATAAGAGCGAGGGAGGCAAGAAGGGGGCAAGAAAGAAGGCAAGACGAGGCAAGAAGGCTCTTATTGTGTTTGCCGAAGCTGGCGCATCCGGGCGCATACCTAACAAGATGAATACCGCCACCCCTTTCGGACCGCCCCTACGATCAGATACTGCACTGAAATTGCATTGTCGAATACTAATTCCGTTTTGCTGACCATCGGGAAAGTGACAGTGGATTTACGAATGTCCAACTATTTTAACAGATGAACAGGCATTTATTTGACTGAAACCATTTCCTAAGTAGGTTGTTCTATATTAAATCTACTAGCTGTGCCCGCGGCTCCGCCCGCGTGGAATTCGGTCTGTGTAAGTGGCTAATTTGCCCCTAATTTCTCTCCCGCTACCCTGGAGGCGGAACTTGAAGTAAAGTTGACAGATGGATACGCTAGAGGACAGTAGTCCTGATAAAATATTTTACAATTACCACTAAATGAAACTACACTCAAAAATCAATATTTTTTTTGGCATGATTTAAACGACATAGAGTAGGTGTATATCGGATACAGTACCACTTTTCCAAATCGATCCTCCCGTCAAATCAGTCTAAGCATGAAAGGTAAGAACAGGTGCGGTTGAAATTGGGGGGGGGGGGGGGGGGTCACAAATGCAGAAATGATTTTTTGAGGGGGTCAGTAACGTTTTTTTCTATTTGAGGTGTACTTGGGGGGGGGGGGGGTGACCCATGCAAATTTAACTCAATCTGTAGTGAGTGTAGTGGCTGCCCCCCCCCCCCTTTTAAACGTTTAATTTTTATAGGCTACGTATAACCTGGCTGGGGATTTTCTTGAATTGGAATTAGTAATCTTTAAGGGGTGATTTCTGGGATAACAATGCAAAAAAAACCGGCCAAGAGCATGTCGGGCGATGCTCAGTGTAGATTTTCGTAGTTGCCGCCCTGTTTGGACCCACGGTTCAAAAGTTAGATGGAAGAGACGCCCTTTTTTGAACTTTCTAATCTAATATTTACGAAAGTATCAGTTTCATCCAAAAAATGTATTAAAAGACCTGTATTCTTTTTGAAAGACCTATTCAATAATACCCAACACGATAGAGTTGGAGCGAAAAAAAATTCACCCCCCATTTTATGTGTACCCTAATAGAAGCATACACTGCTTTATCTACATTACAAAAAATCCTAAGTGACGTGTTCGGAAACCATTAGAATGACCGCCAAGACCAACCTTATTGTGCCGGCGGTCGGGGAGGAGGGCGAATTTTCATTACGTTACCGTAGGTAATGAATTTTCATACGTTTTTACCACACTGTCACGGATAATACACTGATGTTACATTACTGATTGCATTAATGGTGGTAATTACATACGGTTTCTGAACGCGGAATAGAGGATTTATGATATTGTTGTAGATCAAGATATTTATTCTTCAATGTAAGCAAATTACAATGCACTAATGAACGTCAGAGAAAAAAAAATACCTGAGTGCGTTTCGGTTGGGACGAAGTTATGTTATTACATTTTATTTCATTTTTGACTTTTTCCTAATTTTTGTAGTTTTTTTTTTTTTTGAATTTTTTTTAATTGAAATTTATAAATTTTTTGAGATTTTTGAGATATTTGTGATTTTTGTGATTTTTGTGATTTTTGTGATTTTTGAGATTTTTGAAATTTTTATAATTTTTGAAATTTTTGAAATTTTTGAAATTTTTGAAATTTTTGAAATTTTTGAAATTTTTGAAATTTTTGAAATTTTTGAAATTTTTGAAATTTTTAAATTTTTGAAACTTTCTAAATTTTTTAAATTTTTTAAATTTTGGAAAAATTTTTAATGTTTTGAAATTTAGAAATTTTTTACATTTTTGTCATTTTCGACATTTTTTACTTTCAGGTTCTCGACTTTTTTTACTTTTTTCACTTTGTGACTTCTCACTGTCACTAATACACTCATTCTCACATCTCTATACAAAAATTTCATTAAAATCCGTTCAGCTGTTTTCACGTGATGCGCGGTCAAATAAACAGACAAACAGACAAACAGATAAACAGACAAAAATTCTAAAAATTGTTGGAACGTGTTCCGTTATCGACTCTAAGCTAAGTATCCCCAGCCAACTTTTTTTCGAATACATTCCATGTACAGACTTTCGACCCTCTTCAGCTTTATTATATGTATAAGATAGATTTTTGAACCTAAGATTCTAAAGTAAAATGGGGGGGGGCCTTTTTTGAAGATGAAACTATCCTTTGTCCTTTCTCGAGACCCATACTATCTCTATACCAATTTTCATCAAAATCAGTTCAGCGGTAAAAAATTCCTCATACCAACTTCCAACCCCCTTTTCACCCCCCACAAGGGTTTGAAAACTATCCTGTGACGTTTCTCGAGACTCAAATTATCTCCATACTCATTTCTATCTACATCGTATCAGCGGTTAAAAATTCTCCATACAAACTTTCAACCCCATTTTCACCCCCACCAGGGTTGATTTTCGGGATTAAAACTATATATTATCCTTTCCCGGGACTCAAACTATCTCTATACAAAATTTCATCAAAATCCGTTCAGCCGTTTTCACGTGATGCGCGGTCAAATAAACAGACAAACAGATAAACAGATAAACAGACAAACAGATAAACAGACAAAAATTCTAAAAATTGTTGGAACGTGTTCTGTTATCGATTCTATGTATCCCCAGCCAACTTTTTTTCGATTATCTTCCATGTACAGACTTTCGACCCTCTTCAGCTTTATTATATGTATAGATTTATGTTCACAGTAAGTATGTCTCACAGCGAGGTTTACCTTTATACAAGTTATACCGGTGGTAAGTATACATACCACTGAAACGTTTTTTCATTACTTAATTAGAATTACCTAGATATGTTGAAATCTCACCTATTATACCTATATTGATGAGTCAATATCTGTCAAGTCGTCTACCCTTAATGGGAAACAGGCTTAAGCATTTTACGAGTATGTACGTGTATGTGTCAATCAATATAGATCAACATTATTTATAATATATGAAATCGATATAAAGTTCAGTAACGTACATTAATATTTCGGTATATATTTCGATTCAAGTTTTCGTCGGTACCTGTCTGCCGCCGGCGGTGTGATGCCCGCCGCTTGCAATAAGAATTCATGCACTATGAGTTAACTTAAGACGCCAGACGTATGTGTTAGGAGCGAGCTACGTTGGTAACACAGTATGGACTGAAGACAGTTAACTACTTCCAAACATAAAAATTACTTTCTACGTTCAAATATCGGACGCTAAACCCTCTTTAAAGACTGAACACGATAAAATCTGGACACGCATGATATGGTAAATATTCTTATCTACACTCATATTGTGAGTTCTCTAAAACGTGTTCGAAAACGGTAGGCAATGGCTAGCATTACCACGACCGATTTTACTATGATAAGCTTTTTATCTGTGGCAGTAACGTAATTTTAACTTTTCATGCTCAAATATTGATGTGCTATGAGTTTATAACATAACTAGCTGTGCCCGCGGCTCCGCCCGCGTGGAATTCGGTCTGTGTCAGTAAGCGGCTAATTCACCCCTAATTTCTCTCCCGCTACCCTGGAGGCGGAACTTGAAGTAAAGTTGACAGATGGATACGCTAGAGGACAGTAGTCCTAATAAAATATTTTACAATTTCCACTAAATGAAACTACACTCAAAAATGAATACTTTTTTTTATCATATGATTTCTTTTTGGCATGATTTAAACGACATAGAGTAGTAGGTGTATATCGGACGATACAGGACCACTTTTGTATTTATACGTTCATGTCCACGGCAAATATCATTAAAATCGATCCTCCGGTCAAATCAGTCTAAGCATGAAAGGTAAGAAATGCAGAAATGATTTTTTTCTATTTGAGGTGCACTTGGAATTTAACTCAATCGAGTGTAGTGGCCCCTTTTAGACGTTGAAGTTTTATAGGCTACGTCCTGGCTGGAGATTTTCTTGAATTGAAATTAGTAATCCTTAAGGGGTGATTTCCGGGATAACAATGCAAAAGAAACCGGCGAAGAGCATGTCGGGCGATGCTCAGTGTAGATAAAACGATAAAAGATATTTATTCTTCATTATAGGCACACTACAATGCACTTATGAACGTGAGAGAGAAAAAAAAACTACCACCGGTTCTAACCCTACACCTCTGACCCGAGAAGTATTATTTATGACCGGCAAGAAACTCGGCGGGACTTATTTTTTCAAAACAGTAATACAGTATCTTAAAGATACACATTAATGCGTAGTTCTAATAGATGCTTTATCTACTATCTCTAAACATTCACCATTCAGGAGAATCTTAGTGTCCACCGGTGCAACGTTTGGCAAAACAAATCTAATAAATTTGGTTTTCTTAGCATTAAGTAGCAAATTGTTAATAGTAAACCAGTTAAGTACAGCAGCTAGTGTGTTATTGATTACAGTAAAATCGGTAGATTGCCGGTCAACTTTGAAAATTAAAGATGTATCATCGGCAAACAGAACGATATCACAAAGGTTTTGTATCACACAAGGTAAATCATTTATATCAACCAAAAACAGGAATGGGCCCAAGATAGAACCCTGTGGCACTCCTAATTTTTCTAAAGTCCCTTAAGACTGGGTTTTATTTACAACAACTGTTTGTGTTCTGTTGCTAAGATATGAAGACATGAGATTCAAGGCATTTTCTGACAAACCATAATGTTCTAATTTACGAATGAGGGTTGTAGGATCTACAGAGATCTGTAGAGTTTCGTAGATGCCGCCCTGTTACAAAACATCCGTTCAAAAGTAAACGACCTTTTGAAGGATCGACCTTAAGGGATATTTGGCGGCGCTTACGTCATTTTACTATTCGGCACTTCCTTTCACTATGCGTTTTTGACTGATAATTCAAAAACGGCTGAACAGATATTATTCAATATAGTTTTTATTGAAAGTTCTTCAGGCCTCACCAAATTTCAGCTTTCTAGTGCGAACGGTAGTGTAGCTAGACCGTGGACAGACGGACGAACATGGCGAAACTATAAGGGTTCCTAGTTGACCACGGAACCCTAAAAAGCGATAAATAGTAGTTTATGTAACTGTTACGTAATAAGGCCTAATTATGTACAGAAGCATAGACTGCTTTACCTACACACATATTAAAAATCCATCCATTGAAACCATTAGAATGACCGCCATTACACCGCCATGACCAACCTTATTGCGCCGGCGGTCGGGGAGGGGGGGGGGGGGATTTTCATTACGTTACCGTAGGTAATGAATTTTCATACGTTTTTACCACACTGTCACAGATAATACACTGATCTTACGTTACTGGTTGCAATAATGGTGGTTACATACGGTTCCGAACGTGGAATCGAGAATTTATGATATTGGTGTAGATCAAGATATTTATTCTTCAATGTAAGCACATTACAATGCACTAATGAACGTCAGAGAAAAATAAAATACGTGATTGTCGTGGAACACTCGATTGGAACGAATTATGACTTCTTCGTAAATTTTGTGGTTTTAATTTTTATGTATTTTTTTGAAATTCTGGAAGTTTTGGAAATTTTGGAAATTTTGTTTTTTTTTGTAATTTTTGTAATTTTTGAAGTTTTTAAAATTATTGAAATTTTTGAAATTTAGAAATCTTGCCAATTTTGACATTTTCGACATTTTTGAAATTTTTTACTTTTAGGTTCTCGACTTTTTTCACTTTTATCACTTTGTCACTTCTCACTTTCACTTTTCACTTCACTTCACTTTATTCTATTTTATATATTTTTTATTTCATTCCATTTTACATGTTCCTCAATCGTATGGGTGTCGCGTTTTCTTGAACTTCACGTGACTTTCTTTTTTTCGCCTAGCCCCCCATCCGCGAACCGTCCGATAAGGAACTTCGTTCCAAAACTACCACCGGTTCTAACCCTACACCTCTGGGCCCAAGAAGTATTATGATCGAAAAGAAACTCGACGGGACTTATTTTTTTCAAAACAGTAATACATTATTAGATCTTAAAGATACAAAATAATGCGTAGTTCTTCAAGAAGACATCAAAACAGCTTGATAATGTACCCATTGTTTAACTATAAAGAAAAATAAATCCTAATCTGACTGCTTCACAAAACGTTTGATATGTTTTCCTACCTAAACGGTGTGCTATAAATGTTCGATGATTTTGTAGTAGTTTTTTGGTTTGGGCCATGCATCTTTGTCCGTCATATATAGTCCTTGAACCTGCAATAACCCTTTGACATTCATGACATTTTCAAATATTTCTTAAGAGCGGGTAAAGGTAAATTTAAAGCATCGACGGGTAACAAGTTATAAATATGAACACCTTGACCAAAAAATTACAAGAAATAAAACAATTAAAAACGGATTTTATCGCGTGTATTGAGCTTAAATTACATCCCGACGTTTCGAACACTTTACAGCGTTCGTGGTCAACGGGTCGACTGAGGAAAAATGTACAGTTTCCAACTCCCTTTTCACCCCTTAGGGTTGATTTTCGGGTTGAAACTATCCTTTGTCCTTTCTCGAGACCCATACTATCTCTATACCAAATTTCATCTTTATCAGTTCAGCGGTAAAAAAATCCTCATACCAACTTCCAACCCCCTTTCCACCCCCATAAGGGTTTATTTTCGGGATGAAAACTATTCTGTCGTTTCTCGGGACTCAAATTATCTCCATACTAATTTCTATTAAAAATTCTCCATACAAACTTTCAACCCCCATTTCACCCCCTCCAGGGTTGATTTTCGGAAAGAAAACTATTCTTCTTCCTTTCCCGGGACTCAAACTATCTCTAAACAAAATTTCATCAAAATCCGTTTTGCCGTTTTCACGTGATGCGCGGTCAAATAAAAAGACAAACAGATAAACAGACAAAAATTCTAAAAATTGTTGGAACGTGTTTTGTTATCGATTTTAAGTATCCCCAGCCAACTTTTTTTCGAATATATTCCATGAAGAGACTTTCGACCCTCTTCAGCTTTATTATATGTATAGATAGTTTTTATTGAAGGTACCTTTTCAGGCTTCACTTCCATTATTTTTTTCTATTTTTTTGGACCTACGGTTCTAAAGTAAGATGGGGGGGGGGGGTGAAGATAAAACTATCCTTTGTCCTTTCTCGAGACCCATACTATCTCTATACCAATTTTCATCTAAATCAGTTCAGCGGTAAAAAAATCCTCATACCAACTTCCAACCCCCTTTTCACCCCCACAAGGGTTTGAAAACTATCCTATGACGTTTCTCGAGACTCAAATTTATATCCATACTCATTTTCATCTAAATCGTTTCAGCGGTTAAAAATTCTCCACACAAACTTTCAACCCCATATTCACCCCCACCCGGGTTGATTTTCGGGATTAAAACTATATATTATCCTTTCCCGGGACTCAAACTATCTCTATACAAAATTTCATCCAAATCCGTTCAGCCGTTTTCATGTGATGCGCGGTCAAATAAACAGATAAACAGACAAACAGATAAACAGACAAAAATTCTAAAAATTGTTGGAACGTGTTCTGTTATCGATTCTAAGTATCCCCAGCCAACTTTTTTTCGATTATCTTCCATGTACAGACTTTCGACCCTCTTTAGCTTTATTATATGTATAGATGTACACCTGCACCCTCCCGCGCATCCGCCGACAGCCCGACACGCGCCTCCCCGACACAATCGAGTTGGTCATGGCGGTGCAATGGCGGCCATTCTATGGTTTCCGAATACGGCATTTTGGATAAATAATATGAGTGTAGATAAAGCAGTGTATGCAACTGTACGTAATTAGGCCTTAAAACGTAACAGTTACATAAACTACTATTATTGAATGAGCATATACAAGCAACAATCTTTAAAAAAAATTGTTGTTATCAAGCTACATACTAAAATTACAAACATAATATAACGTTACGTTGTCTGTGATTTTGGTCACTATATGTATATATTCCACAGTACACCTATATTTATTGTGCCAAATTTTCCCGTTAAAATTTTTTATTTTATTTTTTATTAGATAATCCAACGTATACCTTATTACATTCTCTTTTCATAATAGCCAACATTTTTCTAATTGTATTAAGATTTTAATAATTCTGAGGTGATCTAACTTTGGTGAGATTGACTTTTTTGCCTCCCATATAAAAAACTACTTTCAGCGCTTGGTGTAGAAAGTCTTCTTGACTACTTGAAGTAGAAAAGAGTTTGAAAAGGATTTTTTTTTTGGTAATATGACATTCTAATGAGCATAAAACAGCTTGTAAACATATAAATACAATTGTGGCATTGTAGCAGGAAGCGAGTAAAGATTATTTAAAAAACGCTGGACTAACAATTTAATATATGATGGAATATATTTGGCAAAAACTCACACAAGCCCATATAATTGTAATAATATGATTTTATTTTTATTATATATTACTATAATTACAGATCAGAGAGAGAGAACTACTTGAACATGTGAATCCGAAAAAAAGATATACCAGATCATGCATGGCCAGAGTTTATCGTAGGTATATATCGTCTTTATCCAGGCTATCTACTTAATGTAGCATTTGTCGTCACTCATTTTTATGCACAGCTGTAAAATTTTGGTAGAATATGTACTCTAGACATAAAGTTACTTTGACAAGGTTGACGTCTCAGTTAAGTGAGTGCTTATTTAGTAGACAATAAATAGTTTCAAATATAATTGCCTGCATACTGTGATTGAATTAATTGTGCATTGTAATTGAATTAACTCTATAAATATCGAAAAATGATAATATTTATGATGTAAATATTATCACAAGGCCATCGTCAAGCCTCTACGAAATGTCCCAAAATACGCCATAAAGCCTTTATGCATACAATCATTACCTCCCTCCCTCTTACATAGTTGCCTCGACATTTGAAGACTCGGTCTTGTTTAGTGGTTAGTATCTATAGATAGGTAGGTACTTACCTATTATACCTGTATTTGGGCAGCACCCAAAAACATGCAATTAATATATCACTTTACTAAGTTATTTCCCGGTAGCAAAATATTATAAGAAGTCACTCAAAGTCAGATCAATTCTAAAACGATTTGCTGACGTCATTACAAACGTAAACAGGGTATGTTTAGGTTAGCTACGTCACTGCTCGATATACAAGCAATAACGTGGAGCCACGAGACTCAAGTAAGCAATGCGGCTGCTTAGTAGTGCATGGGTATTTTATTTTATTTTTATTGATAACAAACTCTTAACAAAAGTAGTAGTAGTAAAACACTTTAATGTACAAGAAAACACAACGAAATACATATAAAACAACATATACGTACAAAGGCGAACTTATCCCTTTAAGGGATTTCTTCCAGTTAACCAGTAAGATTCACTATAGCTACCTACTTCTAGATACTGTCTACTTACAAAAAATATTAAATAGATATAGTAACAAAATAAAGGATTTTCTTCAAGATTACGTTACTGGAAAAAGCACTCGAGTAATAAAGCTGTGTAAAATGTGCCATTATTTAATTAGATTTATCCGTTAAGCTAGACACATATTATAAATCATACTTCTTTTACAAAATCATAAAACCTACATTTATATACTGGGTGTGGCCTGTAGTAAGAGCAAAAAATCGAAACACAAATTCTACTCCTCAAACTAGACAACGTTTGTTCAACAACTTTTAAATATCTTGTAGTTTGAATTTTATTACAGTTTAAAGTCCGCCTCGAATAGCATAATAACTATTAAAATATTGGAGAAAATAAAAAATATGTAGTTGACGGTACGAAGTTCGCCGGGTCAGCTAGTTTTACATAAAAATAAGTCTTTTAAAGTAAAATGGAACTCATGTAATGGAAATTAAAGATTTCACCAGGTACTATTTATTTCCTCTAATTATGGGTTCGTATGCTTGTATCATCCCAGAGACTATACATTTATATAGACAACCACAGTCTAAAAACTTTTTAATGCTCCAAGTGTGAAGCGCCATCTGAACGAAACCTACCAAAGCTGCCGTGTAATGTAGGGCAGAGTACTCTCTACCCCTCAGCGTCATTTAGTAATTGATACCGTTACTATTATTACCGTATTACTACGGAAACTTTGGGTTGGTCCCGTTCAGATGGTGCTTCATAGACATGGGTCGTTCACGAGTGAGTGATTTAAATAAACTTTTGATTCAACTTACTGACTCTTCAACTCACTGAAGATTTAACTCGCTCAGTAACTCATCTAAATATCTCAGAGTTTACAGTATTACTTGCTTACTCTTTCGCCTATCATGAGTGAGTGGGAACTTATGATTCGAATGAACCGGCCGAGTCAAACGAGTGAGACGATGCGAACATGCGAAAACATGCAAACATGCATCCACTAAACGAAATGAGCGAAATGAGTGATACATATCTCTGCGAGCGAAAGATATGAATTAATCTTTTCAATTCAGTGAAGCGTTTTGTGCATCTCTAGTGCTTCAGACTTGGACCCTCAAAAAATGTTTAGTCTCTGATCAATACCTACCATTACCTTCTGTAACGACCTCGTAACACTTTTCTCATCACAAACAGGTGCTATAAAAATAGTAACTAGTTACGTCCCTTACGCGTAACGGCGCTGTAGTTGACAGGTTTTAGGTATACAACTTGTTCATAATCCCCGCTGGTTCCGTGGCCTGACCTTGCGCGCCCTTCAGTCGCAGTCGCTCTGCCGACGTACTTAAATAGTACTTATATGCCGACTCAGTAAATATGTATGAAAATGACGTAGGAACTGAGAAATAATAGTGAAATGCATGGCTTGGGAAGGTAGTGCAATAGTGGATTAATTGTTTTTAACAATTTTGAAATGGTTTGAAATTGTAATGCTCGCGAATAATAGTTTAAAATGAGATTATTTTATCGCAGATGTAGCGGTTTTTTATTTAGAATGTGAATGCTTTATTCATTTTGTGTTAGCAAGCCCTATTTTTCTGACTGATGAAGATGGTTCCAAGTGTTCAGCTCGTTTTCAAAACACAGCCCTAACTGAACTGACCCAAAGAGGACCCAGTGTGTTGACGCGGAGGGACCCTCTTGTCCCTTTAGCCGTTAACACAGTCAATCCTCCTTTTTGTAAAGGGTCGGCAACGCGCATGTGACACCTCTGGTGTTGCAGGCGTCCATAGGCTACGGTAGCTGCTTACCATCAAGTATGCTTGTTTGCCACCGTCGTGGTATAAAAAAATCCGGCCAAGTGCGAGTCGGACTCGCGCACCGAGGGTTCCGTACAAACCTGTAGGTATAGGGGTAGTAACTTAAAAATTATTAAAAAAAAAAATTATATGATGTAGCTAAAAATTTACGGTTTTCGCAATTTTTCCTTAATTTGTGCTAACTATAACGTTGCTTCGTACCAAATTTCAAGATTCTGAGTTCACGGCAAGTACCCTGTAGGTTTTGATTCCCTTGCGATTTTCTAAAATTTGCGGAAATTTGCGGCATAAACGGCTGTATCTTTTGATTTCGTTGGTTTAGAAGTTTGTTTTTTTTACAGCTCCAAGGGACAGTAGACCTGAGTATTTAATATAAATTTCAGCTTGATACCTCCACGCGTTCCTGATAAAATGGTGTTGACAGACAGACAGACAGACGGACAACAAAGTGATCCTATAAGGATTCCGTTTTTTCCTTTCGAGGTACGGAACCCTAAAAACTGAGGGCTTCCCTGGCTACAACTCGCAGGCATTATTTAAAGTCCAGAACCCGGTATCACCCTCTTTGAAACGCCAAACGCCGACGCAAATATAAAAGGCTCACGTCCTTCGCCGTTGTCGCCGCGACCAAATCGGTCCAATATCGCTTTTTCCGTTCGATTATTTCAGCGCGTTAATGTTTTTATTTAAGCGGTATTGAGCGGTGTCGGCGTCGCCGCTGGCCCTAATTTATTGCAGGTCGAAGCGTTCGCAGCGCGTGTTTTTGACGCGGCAAAAACGCGATGCTTGGCGCGCCCGCGCAACGCCCGCGGGTTTTTCGCCGCGTAGCGCTTTAATTACGACGGGTAAGGCCCGCCGCGCACTAGCCTTCGAAGGGGTTACTTATTATATTCCTCATTTACCTACCTTCCTAAGCTTCCATGTCTGCTTACATCATACTGGCCATAGGCTTTTTTGTTACCATCGTGATATAAAATATTAGCAAGTAGTAAATATGGGTCGTTCCATACCTAAGGGCCCTAATGCTCATTTTTAGTTGGGGATTATTTTTTGTTGTGCTAGGTAGCGTATTTGACGCAGATTTAGGATCCATGTTTAACTCAAAATTGAGCACATATATTTATGTAATCAGTTAGATATTGAAAGAAATGTAAACAGGCAAAACCGCGTGACTCAATCATTCCACTTAAGAAATAGATATCATTCATAACATTAGATTTAATATTAAATTCCAAAAATCCCCAATTTACCAAGCAAGTTGTATTTTCTTTCCAAATATTTTTTTAAAGATGTATAATTAATTATTTTTATGCCTATGGCGACTGGATGGCACGTGTGCATAAGCCCTAAGAGAGCCTCCTTTATACTTGGGTATGCATCGCGAAGCTGACTTATATTGCCGTATTTCCATGCTTCGAAAATACTTTCAGCCAATTTACTTTATGAATAATAAGAGAAAATTGATTAGTTTGCGAACAAATTTAACACAAACTCATGTATTATAAATCACTTAGTAATTGGCAAAGTTGATTCAAATAGAAACGGAGCGGATTAATTTTCCTTAGGTACCTACTTTTACAAGACTGATTTATTGGAAAGTAATGGGAAAGTGAAACAAACGAGGAGCGTATTTCACGCACGTACCCGTTTTATTCTTTGGAAAAATATAAATCTTGTGAGCAAAATTAAGTGGAGAAAGGGAATATCTTTTATTTGTTGTCTCGTATCATAAACAGTGAGTGTGTAGACGTCGGCATGTTGGAGCGGCCCTCGCTGACCGGCGGGAAACATACATTTTTAACGTCCCACCCCCGACAAGGGAGAAAATTACAAAAGAAAACAGCCTTAATTTCCAATGTCATCTCCGTTCCATCTAATCCGCTTATCATTTTATATTTCGGCTTTTGAATTTTCATTTATATTTGTTTGTTTGAGGAACAGGAACGCCGAGTGGTCTCCCTCGATGGTTGACTCGATTTGTGAGTTCTTTTTTTAAGTCATTTTTGAGTATTGACCATAGGCCGATGATTATCAGATTGCAATGTTTTTTTGAAATCTTAACTTGATCAAGGTGTCTTTAGAATCACTTTTTTGAAATTTCAGTTAAGTATATACTGGAGTAATTCCTCTATAAATGGTTGGTTACCTTCCGTGATAATCCATCCGTCTTCCGTCTAAAAGACTTATTTTCATTTTATGTCAATTGTAAGAGTCTAACTATCTATGCTACGACAATGACCGATCCGATCAAATTAAATTAAATTAAATCATACTTTTAAGGAACTATAAACGCTAAATATCAGTGAAAGCTAGATTAAAAGACAAATCTAGACAAATAAACACGGACAAATGCTGATACTTGCACACATTCCGCATCCCGATCTCACTTATTTCTTATTGGATGCAGATTTAACACACAATAGTACGTCACATGTGGATGCGCATTAATCAGGAGCGCAGCCACCATAATTCAGTCAGTACCTGCCCTTCGAAGGGTAAAGGTAGCAAGGACTGACCGTCTTCATACACGGTTACTGCCTTTTTCAATTGGGCAGTAAAGGTATATCGGGCAGGCTGCTTTATATCTGGATGACCAGCATGGTGGATCATAAGCAGCAGTGGATACGGCAATTTTTTTCATTTTTAAGGATTTTTTATTTTATCTTCTCTATCCTCCAGTTGTTAACCAAATTACACCATAATAATGCTCCTCGTTCCACGTCATATTATTTTTAACATCATACTTAAATGTTTCACATGTTATAGCACTTAATTAAATATAAAATATACTAATATTAACACCCAGTTACCGTTTTGCTGAACTGATTTAATATATCAATTTTTTTTTCAATCACAAATCAGCACAAACAAACTTTATATTTGCAGTTCTTAACATTGATATATTCTACTTATTTTAAATTATACCGCATCCACTGATTCACCCCCAGATGCATCTACATATTTTACATAGAATGCGTACTGTCAATAAAGCGGATCTCAATCACGGGCAAGGCCAACATTTGCAAATTAAACGCGATACCATCTGAGTACCACTAATAGGCACCTTTACCCTTTCTCAACTCAGTAACCGTTTAAAATTCCTGTTAAAAATAGTTTAACAGACTTAACGAGTTTAAAGTTCGTTTCCTTCTCATTTATTTGCAATATTTAGGAAACCGATTGAATAACTAAACCTTTTCTTTTTTTTGCTTGTAAAATCACAAGGGTGCTGGTTGTAAATAATTGTCGAAAGTATTCGCAAAGTAACAAGTACCTAATTTAAAAACACAAAAAATACTACCCTAATCAATAATTCTCTACTATTTATCTTCTTAAAGTCTCATTTATTAATGTATTATGATAGGATACCAATTTGCTTACTTATATAAATAAATGGACAGGATACTGACAAGGTTGCAAATCCCACATCAGTAACGTGTTATGATACCATCTCGGTAATAGCATAACGAATCGCAGTTCGATCTTTATGCCTATCCCTACTTACGTTCATAAGTTTAATGCTAACTACCAAACCACCATCAAATAAGGCTTTACTATAAAGTTTATCTTAACGCGTCAGTAAGGTATGGCAGCTTGTAGTGTAGTCTTATTTGAAGCTACCTTTTATTGTTACATATGTCTAACTAGATATTATATGAACCACATCAAATAAAAAACAAAAAGGCTTCTAAATCCCCTCAAACTAATACTTTAATGGGTTCGTATTTGTATAAAACGCGAAGTGTTCTTAAACCCAAGCAGTTAAATCTGAAGTCGGTCCAACCAAGGGGTTATTTAATGATTAAAAGACCGTACAAAAATGTAAATTAGTCATATATTATATCGGACCGTTCCGGGAAACGCATTAGACGCCATTAATTGGGCTAAACCAATAGAGACGACATCAGGACACGTGTAGCGCTCCGATACTAAAAAACCGACTTGTGCTTGGCCGACGTATTCTAAATATTTCTTTGGGCCGCCGAGCCTCACTCTTTAATTGTTGTTTTTGCCCGGATTCCGTTTTTTGTGATTGATTCAGCATCAGCATGCAGTTGTCATTGTGTTCCTTTAAGTTTTGATCATATTTTTTCCTCCGGCCGTCCAATTGTTTGTATGTTTAAGGAACAGTTTCTTCTTTTTTAAACTCGACGGCATGGTAATGCGAGATCTTTAAATAATCTGATGAATTTCAAATGTGATGCATGGATACTGTTTAAAATTGTACATTCATAAAGCATATTTATAAGATGTATTGACGAATAAATTGACTGGCTGTAGGACAGACGGGTGGTTGGGAGCAACGGTTAAAACAACCAAGGATAAATAAATGATAAAGAATTTTAATAAATGTGTGAAACACTAGGCTACCTTCGCGGGCCTACCAGAGCCCAGAGAGACTTCAGGTAAACGTGACGAGGAAACGATGCTATCAACAGTGAGAACACGATTTTGGTTTTCAATTAAAGTTAAATAGTGAAATTTTGCACCGTCAAGCTTAAGGTAGGTAGCTTATTGAAAACTTCTATACCTGTTTAAGTGTTTAACTGCCTAGCTACTCGTAAATAAGATGTAAACATTGCAAGCTTTATGAGTTTGTTTCTTCTAATAATAAGTATGCATTAACTTATGTAGATATTAGGCAGATAGGCTCTTGTATTTATAGAAACAGCCAGAGTCAGAGGTTTGATAATAGCCGTCCGTCGTCGCTCTACATTCCACAGAGACATACCATGTATGGCTCACACTGACGCTTGAATAAAGCCTATAAGGAGGGCCTGCCTTCTAATGTCGTGCCAATCGGGAATCGAAGACGGGACTTCGCGCGAGTCATCCGCCATACATTTATCATATCGACGTGGCTGCACCCCCAACATTAATATGTAGCCATTCATAATGTTTCATTAAGTGTTAATGCGTTTATGATACGCGATCAAAAGCAAAATCGCCTTAACTATATCTCTATACAAGATCTGTAGCTTAAGTAACGGTGACTTACGATTTTTCGTCGAATGACGCAGATACATTAGCGTTAACTACTTCAATGAAAGCAATAAAAAAGATTGCCGATGTGTTAATATTATTTTACGTCACACCTGGCCATAATGTGAGTTTTACCGCACGCTACGCGTACGGTAAAACTCGCATTATAGCCAGGTGGAGACGTAAAATTGTGTACTCACCACGGGCAGTAAAAAAGAAAGCCCTCTATCGCATATTTACAACCCTCGCCTGCGGCTCGGGTCACAAATACCTGCGATTTCGGGCTTTCTTTCTTTTACAGTCCTTGGTAAGTAATGTACTATTAAAGAATCAAATCACATTACAAACCGAATAATGTATGATTATACAATATAGATATGATTTGATGAACGTTTGGTCTTAACTTATCTTTATGACAAATGCTTAAAAGGTAACCTAGAAAAATTGGTTAACTACTCACTGCCAAACTGTATTTTCAGTAATTAATTTATTGAGTGTTTAGAAACAATGGATCCTTTATATAATTACTTGGCTAGTTAAGGAAATGAAGTGGGTGTTGAAAACGAGTACTTACGACATTACATGAGATTACAAAGTGAGTAAGCTCTCATCTGCAGAGCATAATTGCGGCTGGCGGACGTTTTAGTGCGGTGTACATTAGTCGGCGGATTCGTCCAAGTATTCGCCAGAACAAAACATAAAGCGGTTTACGACCGCCCCCGTTGATTTATTCCTCATTCATAATTTTGTATTTCGGAACATCAGAGGATTTAATAACACCAGATAGAGATCGCTCGAACTGCTGTAAAACCGCTCTCGTCTTGTATACCAATCGTAAAATACACATTAAGACGCATTAAGAGACCGACGTAATAGATTCAGCCAGCTTCAAGTCTTTTATCCTTAATCTAGAGTTATTTTAAAACGCAAAGAGATTTGGGAAGTTTATTGGCCAACATCATAACCATTTTTATTTCTATAAATCATTATTACCTACACTAATACTATTTTATTACGGTCATCTAAAATACGCACTAATAATATTGTTTCGACCGTCTAAAGTATTTTTATCTTATCGGCGCGTTGCGTGGTGTCGCCGAGATGGAGTCAGATTCTGTAGATAATTTCTCATCACGTGATAATCAAATCACTTGATCGACGGAAGTGCTCGTATTCACTTGCGTAGTTTTTTTGGATGTCAACGCTCTCTTTAGACCAGTGAAAGCACAGTAGCCGATGAGTGAAGTGTCAACAAACAAAAAACAGCGGCGTGGACGGCGTTTGCGTCGAGCGTCAACAATGTTCCGACGCTAGGGCATCTAGCAACATAAATAACTTAATTAACATCGTAAAGTACCAAGACGCTGCAATCTACCAACACTTATCAAGCGTCCATAATAATTTGAGACGAGTTGTTATGGTGAGGTGCAAAAGTGGCTGACCTGACATCACGCTTGTGACCCTCGCCGTTGCTTCGTCTTCCTTGCTCCCCGTTAGCTTTCTCTGTCCCGCATCACGCCCCCACTCTTCCAAATCATCTTCTTTTAGTCGCATGTTTTACTGGCATCTTCAAATTAATGAACTCTAAATCAGTGACAGTAAATTCGAATTTGGATCGGGGCGAGCGATGCGTGGAGCGCGCGCGCCGCCGAACGCTGCGAAGTCTCGGTCCATCACAGGCGTCTATTGTCATGTCGTCTTCCCCGGCTTTATAAACAATCTCTTTTATTTTCACCTACAAGTTTAATCGGCTCGCGCTTGTGGGATTCCTGTCTCTATTCTTATCGGGTGGTCGTTTTGGAGGTAACAAGAGGACAAAGGTTGTTGTGAGGTGCCACGTCGTGTCAGCGGTGCGGTGCGGAATGAAATTTCGTGACATCATTGTTTAGTTTTTATTATATTCGTTTTTATAATCGATGCTATGTGATACAGTTACTTATTTGGAATGTAGCTGTGAAGTACGTTGGCACCAAGTAGAGGTTAAATACACGTAATCATGTAATTTTTTCCTAGATTTTACTGACAAACTGATCTTTATCTACATTTGAAGCTTATCGTTTGCCATCAATCATTATCAGCACAATACAATACAAATTGAGAATATAGTGTTCTATCGATCACTCTAGTCTGTACAAGTTAATAAGTTTGACTAATTGTTTACATTTTACTCGTATTCATTTTAAGAGATAGCCAACTTGCTGGTTAGTTAACCTTGATATGGCCTAAAGTTTTAGATTGAGGAGAATCTGGAAGAGTTTAAAAGTTAGTATAGTAAAATAAAAATATTTTATTTCAGAATTTTTAAATTCTAGACACTCAGACAGACAGAAAGAGTAGACAGGAAACGTCTACTCGTAATGATAATCTGCAATAATATAACAAAATGCAACAAAAATATTTAAATTTAAATTACCTCCTTAGCGAAATAGCGCGGTCATTTCAATATAAATTGCAGCAGCCAGCACCCGTAATATAAATAGTTATGAGAGCTGACAACAGCTTGCATTCGGCCGGCTATCTGCCCGGGAATCTCGCATTCGCACTTATTAAACTCACTTTTTATCGAGGGCAATTTGTCATTTATTCTGAGCTAGTTTTTGCTTATATTATCTCATATTAATTGCGTCCCCTCGCTCCTCGACTCATTTCCTAGCTGTTGCTCTTTAATAGAGGCTGAAGTGGGAATGCGGTCATAATTTGTAATGAGGATCGTGAGATATTTCTCTACGCTTCGCTTCTTTAATAGGTTTGCCTCGTTACAGCGTTCCCATGCTCTCTGTACGTACCTACTGAATCACGGGTTTTTCTTGTTGTGCTTAAATTGGGTGTGATTTAGGGTTTCAGTGCTTAGTAGACATAGTTGTCGACGAGAGCGCGGATGGGCGATCGTTAGCGGAATTGACCGGTCACAACGAGGCTTGCTTAAGGGAATGCCGGTTGACTGATTAGACTTTCTTTATTGCCTTGCCCTTCAACGTAACAACCGCAGATAGACTAGCATTCACTTTGATTTAGCACGAACACAAAGGTGTTAGGTAATAGTTTTAAATGTCAAAAGTGTTTTAATTATATGATACAACGTTTTATTTAAATATTGACTCCTGTTTATAAGGCTATTTTGTTTTGGTGTAAGGAAGAAATATCGTTTATAAACTTGAGTCCTGTAGCCTAGTAATCACCCTACAAAATATGATTTTAAACTGGACTAAGTCCGAAGACAGGCTGAGCAATGTTAAACGTCGCGGACGCAAGGTCGTATTTAAACAGGCACGAAGCAAAAATTAAGCGCAATTAGAGGAGCGAGACGGCGTGAGGGAATCTGGTAAAAAAGTGCTGGAATGCGCGGGCGACGCCTGCGACGCGCGCTCCGGTGCGCGGGAGCAGCGCACAGAGCACGCAGTCAGTGTGTGACAGTCCCAGGGAGTTGGAGGGACATTTATCGTGACTTTCTCGTTTCAAACATGACATTTCCGTGAAACAAGAAAATACACTCCAAAATAGTGAAAACATGTCACTTTGTATGAAAATTTCTAGCAATACCTTAAAAATTCCATTCGATTTCTCACCTCAAACTCGAACCACGTGATTGGACATCAAAATATGAGATACATATTTTACTTGAGAATACTATTACTTACTCATGAAAGGCCGGCACTCTATTTTTATATTATCAAAACTGAGGGTACTTATATAATGTTACTTTGCACCTCAATGTTATGCAAACCTCTCGATTTTGGCCACCTGAAAAGACAACGACAATAATATTATTAATTTTATAGATCCCTATTAATTAATTTAAACTATATAATAGTAGTACGGCTCCTGTAGCTTCAACATTAATATTAGACCGATTAAAGGTCTTCTAGTATTTCAACGTATAATTTTTTGCTTACTGCTTTAAATCTGTGTAATATGAGTTGCGCAGGTCACTTTTCTTGCCAAGTAAAAAGTTAGGTTAGATTAATTACGGTTTTCCTGCAAATGATTGTAGTTTCACACCTATCGGCACTTTATCCATTCTGATCTGAAATAAAAACTAATCTAAAGACCGCTTCGCAGTAATTAATAGCTAAATATGTGGTTCCTTCAAGCCATATAATCTATGAGGTATTTATATTATATCCTTTTTGAGAACCGACCTACCTGTACCAGTTCTGTTGAAGTAGCTTTCCTTTATTTATAACTGCCGTGGTATATATGAACACAAAATAATATTCATATATCCCGCTATAGCCACTATTTGAGTGTTACGTTTATTGAAAGAGCTTTAATTTTATCGTATATTATGGCATATAGTTATTACTGTATATTTTTTGTGTATTATGGCAACCGTATAAAATATTATTTTCAAATAAAACTAACGCCTTTATTTGTTTTCAGGTACGTAACTATCAGCTAGAATGAAACTGCCGTATTTGTAAGTACTTTAGGTAATTTTTGGGATTTTGCATCTTTTTATTTATTATGGAATGGACGAAATAATATATTATTAATATGTTTACTGGCGTCTACACGTACCTTTTTCTTTTTAGTACACAATCGAGTATGTAAGGGACGGTTGTCAGTTTAGAGAGTACCGGTAGAGATTATTTCCGTACATGGCCGTACAGTTGACAAGTCGGGATGAAAACTTGAAGAAATTTGAACTTAAAATAGAATTGTATAAGATTCAAATTTCTTAAATTTTATATCTCGAGTTATCAACGACTTCCCCCGTGTACGGATTTATTCCTTTGTCGAAAAAGTACCTGTACAACACCCGACCACATCAAAATAGCAAACAATGTTGCACCATGCTACAACATGAAACAAAACAAAAACTCATAAGCTTGATTTTAAGGCATTTTGTTCACACAAAATTAGGTGGTGAACTGGTGAAGTAATTGTTATTGTTCTCAATGCAATTGTGTGTGTGACCATAACGGGTAACTGTTAATTATATAGCACATGCTCTGCGGTGTGCCGATACTTGGTCTGTCGATGTTTACGAGAATTATGACTGGGCCAGTTGCGTGCGCTTCGGAAAATGTTATTGCTGATAATTGTATTCGTGACTTTGTTTGTGAAATGAGACGGGGCCTGGATCAGAGAGTTTGCAGTGCAAATGAGCCGTTCTAAGACTAAGACATTCTAAATATAGAACAGTATAATTTCTTCAGCTTGTTTATTTAATTTAAAAGTTATAACAATTGTAGGTCTCTTCAAAGCGATAATGTCGAAATTATAGGGTCAGAATTGCGTAAGTTTTCCCATCAGACGAGATTAGGGTAATCGTACCTAGCACAGTTTCTATAAAACACTGTATAATTAATATTTATATTATTTATTTCATAATTTAACCAAATTTACCTTGTAAATAGCAGTATTTAATCAATTGAAAGAGTAATTTGTAACGTAGAGGTGCGTATGATGGAGACATAAGATTTATTTAATAAAAAAAGTTTAAAAGGTTAAAATTACTTATTTATTAAATAAATAAAACCCAGATAAATCATTATTCACCTAGTTGAAAGTTCTGAGGTAACAAACATATAAAAATAAACAGTCGATTTGGGAACCGTTAAAAAGCGTATATGTAATAGATAAATATCTTGATATCAAAATAAAATTGTCAGCATTTAAACTTGACCGGTTACCCTTGGCGAAGAATCCGCATCATTTCGGATATAATTCCGAAGCGCAGATGAAAAACCGCACGAGACTTTTACGGCGACAGTGAAGATGGTTTATGGCGCTGTTGACCAGTTAGTCGACCAGTCGGTCGATCGGTCGATTAAACTTGCAATTAACAAAGGGATACATTGTCTGCTAAATTGTTGCTTATGCTAAATAAGACTATATTTCAAAAAATTAAATTTTTGTGATAAGCTTTCATTGCTAATTGTACTAATTGTACTTTTTTTAATACATTCCCTTACTCCCCGCCAAGAAGAATGCAACGAGCCCAAACACGATGGGATAATGTTGAGTACTTAGTTCCTACATATGCCACCTTCCAGGTCAATCAGAAACCAGGGGGTCAAATTTAACTTACAAGAGCACGGGTGAAATAAAATCTTGTAAAAGCAGAATCTGATGGTTGAAAATAAGTATAGGTAAATACCTATACTTATTCAATGAAAATTGTATCTTGTTGGCGGTGGCCTTGAAGTATGAACAGCAATGCAATGGTTTTATACCCCCCACCCAGTAAGTACTATGCCATACATCAAACAGTTAAAAAGGCAAGCACGCCGAGCGACCTCTCACAATTAATTCCAATAACAACAATTAAACGGGCCCCTAGAGTGGACATAAAACAAACTGTCCGGCCAGGTACAACAATGGTCTCGGACGAACGGACGAGGCAGCATAAAAACTCTTACGACATAAAATATTAATAGAAATGCACGTGTGTTCATTGTCAATAAATTACCCAAGTGACAGAGCAATAAAAAAGTATATTTCTTACGGAGTGAATGGGAGGCTGCGAGGAGGCTTCGATGTGAGGTAGCCAATAAAAGTGGCTGGCGTTCGGTCGTAAACTCCCGCCGTAGACTGCGTGGCGAGACGCGGCTGCCCGGCCTCCTGGCCCGCAAGCCGGCCGGTACTCTGCACAACATCTGAATACATGCACTTCTAGAGTTTCCATCGACGCCATGCACATAATTTAAATCGGAATCAACCAAAACATTTAAAATTCATGTCGTCGCCGCACGCATCTGATTCCCCGCGTTCCCGAAACATTCCGGCGCACTCCGCCTAATGCGATTCCTCCCGTAATACAATAAGTGCCATGAAACTTGCATGAGTCACGTGGATCCTAAGAGGTATTTTCTAGAGTCGATGCAACACCGAAAGGTCAGGGGAGATGTAAATTAAATTAGATTGGATAAATAATTTATAGAGAGCTCGACAGCGGATGGACGGCTTGACGTAGGTACTGTCAAGATATGATCGGTGACCCGCTGCTCCAACCTCACCTCCTAATCTCCACGACTCCATCTCCTAATACCTCGTCTTGTTTCGTTATCGAACAAAAAACATGTAATGCTTTTAATTAGATTAAATTGATTTATTTCATATCGATCGGTTCTGTAGATAGCGTTGAATAGACCAGGTAATTAAGCTTAGCAAATAATGACCGTAACGAACGTGCCATAGCTCATTGTTAGCTCTTTTGTAATGAACGAGGAGACGGGAATTCCTGGGATAGCTGCGATGCTTCATTATCTTTACATCTGATAATTTATATGAGCTCAAGCGTCCGCGTGATTTAACTATTTCGCTTCCAGTGCGTGGTTTTCAAAGAACGTTCTTAATACAATGAATAAAAACGTTATAGATTTTGGTTAGTCGAAAAGATAATTAACGAGAGTCTGTTAAACAAGGCGGAACGGCAGCTGGGCTTTGTCGATGCCGACAAAGTGATCGACCACATCGCAATGAGCAGGTAAACTCACATTTCGCTAATATATATGTCCGCAATTATGCGTCAATTTTGTAACGGCAGCAATTATTTATTTATTTCAACTTTATTGCGCAAAAAAACGTACAAATGCCGGGCTTAATGCCTAGTGTCATTCTCTACCAGTCAACCATAGTACTAGACAGAGACATGCCACAGAACAACCCGGGTAATTCTTGTTCTCGACCTTCCCTTGTTTCTACACAGCTAAGATCACTTTCTTCGTGCCTATTTTAACGGAATTAACTGTTAAATTGTAATGAAACCGTAAACAACCTGTATTAAACACACTGTGACAAATGTGCGGTATGTACCTAATACTTATTTAAGGCAACAAGCATGTATTACTTGCGATGTGGCATTACCGTGTTATAAGATAGCCGTGTTATAGAAGGTTAGTTAATACGTAGTTTACACATGTTTGTGCGATGATCTGTTATTAGGCTTTGTGGTCGGTGCGGCCTTATTAAACTTCTGCACGATGACCAAACAATGTATTAGTATTACTTCGGCGTAGTCGTTTTATGAGCAAATATGTTACGCAAATTGAATTGCTTTGATTTGAACTCTTTGAAGTCTCAAAGTAATAATCAAGTTTACAAAACGTATGTAGGTATTAATAATAACAAGTTGCCGATTAAAAGACGGATTATTCAAATCTTAGAAACCTTTTCACGTATCCACGCTTACTTTGCCATTCAAACGCATACACACAAATATCCCTGAATAAACAAAACTAAAATAAATTACACAAACTCAAAAACTCGACCTAAAACCGAAAAAAATCAAGCCACCCAGCTTTTATTGACAACATTCTCATGTATTTGACGAAACAATGAGACACGTCCGTCTAACCGTCGATCGTGATCCATAAAGCGCGAACTTAGCTAATGAAAACTAAAAAAATATATAAGTACACCTGAACAAAATTAAGTTTTACACTCAGAATCGCGCAACCCTGCTTCCTTTTAGCCTTTAAAATAAAGGACATAAGGGTGGTTTTGATCAGTAAATGTATTTGTGCGGCGGTAAAATGCATTGTTGTTTTAGGAAGGTACGTCTACCTGCGCGCGCGCTTCGCAGTGTATTGTCTAGTCCTGACTAAATGCGAACTGCACAGCCGGCTGACTGGTGTAGGGTTGTCAATCTACATAATTAGCTGTTTTGATTATTTTCCATATTAATTATTTTTAGGTTATTTCTGAGATATTTTATTGGTTAGGAGATTTTGTGAATCAATTTATCTGATTTTAGTTCGCAAAGTTCGCAAATTTGTTGCTTGTGTGGTAGTGGTCGTAATTTGTGTAGCACCTTTAATAGCAGGAGTAAGTGCCCAAAAACCACGTGATACTAAACTATAGTTTTATAACCTTTCTAACTAAGTACATACCTACAAATAATCGTCGTAATAAATAATAATTAGGTCAAGGTTGTCTGGAAGAGATCGTTATCTGCCTCTACTTTTAATCTGTGTTCCGTACTGTTCTATTTTATTGAGGTATGCAATAAAGAGTATTTATATTTGTAATAATAATAAATTCAATACTATGGGGACAATCTAACAAAATTCGGCTTAGTCCCGCACACATGCGTGTACTACACGACGGTATATGTAAAATATAGATTAGATAGATAGATAGATATAAAACGAAATAAGTACATAGAAAACATCCAGAACTCAGCAACAAATATCTGTGAAGAACGCACAAATAAATGCCCTTACCAGGTTTTGAGCACGGGACCTCCTGTTTCGCAGTCACTACTGACTAGGTGAGGAGGGCGTTAAAAGTAAGTACAACCTAAATTAATGACAGAGTAAGACGAGTTTAGGTTTTATTAAAAAAAATAAACTAACTTGTTTAATTATCACAGTACCAAATTAAAATATCTAAAACTGTGACAACCCTAACCAAGTTCATACACCTTTAACAATGGGTGAAATAATTATTATTTTTCATCTGCCACCTTTTTGTCACAGTTATCAATCAACGCAAGGGCAGGCGTCCTTTTCACTCACATGCCGTCTCGCCAAGCTTTATCCCTGTCTACGAAATATCTAATCTATTGTGTTCTTTCTAATATGTAATGAAAGGAACGAAGACACATTACAACATTTTGTTGAAAAGCTGGTTTTTCGAAGCATGTTATTTTTAATTGGGCTTGGTCTCTCTTTAGGTATCTGGTACAATAATATCTTCCTTGTCGGTATCACTCTTGACAGAGTGGTCGTGGTCATCACTTCAGGTGTTGGTGGCAAGCTTCACAACACGCCGCCACTCTCCTCTGATGGCCGCCTTCCTCGTGCACTCGTGTAGTGATGATGAGCCATTTACTGCCGCTTTTATCTGGTCAGTCCACCTCATAGGCGATTTTCCTCGTGCCCTGGTACCATCAACCCTTCCCTGGACCACAAGTCGCTCAATAGCCACCTCCCCGCGGCGGATGACGTGACCAAAAAAGGTGAGAATTTGAGACTGTACCAAAGATGATAGACGCTTCTTGATGCCGAGTTCTCGAAGTATAGACTCGTTAGTACGGAATTCAGTCCACGATACTCCGAGCATTCTCCTCCAGCACCACATCTCTAGGGCGTCTACCTTCTTTTTCTCTACTTTCCGCAGGGTCCACGTTTCTGCAGCGTACAAGAATATGGGAAATACAAGTGCCCGAACTAATCGAATTTTCGTGGCTTTATATATGCTGCGATTTTTCCATATTCTCCTCAATCTGTCCATTGCAGACCTAGAAATTGCCATACGCCTTTTCACTTCGTCGATGCATCCACCTTTGTTCGTGATTAAGGCTCCCAGATAAATGTATGATTGCACCACATCACAATTAGCAATTTGTTTTGTTTCTGGAGAATTGTTATTCATGCGGTCGACAATCATCATTTTTGTTTTAGACCGGTTTATCTTAAGTCCGAATTCCAGGCTAACGCGCTCCATCCTTCCAAGAAGCTCTTCCATGTGCTGGGCAATAATATAATATTAGCTATTTATAAGAGCTAATTTATAGGTCCTTTGTATAGTTTTATGGTGATAATCCTTTTTAACATTTTATTTTTATATTAACTACATAGTTTCGATTACATATATTTTATTAGATGTACATTAAGGTTCTCATCTTCCTAGCGTTCTTATCTTCATTTATTCCAGGTTTTTTGTCACAGTTGGCTAATGAAATCTGGATTCCACTCAGCATCATAATGCCAAGAATCCATAAAGACACTTATTTTCAAAACCAGTTGCCTTCTGAATTTCCAAACTAGGCCTGGTTTTATCTAATTTATGGTCCCTTAAACATCGCGAAATTTTTCCCATATTTCGGGTACAGAACCCAAAAAAGCACCGCACCTGGGCAAGTGTCGCACAAAGAGTAATGACTACCCGAATCCCGATCGGGTTCCCTTCACAGAAACCTTCATTAATTGTGAAACACAATAGTTTACTTAAAATTATAATCGTTCGAGTTGTCATGCGAGTGATACATAGTCTAAAGCCTCCTGTTTAGTTTGTTTATTTGTCGGTGTTCTTAACTTTATGCGTGTTCATATGTTTTTTCAATCTTATTATTTTAAACCAAGATGTATGAGCTTGTACAGTCGGCGTTAATTATAGCATTAACCTCATATGTTCCAACTAGCGCTGAGACAAGGCAAAATTTGCTTTGATATGAGTTTCAGTGTCTGTCTGTTAAACTACGACAAGCGCACTATATTATTCAAGGATCGTTTGACATAAACCTGAAATATGGTATATGTAGATAATGTAGATATAGATAATTAGTAAGTTAATCATTGACCCAAATAGACAAAAGAAACGCACAGAAGTTAAAGCAACACAGCTTACAGAATGATTTCGGGTCATGTAGCAACATATCAAGGCACAGACTAGAAAAATGATGTTAATCATTAACTTTTTGTCACCAATATTGCTTATTATTTTTCAGATGATAAGTCTTGTCTTGTCGCTTCCCATGCAGTGTATGTCAAAAGTCATAGGGTAACCATGATTTACTTAGTTAAGGATATATTTTACTTGAATATAAATTAATTATGTGTTGATCAAATACCAAATGATCCTAATGTTGATCAGTCACAGAGTCAGAAAAAATGGTTCTGGATCATGACCCAGAAATCACCCTATTATATGCCTTTTTTTCGTTTTCCTTTTTTCTTGCTACGCATGACTAATTAGTAAAAAAAATTTGTTAATAGTATGTATTATAATACCAGTTTTTTTATCGTGTTTCAAAATATTTGAACAAAATCAATGAAAATGATATGCATTGTTGCTTATTAATATAATAGTTGTAAAAATCAGGGATTTGATAGCTTTGCCACGTTTGACAAAGCTATGTAATGAAATTGCAAACAGGATTAAGCGGTCACGTGGCCAACGCTGGTTTTACTTTACGAAAATTACGAATACAGAAAAGAGTGGCAGGCGTATTCCACAGTAATTTTCCGTGTCGGATATGTTACCTCTTTCCATATGAATGTATGCACTCGTAAACTTCACTCTAATTTAAAATATTAAAAAACCTAAATAATTACAAAGAAAGTAAGAAAGGATAAAACTAAATATAAAATACCTCACCAAGTTCACCCGCTTCTGGAATGCTCCCTAAGATGCTGGCGACATTTCCGCGCTGTACGGCCAGGCTTAACCTCTGGGCAAAAAATGAACCCGCCCTATGGTCGCCTGAAACACCAACTAGTCGGACCGACACTTCTTTAATAAACTTTTTTGTGTCGGTTGACCAAGGACCCAGTGTTTCCACTCCTTCCATTTAAAATTGATAGTATTCTTGCATTATAAAGGTCAATCGACCATTCTTGTTGTCATTCAGACTCATAGAGCGAGGGAAAACTATAACATAGTTTATAAAAGTACCTACCTACGTACAAGTAACTAATAATGCGTACTTTACTACGAGTACATTATGAAGGCGGGTAGGGTATACGAAAAAATAAGTATCTAAAATAAAAGAAAAATTCAACAAAATCAATTGTATTTTGGATAAATGTTTACCTATGTATTGTAGTTAGGTCACAGTTTTAAAGTGTAGTCAAAGTCGCTAAATGAAAAGATATGACATTAGTTTTATCCGCCTAAAATAATGTATTAGAATTAAGGATAGTCTCCCTTTGAATAAATTAAAAAATCAATATTGGCCGGTGTACAATACTGGCCGTGTACTCTGTGGCACGTCTTTAATGAAGAAATATTGCAAGCGGGCGATAAAGGTGCGATAACGCGTCGCAGCGCCCCGGGACTTATGAAGCTTACAGTATTAATTATAAGACGCGGAGAATAGCGCTCTAAGATGGCCAGGCATTCTGATTTTCTGACGAGTGAAACAAAGTAACTTGGGCTAGGATTGCGTAACAAATGTGTAATCAGTGAACGCACTTAAACTGGTCTTTCTGAGTGTTCCAGTCGCCCGTACTTGGCAAGTGAATGGAATAACACGCTTACACTGTATTCGCATTGGATAACAACTGCACGTTTTTCAACTCTCGTAATCCAGTATAAACGTGCGTCCGAAACTCTAGCTTTGCGTAATCGAAAATGATTGTATGTAGTGAGCACAGCATTTGCAGCTTGTAGGCGTTGGGTATTTCCTCCCTACAGTCCCTATAGGCTGCGCTTTTCAGATCACTTTTAGATTATTTGCCCCTAAAGAAACAGTGAAACCTAACTTCTGTAAGTCAAAATAGTTAAAATTACTAGGTTAGTATAAATTCAACTATGAGAGAAAAAAACCTTTGCAATAGGTACCTAATTGCGCGAATATACTGGCCAATACCTACTTAAAATACAATACCTACATCAGTACTTTGGAACATTTGTTCAGTTTTTATTTATTTATGAAAATCGCTAATTTCAAAGCAAATTTAATATACATACCTATATAACCATTAACTATGTCACTATCACTTGCCTTGCCATACTGCCTAATTAAATATTTTAATTTAAGGTAAAAGTCCCGAGTTCTAGTCCCTGTTCCGGTTGATGTCATCTTTATTAAGCTTCGCAATAAAGGTGTCAGCAGGGTGTCAACTATTGGGGATAAGTATGTCGATCACAAGAAAAATACTCAAGTAAATTTCAAAACAATCATGTAATTGAAATAAATCGATAACAAGTAATTCCAGATAGTGTGATTTACTTATCTTTAGCGGGGTTAAGTTTTTGCACGTCAGACAGAACAGTCCCGTGCGAAACACCTGAGCAAACAAGAGACGAGATTAACTTAACAGGCATTACTTACGTACTTCCCCTATTGACTTGTTGACATTCAATACTTATTACCTATACCTGGTTATCTTAACAGTCATAAATTATTATGAATTTTTAACTTTTATTTATTAATTAGGAAGATACATTTCTTTTTTAACTTTTTTATTTTCGAGGGATATATGAACGGCCAAGATTGCATAGAAGACGCCGGGAAAAAATCATAAACAAATATCATCCAAGATAGCGGACCATCCATCCCCGTCATAACACCCAAGAAACTATCGACCTTAATAAGACAACATAAAGTCTATTTTAGAGAGACGGACAACATGATGAAAACTTCGGCGTATTAAATTGAAACTACTCGAATATCGGCCAGCAAATCCTGATGTGTTTGTTTAGGGCGGCCCACCCTAAAATATTTATTTTATCTCGGTTTGCCGAAGTCACGTCAATACGTTTGTTTCCATTTTTACCCTGTTCTTAGATAGGATCGATATTCGTTATAATTTATATGGCTTATTTGCTGTAGAGATATGTAAAACTAACATCTAAGCATACGTTATCTAGTACAAATATGGACGCGCAATTTGAAGATGGACGATCAGTATTGACCTTTTAGCTCACGTGTATTTGAGGATTTTATATCAGTGTCAAACTAAACTGAACCATTATCAAAGATTGTTTGTAAAACTACAGTATTTAAAAAAAGGCAGTGTAAGTCTTACACAAACCGACGCTTTAAATTTAAATTTTCTTTACCAATTCAGTTTCATTCTAATGTATTATACAAACTAAAGCCATTTGTGTTCAAATCGGTACAAATTTAATTTATCTTGGCCAAGCATCACTGCTAACAATACAGAACTTAACATTTTTGTAACTTAAGAATAACAATGTGCAGTCACATTAGTTTCGCGGAACCTACGTTCTCGTATATGTACATTCCATTTGCCAAGTCTAATATAATCCTTATGGTCTTAAGTATAACGGTTATATTTGAAGGTTTTTAGTATATTGAGCTGTAAATTAATGTTTGTAAATTTTGTAAATAAGAACAGCTACCTGAACTCATACGCATTGTCTTGGTACAATTGCGGTGCAGTCCCGTATCTCGAGGGACATAATCCCTTAACAAACGCCTTAGCTCCTTTTATTTTAAACCTGTGACGTAAATTCTTTTTAAACAATAAAAGCGAACAAAATACGATCTTTTGTAATGATGATAAGGTTGAAGGTTGAATAATATGTGAGATACGATTATAACAGCTTGCTAATCTTTTGTACAATTATTATTACCTTGTTTTAAAAACAAAGGAACGTCATTCCTGATCCTGACTTAATCCCTTCCTTATTTTCCACTAGATAAGATGTAAGTTTATAAAGTGTTACAATAATAAACAACGCGGAGTCTTTGGTCTATATGAAAAAAAAAACAATTAAGGTGCTAATAGATGGTGAAATAGAGTTGCGTTCGAAAACTTGTTTTGATAAACATTAATTCAGCACGTAGTTGTATTGTTACTTAGCTTTTATATTTTTATTGTGTTCATTTCTGTTTTAATTTGTTTATTTTTAAGAATTCCGTATCGTAAAAGTGGTTTAGCGACACCCCGTTAGAGCTTCCACTATTTTCTGTCTGTCAGTCTGTTCAGAAGGCCGCAAGTATCTGAATAACCGCGGTAAGTAAGTATACAGTCCAAAAATTCATAGTGTGTACCTTATATATGCCATTAATTTGGTAAAGGTACCATAGGTATATATGTAGAGGCCGGCGCTTACGCCGTACTAACGTCGTACAGATTAATACAATAACTAATGTTTTCGAGCAATTAAAGCGTAAGTGCCAGTCTAAAAATGGTACGTCTACGAAAATAGTATAAAATATTTTTATCGCTACGATAGTCAATAACATAAATATAAAACAATTTTTCACCTCACTAGCTCGGAAAGCTCTTTTTATTCTTTAAAACCAGATAGCAAAACTGTATTTTTTTCACAAGAGTGCAAAGAATATTTGAAATTCGAACGTGATATTAGTCACTTTTTTAAACATAATAACATGTAAAGGGACTCCAGACAGGACAATCTTCGCCCATCTGATTAAATTGTCTGATCAAATCAGGTGCTGTGGACGCAAAAATTATTTTATATTTAATTGTATTCAATTAAAAACATTTAGTGTAAACAATTTTGCTTCATGATTTTACTATAAAACACTTTAAATCTTTCAAGAAATATTATTTTGATATTTTGATCGATCCATTTTAATTGATGAACTGCCTATCTCAGAATAATTCGAAAATTGTGCATTGTTTTTGTTTTATCTGTGACATGTAACTTTTTAATTTTAAAAAAGTTAGTTTTGTTTACTTATATTTTTAAGTTTCAGATTGCGTTTTTTATTATTTATTAATGTAATATCTGCCATCACCTTTCAATGAGTGTATTAAATCAACGCAAAGACCAGCTGAGATATGTATGTAGGTACTTACGAGAGGCGTAATACATTTTTCGTGATATATGTGACTTTGAGGTTATGTAGAGTTTTGTATCGAATTATCATTTCAAGTTCTTTTTTTCAGTGTAAAATCGAATAATTAAAGTGAAAACTAATGCTAAATGAAGTCCAAGATCGTTTGTGCCATAGAAGCAAGTGCTGCATATTGTCACAACGCAAGAAACACTACAATTTAACAGGTTTAAGCCCCAAGCATCCCGCTACCTACAACAGATTTTTATCAAGCCTTTGAAATGTTTTCCTTTATGTACCTACCTAAGCTATGTATAAAATAAATAAACACCAAAACCTCACGCGCGTTTATTGATTATTCAATTATACAATTCGTACATTAGATTAAATAAGTGCCTACCTAAAATAGTCGTAAAACGAAATGATAAAAGGAAATCATAATTAATAAGTAGGAGTATACTGAGTGATATAATATATGTAAATTAACATGACTCTCTTATTCATACAGATAATGAAGCTAAACCTGTTCCTTTCTAAACTTAAAAGTTGTATTTTCTGGTAGATATAGGCAGTTACTCGTTTCTTTTCGTTTCATTTTTATGTTGTTATTTTAATTTCTTCGCAGCTTCTTTTTCATTGTAATGGCATGTATATATCAGAATTATCAATTATTTTATTATTCAATGCAGAATTACAATTTTCGAAATGACGTACAAAAGCGCGCGACAGGCGTCCAAAAAATACTAAGTTTTGTATGATGTACATTGGTGTTTTTCTATGGAGCAATGCTGCTGTTCGATTCGCTTAGTGTTGCTATATTTTTGTTTGATATACATTGCTACTGCGTTCGATGGCTGGCCAGACTATATTTTCCTCGCTTTAGCGAGGTGAAAAGATTTGTGTTACACTCGGCTGCAAAGTTATTTTTACGTCTCGTGGGTTGCAACACTTGCTACGCTCATGATTCTATTTTTGAACTACTCGCTTCGCTCAGGATTCTATTTTCGAACCACTCGCTTCGCTCGCGGTTCAACCATAGAATCCCTTCGCTGCCTCGCAGTTCAACTCTAGAATCCATTCGCTAGCTCGTGCTTCAATTCCACACTCGCGGTTAAAATACAACTTTGCACCCTTGTATAACAAATAACTATTAATCGACATTTAACATGCACAAAACTATACTCGTATTGGCTGCAACACTGGCCGGGAATAAACGTCAAAATGACCTAGCGTATTTAATTAGTGAAAATAAATGTTTTAAAATTGATTTATAACAAGTTACTGTGTAAAATGACAAGATCTCAATGAAATTAAAGTGTAACAGTGTTATCTCTAGTATTAGTTTACTTTAAGGAGCAAAGAGCAAATTATTATGACGAAAAATTTTAAGCCAACTGTCAACGGCTTAACGTTCAGATTTAAAATTACACCGAATTTACTTGGAAATTGCCTATATTTCATCGAAGACTTTTACAGGGGAGTATTGCTTTTCACATTTATATGCCTTACTTTTAGTCTGATTGTCCAAAATAACTTAATATTTTCAATATTCAGTACCTAACCTATGGGCAAGTTAGTGCTTGTTAAAAACAGTGGTTCATCTTACTAAACTAGCCAAAGTGAATGCTAATCAACTCAGAAATAGCACAGATATATTCAACGAACATTATTATAAGTTGACATCCAAAGTATAAAGTTTTTTTTTTGTGTAAATTCCTGCTATAAAGCTTAATTTAAATACTAGAAAATTTGATTTTAAATATTTTTTCTGTTAGTACCATTGTGAATCATACTTGCTAAGCTCAGATTTCTTACATTGTCAATATGATTTCAGCACAACCCTCTAAAATGACTACTCGCAGGGATGTTTTGGTCGCTAAAGTCCAGCAACTACAAAGGGACCTTAAGACGGCGACTGAGCTAAATGACAGACTCCTACAAGAGCGGGAAGAAAGTGAACAGGAAATCGAGCGTGTTATCCGAGCAAACACTGTTCTCAAAACTCAGCTTGCCAACCAGGACATTGACTATGAAGATATCCAGGGTCAGCGGGATGAACTTCAAGCTACTGTAGACCGATTTGAACAATGCCACGAACAGGCAATACACGAACAGGCATTGCAACGCATCAAGGACCTGGAGCAGCAGCTGGGGGAGATTGACCTTAAAAAAAAATACTTGCAAGTTCTACTCCGAGCACTCCGGGCCGCCAGACAACAATTTAAGTATTTTTGCTGAGCTAAATAGTTTTGAAGTAGATTTAGTAAATGACAGCATAGTGGACTCTCCTTTTATGGAAAATATAGATTTTTCAAGTTCTGTGTGCATAGGGAACAGTGATGGGAAAATTTCATTGAACAGAGGAAAAAAGATAAAAAAATATTTAAAATTAAATAGATTCATAAAAAAATCTAAACTTTTGCTGAAATGCCACAAATTCTTATTTAAATCATCATCATCATCATCATCATCAGCCTATATTAGTCCACTGCTGGACATAGGCCTCCCCTAATGAGCGCCATAGCGCCCTGTCTTCAGCTTGCCGCATCCAGCATCTGCCTGCAGTCTTTCGCAGATCGTCATCCCACCTGGCCAGAGGGCGTCCTACACTACGTTTGCCGAGACGCGGTCTCCACTCAAGAACACGTTTACCCCAGCGGTTGTCGGTTCTTCGCGAGATATGGCCGGCCCACTGCCACTTCAGCTTGCTAATTCTTTGAGCTATGTCGATAACTTTGGTTCTCTGTCGGATGTATTCGTTACGAATCCTATCCTTCAGAGAAACTCCGAGCATAGCTCTTTCCATAGCTCGCTGAGCGACTTTGAACTGGTGGACCAGCCTTACCGTGAGTGTCCACGTCTCAGCTCCGTAGGTCATTACGGGTAGGACGCACTGATTGAAAACTTTCGTTTTCAAGCATTGCGGTATGGATGACGAGAAGACTCGGCGTAGTTTCCCGAATGCTGCCCAGCCTAGCTGGATCCTCCTTTTGGCCTCCTTCTCAAAATTGTTTTTACCTAACTGCAGGATCTGCCCAAGGTAGGCGTACTCAGAAACAATTTCAAGATGGTGGCCATGTACGACGACCGGTCCCGGATCAATGTGGCCATTGATCATGACTTTGGTTTTATCCAAATTCATGCCAAGACCGATGCGTCGCGAGGCTGAAACTAGGCCGTCCAGCATCTGGGTCAGCTCCTCTAGCGACTCCGCCATTACGACTATGTCATCAGCGAATCGCAGGTGTGAGATGTAGTCGCCGTTTATGTTTATGCCCTTACCTTTCCAGTCCAGCGTCTTAAACATGTCTTCCAATGCGCTCGTGAACAGTTTCGGGGATATGACATCCCCCTGTCTCACCCCTCTGCGCAATGGGATGGGTTTAGACTGCTGGCCCTGTACTTGGACACTCATAGTGGCGGCTTCCGAGAGACATCTCAGCACCTCGATATAACGATAGTCTACTTGGCATCGCTGTAAGGATTCCAGAACAGCCCACGTTTCCACGGAGTCGAAGGCCTTCTCATAGTCCACAAAAGCGAGACACAGGGGCTGATTATACTCTTCGGACTTCTGTATAATCTGCCTCACTGTGTGTATGTGGTCTATGGTGCCATATCCTCCGCGGAACCCAGCCTGTTCCGGTGGCTGGAACTCGTCGAGCCTCCTGGCGAGACGATTCGTGACCACTCGTGAGAAAAGCTTATAGACGTGGCTCAGAAGTGTGATGGGTCTGTAGTTTTTAAGGAGGGTTTTATCACCCTTCTTAAAAAAGAGCACCACCAAACTCCCGCTCCACGCCTTAGGAGTTCTCCCACTGTGAAGGACGGCATTGAAGAGGTTCTGCAGCTCCTGTATAACAGGAGCTCCTCCTGCCTTCAGAAGTTCTGAAGTAATACCGTCCTCACCGGGGGCTTTTCCATTTTTAAGCTGCCTCAGAGCTAACACGATCTCGTCTTGACTGATGTCCGGCAGTTCGTCGGTATAGTGGCGTGTCAGGGTGGCTCTGGAATCATGGTCATCTCGTTGAGTGTAGGGGGCATGTGCTGAGTACAGCCGGCCATAAAAATCCTCTATCTCGGCGGAGATCTCCGGCTTCGACAATACGGTCCTCCCGTCGTGCGTTTTAAGCTTCGTCAGGTGGCTCCTGCTAAGCTGCTGAGTGAATACTTTGGACCCTCGGTTTCGCTCTATCGCCTCTTCAATGAGGCGTGTGTTGGAGCTCCGAAGGTCGCGCCGTACCATCTTCGCAATTCGCTTGTTCAGGTCTGACCTCTCTAACGAAGTCGCTTGGGTGGTCTCCCGTCTTCTTGTCATCAGCCCCAGAGTCTCATCCGAGAGTTTGGACTTTCTGCCAGTATGCTGTTTTCTGCAGAACTTGATACCCTCGTCCCTCAGCGTTTCGACCAGATTGTGTAGGGTCTCGTCAGCGTCATCAGTGGGTTCCAAGGCAACAAATCGATTCCCGAGAAGCTGCTGAAACTTCTCGGTACCCGCGATGATTTGGATTGGGTTAGGCCGGAGCGTGGACTTCATCAGACGGTTTCTTTCAAGCTTCAAGTTGATATTCAGAGAGCCTCGGAGCAGTCGGTGATCGGATCCGGTATTGAACCTGTTGATCACTGAGACATCTCTGAATATGTGCTTGCTATCCGTCAAGATGAAGTCGATCTCATTTTTTGTCACAGTGTCGGGGCTCTGCCATGTCCACTTCCTTTGAGGCTGTTTCTTAAAGAAGGAGTTCATTAAGAACAGCTCCTCTTTCTCAAGGAAGTTGACAAGCATTTGCCCCCTGTGATTCCTAACTCCATAACCATGCGGGCCTATTCGGGATTCGTTGCCAGTCTGGATTCCCACCTTGCCGTTAAAGTCCCCCATAACAACGTTGAAGTGAGCCTTTGTGGTGTTGTGCAAGGCTTATTTAAATCATTAAATTCCAAATGTAAACATGTAGCCTTGAGAGATGAACTCCTAAAGTGCCAATATCAATTAGACCAGAAAGTAGAGGAGCTGAATCATCGCTCTGCTGAATTAAGCAAATTAGAGTCAAAGCTAAAAGCTCTTAATGATAAGCATGAATTATCTAGTAAAACGCTACAGGAATACATAGGCTTTATGAATAATGTTCGCTGCCCGGCGGCTACCCTCTGCGCTTGGACTCGCCACGGCCGCCGAGTCGCCTGGCTGCGCCGGGCTCGCCCGCGCCCGCGCCGCGCGCCACGCTGCTGGCGCGCGTCTCCGGCGCGACCACTCCGCGTCGCCAGCCCGAGCCTGACCTTAGCCTAGACGTCCGGGAGTCATCGCTGGGTCCTTCACAGTCGTGCCCTGGATTGGATGTCGCACTGGATTTATCCCTGCCGTGCCCAGTCGAACCAACTCCACCGTTATTGTGCCCAGGCGCGGCGAGTCCACCGCCGCCATGCACTGTCGAGCTGGTTCCACAGCCGCTGTGCACTGTCGAGCCGGGCCCATCGCCGCCATGCACTGTCGAGCCGGGCCCATCGCCGTCTTGCCCAGTGGCACTGGATCTATCGCCGTCGCGCTCAGTCCAACACACTCCATCGCTATCGTGCCCTGTCAGCTGGTTCCGCCGCCGCCGTGCCCGGTGGAGGCGCCACTCTCGCGCGCGCGCCCCGCCCCGCTGGTCCCCGCGACCGCGCCTGCGCCCGCACCCGCGCTCGCACCCGCGCCCGCGCCCGCACCTGCGCCCACGCCCGCGCCTGCGCCCGGCCGCACCGTCCTGTATACAGCACCTCGGGGCTCGGCGCGCTGCTGGCGGAGCGCTTGTCGCGAGGCGTCCTTAACAACTGTCACCCGGGCGCCTCTATCGATCTTCTGATCAAATGTATATCGGACGGCGAGTATGACCGCGATTCCACGCTTGTAGTGTTTTTAGGAAATAGTATAGATTGCACTAAACGAGATATCTTGAGATTATCCGAGACCCTGTCAGATATTGGCCAGCGAGATTCTGTAAAAATAATTATCTGTGCCTTACCATACAGAATGTCGAGTCATATAAATAAGAGGGTATATTCTTACAACTCCGTATTTTATAATCTTTCTTTATACAGTAGTACGATTTCGTATTTTGATACAAATAAATTTACTGAGGATTTTATTATGCCCCGTGGATAGGACTTACCTTCCGAGAAGATGTCTTATAGATTGTGCTAACCTGTTAGCATACAATATTGTAGACCCCGTTGTGACTAGCACGGCGGATGATAGTTTTATTAAGACGAATCCCGATTCATACTGCAGGGGCTCAGATTTAGAGAGGCATCCGTCTGGTGATATCAATTTAAACTGACTGCCACGACAACGAGTGCACCAGCCGGCTCCGTTCCTAAACATAACTGTGATGCTAGCATAAGTAGTAAAACTGATGTATGTACTTAGTTCACCAAAATATTCAAGGGTTTACCAGTAAACAACTGGAAATTGATTGGTTTGTACATTACTCGAACATTGATATCCTCTGTATAACGGAGCACTGGCTTAAAGGTCATGAATTTATGTTTAATTTCCACAATCATAGTGTAGTAAGTAAATTTTTTAGAAAATCCTGCATTCGCGGCGGGACATTAATAATGGTAAAACATGATATAAAAAGTAAGGAGCGGAAAGACATTGTTGAATTGTCTGTAGAACGCCATATTGAACTTTCTTGTGTCGAGTTAGAAGAATTTATAATTATATGCGTGTACAGGCCTCCATTGGCAAACTATAACACATTTGAGTCAGTGATAGATGAAGTTCTTACAAGTGTTTTTTCTAGTAATAAAAGTGTCATTGTGCGTGGTGATTTTAATATTAACTTACTTGAAGATTCATCCATGTGTGTAAGGTTACTTAGTACTTTCAAATCCTACAATTTAGTAAATTTATTTTGTGAGCCTACACGAATCACAGCAACCAGTGCTAAATGTATAGATAACATTTTCAGTAACAAGGATGCGACTAGTAAATCTATAATAAACAACTTAAGTTCTGACCACTGTGGACAAAAAGCCTCTTTTAGCGGAAAAACTAAGGATATTCCACAAGTCACTATGTGCAGACCAATTTCCGAAAGATTTATTCAGTCGGAATATCACGAAACAATTATGTTCTCTACCATTTACCCAGGAAACCCCTAACCGTATGAGTATTGAGTTGTTTAACTATATTAAAAGGGAATTTGATGCCTGTTTCATTCCGAAGAAGGTGCAAGGCAAGGTCAAGACGAAATTTAGCGACTGGGCTACGCCGGATATTCATGAGAAAAGACGACGGCTCTATGATTTATATGACTTGAGAAGAATTAATAAAAGTCCGGAATTCCTAGATTATGTCAGGAACTTTTCTAAATCTTTTAAGATGATGTGTGCCGCTGCTAAAGCTGATTATCTGTCCAGAAAGATCAAAAATTCCAAGGATAAAGTAAAAACTGTTTGGCAAGTAATCAACGATGAAACTGGGAAACGTAAAATCAAAGATCCGTACTACAACCTACGTATTAATAATAATTTAGTGAGTTCGGACCTTGAAGTTGCGGATCATTTTGAGCAGTTCTTCTCTAATATACCGGTAGAAACAACAAAGTCTCTTCATTCATCGCCTGACGTCGCTGAGGCAATACTGAAAACAAATATAGCAGAGTGTACAGATATCTTTAAATTTTCATATGTTACTCCGAACTTAATTATTAAAACATTTAAATCCCTAAATTTAAAGAAAACTGAAGATCTTTGGGGCCTATCTATTAAAGTTCTACATTCCATTGTTGAATCGATTGCACCACATTTAGCTGATATATTTAACAAATGTATTGATACAGGAATATTTCCAGACATAATGAAGCACAGCAAAGTCATCCCCTTGTTCAAATCAGGATCGAGAACAGAACCAAGCAATTTCAGACCAATTTCAATACTGCCGGCACTGAGCAAAGTTTTCGAGAAACTAATTCTAAATCAACTTGTGTCACATTTTAACCGAAACGAATTGTTCGCCAGAAATCAATTTGGTTTTACCAGAGGTCGCTCGACTACTGACGCAGGTGCTGTTCTTCTTAAGCACATCTTTGCCGCTTGGAAAAAAAAACAAAATGTTGTTGGAATATTCTGTGACCTATCGAAGGCATTTGATTGCGTTGATCACGAAAATCTAAAGAGAAAACTAAGCCATTACGGGATCAAAGCTGGTGCCCTTAACCTCGTCTCATCATACCTATCGGATAGAACACAACGAGTGGTTATTAATGGAACTCAATCTTCTGGGTCCCCTGTGGCACTCGGAGTGCCTCAAGGCTCAATACTTGGTCCCTTCCTGTTTTTGGTGTACATTAATGACCTACCTACAATGATATAGTGTTATTTGCTGATGACACATCTCTGATATTTAAAGTGGACAGAAAAGAAAACAGCTTCGATAGTATTAACAGTGCACTCTCCACAGTAGTAAATTGGTTTACGGCTAATAACCTACTTTTGAACGCCAAGAAAACGAAGTGCATCAAATTTACACTTCCCAACGTCAATCAGATTAACAGCAGCAAGATTATAATAAATGATGAAACAATGGAATTCGAAAAGCAAACTTTTCTTAGGAGTCACTTTAGACTCGAAATTACAATGGCATCCACATATAGCCACCCTAGCTGGGAAACTTAGCTCTGCAGCCTATGCCGTGAGGCGAATCAGCCATCTAACAAACAGTGAAACTGTCAGGCTGGTATACTTCAGTTATTTTCACAGTGTTATGTCGTATGGAATTCTGTTGTGGGGTAAAGCGGCTGATATTGGGACCATATTTGTGCTACAAAAACGAGCTGTACGTGGCATTTATAAAATGCGCGGTCGAGCATCCGTAATCCGCATCTCAATACGTACTTGAAAACATTATGTATGTGCGGAAAAACATCCATGAATTCAAGCTCAACAGTGATATCCATAACTATAACACTAGAAATAAAGATAAGATTGCTGAGCCTGGTCACCGCCTCGGTAAGATTCGTACGTCTTTTGCTGGGAACTGTACACGTTTTTATAACAAAGTCCCCGCTGATGTAGTGAATTTGCCACTAAATAAATTCAAGTCTTATGTTAAGCGCTATTTGTTGAGGAGAGAGTACTATACTTTAAAGGAATTCATTGAGGATAACGATGCCTTTCTGTAGCTTGATATGGTTAGTACAATACAAATTTAGAAATTATTAGGTACATTACTCTATGAAGCAGCTTTACTACCTATAGTGTCCAGTATTACCTGTTTTTCGTTTTTATTTTATTTTGTTTTTATTTAGTATTTGGACACTTAGAGACGTTATACATCTCTAAGTCTTGCATTCGCAAATATTTATATGTATAGATATATATTTAATGATCCTGACGCTTAGAGACATGTACATCTCTATGTCACTTTTATATTGTAATTTAGTTCACGCATGTAAAATACGAGCACAGAATATTGTTTCTCAGCAGACTAAACATGGCTAGTTTTTAGGGTTCCGTAGTCAACTAGGAACCCTTATAGTTTCGCCATGTCTGCCCCGCGCATGGCTGCCGCGGATAATCTCAGTGACCGTTAGCACTAGAAAGCTGAAATTTGGTACTATAGGTAATATGTATATCAATCACGCCGACAAAGTGGTAAAATAAAAAGTGGAAAAAAATGTTTTATTAGGGTACCTCCCCTATACGTAAAGTGGGGAGAGATTTTTTTTTTCACTTCAACCCTAACGTGTGATATATTGTTGGATAGGTATTTAAAAATGAATAGGGATTTACTAAAATCATTTTTTGATAATGTAAATAATCGCTCCAGAATTAAAAAATAATGTGTCCCTCCCCCCCTCTAACTTTTGAACCATAAGTTTTAAAAATATGAAAAAAATCTCAAAAGTAGAACTTTATAAAAACTTTCTAGGAAAATTATTTTGAACTTGATAGGTTGAACAGTTTTTGAAAAAAAATTACAAAATAATTTCTGAACTAAGTTTGTAATTTAACCGTATAAGGAGGTGTTTATTGTACCTGTAATTTCTACAAAATCACAATGAAATGATGCGTTCAAATAAAGTAAAAACGGTGAAAATCGGTTCACGCAATAAATAATTATCCCATAAAAATCACCTTCCATACTTTAAGCTCGCGCGCAATAGTTTACTTAATTTGCCGATAGATGTCGCTGTACGTGGAACGCTCATATGATATCCTACATGGCGGTGTTATTTTAACTCTTAAGTGGGGACACTTACTGTGACGGACGGAAAACTACGGAACCCTACACTGAGCGTGGCCCGACACGCTCTTGGCCGGTTTTTTATTAATTAATAAAGCCCGCCAGCTTGAACATGTCATGCTCGCTTAAAAGGCTCTGCTTATGGTGGCGTCGTTGATCGGGTCGCCACTTTCCCGAAGAAAGGTTGAGGGAGGCGATGGCTGAGATATGCGTCATACTCGTGAACGGGTGCTGTTTGTGGAGACAGGTCTGTTTAGGCAAACTGGGGCAACACATTTACGTAACTTTTTATTAATCATATTTAATTTTAGTTTAATTGGCTGTAGACACAACATTCGGTGCTTGATTATCCATATTTTTTATTATTATATAGAATATATAGATCAAGACACTTGGAGACCTTATACATCTCTAAGGATAATTTAGAAATAGTATGTTTATTGTATACTAGAATCACTTACTTTTTTTTATTTAAATTCAAAATTATTTTGTTTCTAACTGTTGATGATGGATTATTATAATTTGGAAATTTATTTAGAAGACACAGTTCAGGTAAGAAAGTATATCAAACTTGTATGTAATTCATTTTCAATAGTCAGATTTGGACTCATCTTTTTTCTTTGGTATTTTTCTTAAACTATAACCTATTCTTGGTTAATCTAACCTTGGTTTGATATGTTTTCTTATAGAACAACGCATTTATATGTATTGTTTAGTTTTGATGTACTGTTGTTTTGAAAAAATAAGTCCCGCCAAGTTTCTTGCCGGACATAATTCTTCTCGGGTCAGAGGTGTAGAGTTAGAACCGGTGTAGTTTGATTTTTTTTTTCTCACTTTTACTTTGACGTGTAAAAGTGCCCTTGTGGCCTACTTACTGAATAAATGTTTGAGTTTGAGTTTGAGTATATTCAATCAATTCTGCGCATAAAAATTTAGTTTAAAAACCCAGTACATATGCAAAGCAAACAGTGTTACTGATTTATAATTAAAGCGTACGTAACTTTAGAAGCAGACAGTAGAGCAACATTTAGCACAGGGAGTTATTAATTTATCGCGCTCATCAAGCGAGGCCCATTGTCGCAAGCCTGTGCTTCACACTTCGATGCGTGCGTGCACGCAGCTGCCGATTTTAACAAATAGCTTTTATTGATAACCCTCTGTTGAAACGTTTTCCATACATATTGTAACTTGGGTGTTTAATTTTTTTCTTGTAATTAATTTGTGTTGATTCAACTTTGAAACCAGTTTGAAGTAGAAACGCGTAAACCCGAATTAAAACTATTGACTATTTTAATAGTGCAATGTAAAAAGAGTTTGAATGACATAATGATAATGATGTAAAAAAATTAAATCATTTTTTAATTCGACCGGTGCTGCTGTGACCCGGGTGGCCAAGTGGTTTAAGGCGTCTGCCGCGAATGCAGAAGACGCTGGTTCGATCCCAGCCCTGGGCACCGGAGGCCTAGGTCACTCTTTCCTTTGCATATGACATCTTTATAAGTTTAAATAAGATCTTGTCGTATTAGTACACGTATACCTATTGATCAGTTTATATCTGGAAATATTCACCATAATGTTAATAACACAACGAAGTGGATTTCACTTTACATAACGCCGACAAACTCGCCTGTCACGCCTTTCGCTCATCATTCCACAAGTAATTAATATCCAAAACTTTCTCAATACCTAATATTTTTTCACGCAAAAAAATATTGGCATGGTCCATTGATACGAATCCATTGTCCATGCCCACCCCACATCGCCCTACCTGTTGTGAATGGCCAGCGTTACAATGAAAAAAATGTACATTTTTTCTCTATGCCTTTTGTCGGTGGCAACACTATATTTCACGTGGAACAATTATCATTGTCTTTGGCACCTCAGAACAGTGCGGTTGCGTTATTTCGCGTCTCTTTTGTGTGCTTCGAGATGTTTATAGATGCCGCTTTGTTTAACTAAGGAGGGGCCATTGTGCCTACATATACTTTCAAAGAGAGATTAAGGATGAAACTTTAGAAATTGGAATTTATTAGCAAAATGTCACTCTAGCTGATCCCACGAGACAATAAAAATAAAATCAATAAGCACTTACCCTTTCTTAAATGGAAAACCTTTAAAAAGTAACAGGAACAGAACAGCTGAAAACTAATATCGTGTGTTATAGTGGCATCAAGAAACATAACTACATAAGACAACACAGAGCTTGGCTTGACTTATCGTCACAAAATTTGACTGTTTTCGGCCATTCCGTTGTTTGAAATAATTCAGTTTGAACTTAGTTGATAGTCATTTTAGCAAGAGTATTGTAGTTGCGAGCATCGTGGAATGTATCGGCTCCATCTGCCAATTATTGGAATCGTAACAAAGATCATTACGCGGGAAAGGAAGCTGGGATTTGGCAGCGATTTAATTTCAACTGCAATTTACGACTAGCAATAAATAATGCCAACGCAGCGACTCCGCGCCATTGTCGCTTTTTTAAAACCATTAAAAATCCTATCAATGGCTTCCATTGGGATGACAAAATCAATTTGATTAGAAATCGTGTGGGTCATACGCTTGTCTCTTTCTGTCGCATATAAATATCCCATGAATGAAAGTAACAGAATTAGCCTACGCATTTGCTAACTAAATGGAAATATTAAAACCCGTTACAAATTTCAATAAATAGGCAAATAAATTGCTATCCGATAATGTGCCATTGTTGCCCGGTAATGTTGATTTATATGAATATTCATGTAGTTAATTTCGGAACGGTGGTTCGTTTTATATATCGTATTTATTTTAAATGTTAAATTTATTGATTTGTAATAAAATAGCGTGACCCGAGCTGCATGCAGGCCACACGTGTACCTTGTTATTTTTAATATCATATTTATTTTATATGTGATGTAAAAATATTATATTATATTATAAGTTACATTTCGAACACTTATTCATAATAAGTAATAAACTATCTGTAGATGTGAATTTACTCGGATTGGAAGCAGGGCCAGTTTACCGCCCACCTGACTAAACAACTACAAACTACTATGTAGTAGGAAGGTATATATGGGAAAAACTTTTTAGGGTTCACAAATTTTATATTTATAGTTTATTCTTAACTAGATTTTTTAAATTTTAAACTTTTATTTTGGGAAAAACTTGAATATAAATTATATAAATAAGTATGGACGGGAAACTGACAAGTGGACGAAAACTAGCACAATTACCCTACCTACATTTAATTTAAATACAGCATAAAAAACTTTGAAGACATTTTTATTTGAATAGCACATATAATATTTAAAAAAATTCATAAAGGTACCTATACATATCCAAAAAAATTTTTTTCGTAACTTATTTTTTAATTAAATTATTGCCTATGTTTTAATGCGGTGTCATAATTCAAGTACCTAAGCACCAAAACTGTATGAATTGAGTAACTTATTAGAATACATTTCTGGTTGGATCCATCCCGTATCTAATAAGTGTTTACCAACTCGAGTATATTTGCCCAAATATACTGCACACCGCATTTTCCTTTCATTTTCTTGTTTTAACTTCTAGATATTGTCTAAAATGCAGTTAGCGGTAGACAGGTAGGGGCTAAACTCAAGAACATCGCAAAAGCGCCTTTAATAGCTACAAGTTAAGAGCCAAGTCCACGGCACTTTAGGGTAGTCACCAGACGTTCGGATGCGCTTATATCATGTCTAGAAGCGATTCGTCGTCGAACAAACAAGGTTTTTAAATGCTACCTAACTTGTCTTTTTTATATCGCCATTTGAATATTTCGATCGTTTCTGTTAGGTTCGTGACACGACACGGCACGGGTTCACGTGAGAGATATTTATAAAAGAAAAGCGGTGTATCGGCGATATAGCGTTATTTCCAATTTAATGATTGCTAATACCAAATCGGGGCCGTCGGCACGTCAGACTATCGTCGTTCGTAATCGGTCGCTATTGCCGAATCGCCGTTCTGCGTGCCTGCTTTATGTCATCCACGGGCTCGAGTGAGGGTTGATGGCCGTCTTTACTGACGACAATTCTCGTCTTTTACATGCGAACAACTTTTCAACTCTCTCAATCAATTTGCCAACCTGTCGATAAAACTGTCGTGAAACCCTAACGATCCGTTAAATTTTTTTTCATTCACTCCACCCAAATGAGCACATTAATATTCACACTAGTACAATATAGCCAATGTAAACACTTAAAAACCACCCCTTCCATTATAAAAAAAAGTGCTACTGAAATACTAAACCGCAAACTTGAAATAAAGCCATAACTGCACGCTGCAAACAAAACAAAAAACGCTTAAAAAACTTCATCAACAAAAGTGACGAAGAAAAAAGTCCCCGCGTATACATGCAAATGTCACGTCTGCTCATTACCGCACCATAAAACCATAACAACAGTCATTACGGGAGCAATTAAAAAAACTTTGCAACACTAACACTCTGCAAGTGTGACGAAAACCGCTTACTGCGCCCACATAGTTTGTTTTCGGTATAAAAAAAACTTTGAAAAACGAGGGCGCCACTGTCTTATGCAAAAAACTCCTTACGTATTCACCCCTCGCAAATTCCGTTTTAATGAATGCTCCTCGCGTTTTTTTCTGAGCACTCGACGCAGTTGTTTTGACGGTACGCAATCTAGCCACTAATTGCTTTTTCCTCGTCGGGGCGAGTACCTCGCGAAATTATATTTTATTAATTGAATAATATTAATGATACTTCCTCAAGACGATCAATCTTTAATGACGTTTTTATTCGTCGTGAGAGTGACGCGACTCTCCCTTTCCTCCGATCACTCGGGATGTTGTTTTTTTACTTCGATCGATGTTAATTACGTATCTAATGGCTCCCGTGATACACTTCCATTAATAATACGCCTGCGACAACGTCCCGCTTCTCCAAGATTTAATAACTACACAGTATAGAGATTAATAGTGCATCTGTGCCGACGTTATTATAAAAATATGTCCGCGTCATAAAAGTACTCGTAGCCGGTTTGGATTTGGATAAAACTGTTCTTTTCATAGTCATAATTTATTTATGAATGCACTTTGGTTAGGTGGCGCGTGTTTAGTCACAATCGCAGTTCTAACTAGCATTAGTTATTATAAAAGCGGACAGGCGAAACAAAACGTCTCATTTAAATGCAATGTTCACTTCGTTCTGAGTGACTTTAATCCAAAAATTTGCAGCAGCTGCCAACTTGGGTTGCGCTCGAACGTTAAAAAGCTTAATCTATGTCGAGCCTAGCTAAATAAACCTTGATTCATTTCGGAACGCATAAAATGTAGCCTACGCGTCATTGTTCTCCGCCGTTATTATTACTGTTTTTTATTTAACCATTTTATTTTATTATCATAACTATTTTTTTCGCGATGAATCCGCGCGTCGGTATAATTTCTTTTGTTCCGCACGCCGTTGTTGTTTCTTTTTTGTTGTTTTTTTATTGTGTCGCGATGTTACCATCGTGGTGTGCGGTGATTTATTCCCCCTTTCGGGTAAAACAACACCCGTGCGAGTTACGATTAGCTGGGAGTCGTAATATCTAATTACTATGTGTGGGCACGTACGGTCATAACTCCCATGTTTCCTCCAACCTCCAACTGATGTGCTTTATGGAATTGGATCCTCATATTTCGGCAGTCTCGGTACCGTAGTTTGTCCGTGTCTCGCCTCTCGGTGCACTTTCTCCGTAATCTGATATCTTTATGTCACTTCGCCCCAACTCGGGTGAAAAAACTCGCAAATTATCTCTCGTATAAGTAAGTAGGTACAGAGCGTTTTTTATGCATCTCCCTTGGGAAGGTAGCTAATGTTGGTAATTCCAAATTTAATCATCTCAAACAAAGGACATCTCACGCGTAGCTAAATGGCGTTTTTTAATCGGATATTATAATTAATGTTCCTTTTGTCGCGTGCTGACGCGCCCTCGCGCGAACAATGGGATTTCTAATAGAGAGAGATATAAATATTTTTTCTTAGAAACGGAGGCTACCTGACGATAAAACACAGGCGACGAAGACGCTCGGAGCCGAATTAAATTAGAATAATAAATAATCAGAAGAATCTCATTGTCTAGGCGACTAGGGGACGCTTGATTCCAAATGAATTAAGATAACTTGTTTGCTCAAAGTTTTTTCTATACGATCAAAAGTATCTAAATCTATAATTACAACAATTAAATTTATTTAATCACTGTAAACATGGCATTGCTACCCTGGAAGTAAGATAGCAAGAAACTATAAAAAAAACTCTCCAATGACCCCCAAATTTCATCCTCGCGAAACTAGACGTAAATTTTTTATCAAGCGGAGCTTAACCCTCTGGCGCAAACCCTTCGCAGACACATACAGAAAAAACGCTAATAGTTAAAATGCGAACGGTCAGTGTTATGGACCTTATTGTCATAACGTTAAGATATAAAATGTTATTTTTTTTTTGCCGTGGGTAAGGAGTGCGCAATAAAAAAGTGCATTATATCATGCTGCCCTCCCTTCATTACGTGTCGCAAGGGTCGCGGTGCTGTTTTTCCATAGGGCTGTTGTTTACGAGTGCGTGTTAAGCAAAGCATTTAAAAATTTAATCATTTTTCACTTTTCTTGATCGTAAAGCTTGCTAGTACTTACATAATCAGGTTCGTAAATTAGATAGTTAGCCATGTGCCTACAACTTTGATATTCTGAACAGAAAATATGCTTTTAAGTGCGTAGGTGGTTAGGTACTGCATTGTGTTTTTAAATAATTCCAACGAAATGCAAAACGCTAAGTTGTTTTTATCGCTAAGTATACGGCAATATCAAACTTGTCATATACACAATATATCAAAAAACCTTGCATTTAAAATAAGCAATTATTTATTACATATTTTCTACAAGTAAAATTTATTTCTATATGTTTTTCACGTTGCATAGTATACTTATACCTACTCTTTAAAAGCGTTGCCATCCCACGATCTCTTCTCTGCTTTCTCTAAAACCACTTACGGATTTAACAATTATTTAATAAATCTCTGTAAATAAAATGTATTTTCTATATTGCGCTAAATTCTCCATAAAGTCCGCGCTGAACCCATTTCTCTGCATCCGAGCATTACGGACGGACAAATAAATTACGCTTTGTGTCCCATGTATTGATTCATGTCCGCTTTTTTAGAAGCCATAAAACTAACGAGCTTCTCAATTGTAACTGCAATAAATCGAAACGACACGTTCCTAGCTTTGATTTCAGTCATTAGCTACAAACATTAATTTTAATTTATTGATTGGAATACCATCCAGCACAATAATCGAAATGACATTGATACGTAGGTGATATGGTGTATTCTTCGTTGAAGACACTTTTAAATTAAAAAAACTTTCTACGAAAAATCTTAACTACGAAAAACTTAGCTACTTGTCATTGGCGTCATAAAACTACTACAAATTGGAAACAGATGTCACGGGATTCAAAATTTTGAGTCCTTAAAACTAGGTACTCAATTAAGTAATTTTAAAATGTCTGAACTCGCACAGATCAGGTTGAACTCGCTTTTTCTGATCTGGCTGGAAGCGCTAGCTGGGTAGGAGCTTTCCTGTGTAACTAAGTTATCACGCCTGGTCTCGGAAAGGTCCAGGGTTCTCCGACTTCTCCTCCGGCTACCATCCTACCAAACAGTCCGCTCGCTTTACTGCCCCAATACCTAGTATAGAGCCCAATTCAGGATCAAAACAGTTTTTTAAACTAGGAAACATTTAACGTTACGTATCAATGTCATTTCGATAATAACAATGTAATTATACTTATCTTGTGCGTCTATCCCATTGACGTGATCTATATTTCAGTGCTATAACTATATAGAAAGAAGTTAATTAAGCTTGTTGTAAGTACCTATAGGTACCAACAACATTTTCTCAAAATTAACAAGTGCCCATAAACCCCTATCATAAACAATATTTAATATTAAATTCTAGTAAAACAAATAGACTTTAAGTCCGAAACCGGCCGTATCGCCATTCCACGCCATAAAAATAATCAAATATATTCGTTCCATCTCATTTGGCGGCGTCTTAAACGATTTCTCTCGTCCGTCCTTTATTACCGAAAACATAACTCCTCATTTTCTTTTTTATCCCCTACTCACGCCGCCCGACCGGGCATAAACCTAAACCTACAGGGGTAGCTGCATATTTTTATGTATTTTCACGAGCAAGGGGCCCTGCTTATAATATATTTTATTTACCTAATAATTACAGCCGGAACGCTTACCTCAAAAACAAGGAACCGTAAAGAAATTTTAACAAATAAAAATGTTTACGATTCCTGACTTGTGTATTTTATAAACGTTGTTCATTCAAATTTAAACCCAATATGTATGGCTATAAAGTTGATTACGCTTTACCTGGCGTATAGTTAGAACTGTCAGGAATACATAATAACATATTGTTTCATTTGCGCGAAAAACGTACATAAAGTGTTTTATCAGTGGGAGCCCACATATTGCGAGGGGACGGGATTTTTTCCTCGTGTAACGCGGTTAATTTCCTTTTTCCTTTTTATTTATAGTAATCCCTTTATAAGGTGATTACGGAAATGTGTTTTTGTGGACGTAAAAGAGCGCAGCTTGGGGGACTACACTCGTTCTTTACGGGCTTAGGCGCGCCGGAGGAAGTCGTAAACAAACAAACTCACACGACCACTTCGGCGACGAATTAAACGTCTCGCTAAGTACTATGCCTGGGAAATACCACTATGTTACTTAGTTTTTAAACTCAAAGAATGGATACTTGAAAATTTTACGAGTAAATAGTGACGTTTACGGACCCCGCTATAAAGAAACCGAGCAATTTTAAAATATACTCGTATATTATGAAAACAGGACAGAATTTTAAAGTCGTTAAACTTTTTTAAACTATATTTTCAAAAAACAGTGGATTAAAATCTTAGTGTAAGAACAACATGGTCTTAAAGACTTTTTTTACAATTATCGTTATGAAACATACCGTTTTTGCTGTCATCAGACCTTGACCTTATGTTGCCATAAAGAATATTCTAGCACTTGCTATTCTTTCCGCAGTTTCGCTCATGTTTATTGTAAACAGATTCTAATACATTCGATAAAAATACTTCACAAGTACTTATTGTCACCTTCACCTCTGTCCACTATCAGACGCAATAAATTGTATATATTATTTAAGGAAAAAACGATTTGTGTTTTACATTTCTTATGACCATGATAGTGTGGTAATTGATGATAAACAGATTGAAATATTTGTTTTCTAGATATTTCTATGCAATCCACACCGAGATTACTTACGTAGGATTTTTTCTAGGGATATCTTTTTATTCGTTCGTAGCTATCTTTGAGTATAGATATATTAAGTGTAAAACTAATAACTTACTTATTGTAATAAATAGAGTAGAATAGAACCTAGATTTCCTATTAGAAATGCTACGAAGTGTATATTGGATTTAATGACTGCAATATTCTTATTAGAAAGAAGAAAAACCGAATCTTTTAGCCTTTGAAACCGAAGAAAACTGCCTCATAATCCTTCTCCCCTGCCCCCTTGCATATAATTGCATCTTTTTGTCTGAGCAATGTACCGCCCTGGGCCCTGATTTACGCATACAAGGTGTGCAATAATAATGCCGCCTTGCAAAAATATTATTCAAACACACAAACGTGAGCAATGAAAAAATAACTCTTAAATTTCAACCAGCAGAGCTCATTTTCGTGTTAACCAGTTTTAATAAACGAACCATATTTACTGAAAACGTTGAGTAAAGAGACTGAGGGAGGTCTCACCCTCGCTTTTTTGGGGTATTTTTCTTGCGCCTCCTTAATTTATAAAGAAACTAGCTGGCGTAGCTTTGATGTTAGAAAATTGAGAATTAATAATTGAATGTGAACGTAATTTTTGTTGATCGTAATAGAAAAGGAAAAAAGTAATTAATAATTTTCTAATAGGAATATGTTTACTATTTTCTTATTGGAGTTACACGATCTGTCAGTTAAATACATCCAAAAATGACATATTTAACCCATACCTATTACCCTTTAATATGGACGAAGAACGTATCATACTTAGTGAAAGTTAGTTTTTCAAGGATTCATACAACCCTACTTAACGAGTAATGTTAAAATTGCTTAGCAGCCGAATGTGCGAGCCTCAAGATCAAATCGTCCTGAAGGAGATTTTATTATTATAATTTACATTTTCTTTTAACTTGACTGTATAAACAACATTTCTTTTACACTTTCGTCTACTTCCTTGTTTATTTGATCGCATTTGAATTAAAAAGTATTCAAAGCGCCTTTACTAACTTCGCACTGATCACGACAAGACTCTCATTTCCTCGAAAGGAATTCCTTATTCCGTGCGATGACTTTCTTTAGCGCCGTTATTAAAAATATATCCTGTGTTCCCCTCCGAAAGAAAGTTGACTCATAATAAAGGCCGGCATAATTTTTCCTTTTAAAACTTTTTGATTAGATAAAATAATGGGGAGGTGGGGTGGTGCTGAGGGCGCTCGCGGCGATCCGCCGATATCGGCATTATTCTAATTGTTGTTTTCTCTGACGATGTTTACATTCCTTTGTATTCGAAAAAAATACACTTCGTTAGGCCGCAAAGTTCAAATCGCAAAAAAATATGAGAGTGAAAATGGTTTACCTTACCAACTTACCTATTGCATAAATTCAATCAAGAATTGTTTCCGTCTTGGGCTTGTATTCAAATTATTTAAAATTATCTGTCTCACCTATTGTTTATTGGTGGTTTTGATATCCCTCGTAACGATTTTATTAGACATGTCAATAGGTACAAAGAAATAATTGCCAAACAAAATCACTTGCGCAAACAGAGACCAAACATCGGCTCCAATATTAAATCCTTTTGGTACAGACTGCCTAATCGATTTAAATTGAAAAAGAAATCGACGTTTGTATTTGATATGTCAACGTCGCTTGCACTAACAAAATGTTATAACTCAATGTGAACTTTATTGCTACAGCAAAAGGGCTGGTTTTAACATTGTTAAAAAAGTGTTACATATTAACAATCACGTGCCGTTTTATAACTGATTGGTTTTAATTTATTTCGCTAATGTTTACATTAGGACCGTGCAGATGTTCTGATTTAGGTTGTCCATACACAAGGCAATTTGCGCAATGTCAAAGTTGAATGTTTTTAACTGTCGCGAAGTAAATGCATCTTAAATCAGCTACAGCTGTAACTAAAGAATGCAAATACGCTTATTATTATTAATACCATTACTAATCAATATTTATATTAATCGCTTGTCATTGAGGTACAAATTGAGTTTTAACACTCGTAAGAATTGAACTGACTCTTTATAAGTAGGTAGTTATCTATAAGTAATTTGCTATCATTCTAGCGGTAGATTGTGCTATACTTCATACCCACAAAATGTATAGCCTATCAAACCTTCAATTACAACTCGGTATAATAACTCCCCAAAAATATAAAATGTCACATTCTCCGTTTTAGGGTTGTCCCCTATTTTTTCAATTTAAACCATTTGACAAGCGGCGCGTCGAACGCAGCTCCGGTCTTTCCGATGCCATACAATGGCAGTTTTCAATAAGATTGGTTACACTACACTAAGCAATGCAATCAATCAAAATTGCATCGATCTATACGGACGCAGGCCGCCCTACCCACGCCAGCCCATTAAAGTTACGGCCAACAAAAGCGGATAAACAACCCAAATTTTAAAACGACCTTTTATGTAACTTATAGGTCAGGAAATATAAAAACTCCAAATTAATTTTTAAATCATATTAGGACATATTATAAAAACTGGTAAGTACCTACCTTGTTAATAGCTTGACATGACAAGTGCTAGTAAATAAACAAACAGAAGTAATGTGGGTAATTATGGAAATTAATTGTAAAAGTGTGCGCGTGCCCACAGGAGCTTCTTCAAGCCAAGCGGAGCGTGAAATGCTTACAAAAACCCGACAATTACTCGTATCTTATAATTGTTCTTAATGAAAACATGTTATCACCGTGTGTCGTATAATTTTAAGAGAGACTCGTGTTCTTTTAACACTTCTGTAATTTAATAACCGTGTGTTTCTACCGTTTAATAATTTAATTCTTAAAAGTCTGTGTTTTTCTATTTAAATTTTATTCCTTCGGGTCAGAAGCGAGGGTTTGTATAAAAAGGCGTACAAAAAACTAAGTGGGAAGTTCTTATTAATACTAATATAATTGTAAGGCTGTAATTTCTCCGCTCGGAACGACTTATTAGTGAATAATGAATGCATGAGGAACGCCTCCGATGTGTTTTGAAACATTTCTTCATTTGTCCAACGAGCGTTTTGTCGTTTTTAGCTTTTTAAATTTTCCACGCTAATTATAGTTTGTGTTTATAACAGATACACAACGTTTGTATTAGGGACAAGCGGTTGAGTCTCGTTAAACATTAATAAAGTTGATGTAGTTATAGTAGCGTGTCCATTTGATAAAGGATTTTATCTACGATAAGGTGCCGGACTCTAATTTAAAAATACATTAACAATACAATAATAATACAACCCATCTCAAACATAACTCCAACACACACCAAACATTCAACCAATATTGAAGTTGTATTGGAGTTGCGTTGGAATATTTCTCAAGCAAATTCTGATATTTCTGATTCAGATGTTTATGCCGTAGCTGTAGTGCGTTATTAATGCATTGGACTTGTATTGAAGTTGGATCGTATCTGTAAGTGTTTTAAAGTTAGAATACGGCCCCTTGGTAAACGTCATATTGCTCGGCGCTACTGCCAAATAGTTCTCACCCTTCCGTCAACTTTATTGCGAATGACAAGTTTAAAAACGGTAGTATTTATAATAGCATAACAAAAAATATAACCTTACTATAATACTGATTGCGCACACGACATTTTTAACTCAAATTCCAAAAATGTTATGACATCCAAAAGAGAGGTATGGGTGGGTACTGGCGGTACTGTGAATGTCATCTCGCTATGTGTAGTAAGTAGGGCACAGCACAGCGAATGTCATTTCACTCAAATCTGGAGCAGAGCCAGACTGGGGAAGTACATCCACCTTACAGAATACCACAGCCGAATAGCATCAGACCCTCATAGTGTTGTGTTCTTACTGGTGAGTATGTTTGCCAAAAAGCTCAAAGAGGACCCAGTGTGTTGACAATGAGATACCACCCCCTTGTTCCTTTAGCCGTCAACACAGTGAATTTATAAAGGGTCGGCAACGCGCATGTGACACTTCTGGAGTTGCAGGCATCCATAGGCTACGGTAGCTGCTTACCATCTCCGTCCGGTCCGTATGCTTGTTTGCCACCGACGTGGTATTTAAAAAAACATAGGTACCCAATAAACAATTATTATTAATAATTATTATTAGGTAGGTAAACAATTCCGAAAAACGTACAAGAATTTTCTTTTATGCACAGTGATTCAAAATGCCACAACCTCAACCAACAACTTTGTAAAACAAAAGGACCAGCAAAGGCTCACTAAGTGATACTTAAGCCCCGCAGTTTCCCTGACCTGCCACAACTTTCCCACGAGTTTTCCTCCATCCCTTAATTGTAACCCTAACGAACCTCCAGTTAACCCTTCCGACATGCAAATCAACCCTTCAGTTTGCCAGCTTTCGCGGCTTCATTGAATTAAAGCGAACATCGACTAATAAGGAAAGGGTTGGTTTTGTTTGCAAGATGATTCTGGTTGTTTAATTAATGATCTTGCCTTCCGAGGTTTGTTTAATAGCTGAGATTAGGGTTGCTGAAGGCTGTTAAGTGATAATTGCGTTGTCTCAGGGAGGTGAATCATTTAATTGTTTTGTTGAGAAGTTTGTTTGACTTGTTGATCAAGTGCAATTAAAGTGTTATCCATCGGTATTTAACCACTGCGCTAGTTAAAATACACGATTAAATACTAATGATTTTTTGAAAATAGCAAAATAGAGAAAAGGCACGATAATTTTTTTTTATAAAATGGTTTTTCTCTCTTTGTACACAGTAATGGAAATTTTGCCCATGACGACGTTAATCACAATTTTATATATTTAAATAAAATATAGGCAACGTTATTCGGTCGAGGGCTTACTCATTGTAAGGTGATAGATGTTCCTTACAAACAACACGTGGCGGCTATGCTAGGACAACCGTCCAACTAAAGAGTAGCTACACACGTTTTGAAATTTTTTCTTCATTAGCTGCACACTTGTTTATAGATCACCACACAATAAGCTATCAATATTACACACTGAACTACTAAAATGAGCAAAACTAAAAAAAAAAAAGACGTCCACGCTACCCTGTGTCTCGAATGGAAGTCCTCATGATAGCTTAGCTCAATCAACGGACTGATCAACGTTAAATATGACGTCGGAGCTATCACTTCATAGAAAACTGTCCAATTTTTCATACAAGCTAATTTTAACGATTACAGTGAAGTTAAACGATACCGTTTTGCAACCTGCCCTAAGTATTTCTCGTAAACAATATAAGTAGGTATAGTATACGAATTCCCCTTAACTTCTCAAAAACCTTTAAATTAAACTAAGAAAAAAATCTTACATTTCCGAAACCGCCCAAACACTACAACTCCTAAATCGCATTAAAAGCCGCGTCTGTCCCCTCCTGAAAACCGCAAAAACCGGGTGGAGGAAAATCAAAGGAAAGTTAAATGAGCGAGTGTCCGCCCTCCGGCGTTAATTGCTTAATCGTCTCGTCGTGGGCGGGCTTAAGGCTAGCTCGAAGCCTTACGATGCGACAACGACACGATTTCCACTTCAAACATATATAGTATACAATGGGTTCTTTGAATTGGGCATCTAGTTTTATGATCACCACTGTTGCCTTGAATTCATACCGTACCCCTACAAATTGCTTAAACTAAATAGTAGTCTTGCAAACGAGTTCATCAGTATAACAAAAACTCTTTGAGGTCTTCTGTTTCCAGAACCCCCTGGTCCATCCTGTTCATCAAAAACTGTCTAATTATATTTATCTCTGTTACAACCCCAACAAACTTCATCACGATCAGAAAAACGTTACTAAAGTTATCGCAAAACAAACATTTAAAATCAAAAAACCATCGAAATACACTGACGTCCTAGTGTCCGTGTAGTGTCCTAAGCCAGCTGACAGTTCTTTTGTATCCCAAGTTGTCTGTAAGAACTTCGCTTCTCTACGCTCGCTTGAAAAACACCTGCATATATTAGATTTGAATAATTTCTCGTAGTAATTGGTTAAAATTAGCGATCCGACTCGAAGGACCATACGTTACAGATACTTTTTTATTTCTGATAGTGTGTATTAACATATATTCTATCTAATGAGCAATGGGAACTACAACTAACGAATCTCCTAAAAGAAATCCGTTGATAAGTCGTGTCGTCAACGTCTCCCATGCTGACTAAGCCGGCTTAATTGCCCGTACGACTGACCGCTTAGCCGAGCCCCGACTTCCGACAAGTCGGTAATCACAAGGCTGGTTAATTACCTCGGACTCCGGGAATTAATTCAGAGTTCACTTTGAGTACTTGTTTGCGAGGGTAGACCCGAGGTGTCGAGCGCTTTAATTGCTTTAATTTTTGTTTCTAATTGCGATTACAAGGTTGTTTTAGGGAAGATAACTTTTGATTGTTATACACAGCTTACGCGAATGTTCTAATTTAACATTCTTTCATGTAAGTAATAAATTTAAAAGAAGAAGGTTTTAAATTGGGAATACCCAAGAGTGAAAGAAAATTATTGAAGCAGGGTTAAAGGGTTATGTTTTCATAATATTGTTAATATTGACTTAGCCTTATTTTAAAATGCACTTAAGTGATCTAAATACGAAATACACTGACATGGTGCCGTATTCTAATTTAAAAAAAACTTATTTTCATTCCTGCCACTAAAAGTTTTATATTTGTACATAAACAATACATTAACTCCAACATACAACAAATAATCAACCAATATCGAAGTTGTATTAGAGTTGCATCGGAATAATTTTCAAACAAATTCTGATATTTCTGGTTCAGGCGTTTAGGCGTTAGCTGTATTGGAGTTGTATTGAAGTTGGATCGTGTCTATACGTATTTTAAGGTATATGGCCCATAGTCAACTAAATACCTAACACAACTTGCATCCCGTTATTCCGTAGTTGATGTGTTACATCATGCATAGTGTGCCGATGAATCAACGAGAACCTTACCCCTTGCCTGATTACCTGAGTTCCGATTAATTAGTGGCCAGACACGCGATTGACGGACGAGGAAGTCGTTACCGCTCGATCTTCTTTAGCATTACAAAAGTGCTTCATGGCATGAGAAAAGTCACGTCCCTCGTCCAGGGGACTCTTCAAAGTCAAAACTATGAAGAGTCCGGTAACGATCTGAAAACCAAAATCGCTAATAATAAAATAACGCACATGAATTGCATTTGATAAGATAGTTTGAAGTCTTGTAATTGCAAAAAAATACTTTACTTCCATATACTTTGCCTAGCTTGAAAAAACATGGTTTTCTGCACCAAACAGCTATTTATATCTTATTCCTGAGATGGCCACCTTTCTCCAGTTGAGCAACGTAGGCAAAGTTGTAGGAGTTGACGGTACATTATGTACATATATTATTATTTAACAGCCGAAAACTTCAATACAGAGCTTTTTTAGTGAGGACGTTGTTTCGTGCAAACTTGTTTTTTATGTTATTTTATATGTTTTACATTATCTGATTAAAGCATAAAGTCAAGTTAGTTACAAAATTTAAATTTTTTGTAAAATATTTTAATACATTCCCAAAAATATCACCTAAACTTCGGCAATTAATCTTAAAATTGCTCTATCTAAACACTCTCGCTTAAAATTATATATATGAAAATGTAAAAAACTGTTCCACTTATTCCTAAGACGACTAATTTTCCAATTATATATTACTTATCTGGCCTCGGACACCGGAGGGTTTGTCACTTTTTCTGAAGTATATGACATCTATTTTCAGTATATATTACTTAGTTAGTTTAACATAATTTTAATAAATAAATATCTTACTTTTTTCACCTCTCCAAGCAAAAATCTCGAAACAGTTGTTAGATTATGGTGAATCATCATCATCACTACATAGTATAAAACAAAGTCACTTTCTGCTGTCTGTCCCTATTATGTATGCTTAGATCTTTAAAACTGCGCAACGGATTTTAATGCAGTTTTTTTAATAGATAGAGTGATTCAAGAGGAAGGTTTATATGTATAATACATGCATAATATAGTAGAGAAACACTGATAATTTTAGAGGTTTCTAATGTGATGTCGTAAATAAACACATTTTTTCGCGCTTACATTGCAAACGCTGGCTAAACCCTACGAGATATGTAGATCAATAAAATGTATACAGTATTGTACACCTATCTCTTAGGGATAACCCACAATGACAATTTTTTATCCCGGGCGAAGCCGGGGCGGGTCGCTAGTGGTTTATAAATTAAACACTAAATCGAATAAGCCACTTATGCAGTTTTAAAAGAAACGATCTTTCAAAATATGTATACAAACTAAAAGAAGTTTTGTTAGTTGCAGAAAAATTGTATCAAAATTGGAGCGTAATTGGAAAAAAAACTTTACCGGACTCTTTCGACAATAGTAAACAAAAATTATGATGATGGAAACAATCTGCTTTCCCAATCTGGATAAAAAGTGGCTATTAAACATAGCGCCTGTAGGTATTGATTTGATTTCAATCAAGCTAGAAAATTACTTAGAAATGAGAATATGAAATTAAAAGAACCCAGGCTAACAAGTCTCGATTACAAATTAAACAAGCCGAGTGTCAACGGCGGTGATTTAAGGAGATGAGGAAGAATCTAATTACACCGAGTCTTTCCGTGGCCTTCTTTAATTGAGAACTTTCCAGCGACGCCGCCGCGGGCCGCGGCGCCACCGTGTTTGCATTTCTCCCTAATCGCACTCCCGCGTCGATTACACTTTTTCACATTTTTTAATTTCGTTCGAGCTTTTAATTTTCTTCGCGCTCGCCTTTTCTTTTATAACGCCTCCGTCTTTCCGTTCGCAGGCGATATTTCTCACCGCCATTATGCGGGCCGTAATGAGATTTTCTTTCATTATGCTTCATCTTCCGATTAATTCAAATGTTAATCTCCTCTTTTCACGTAGCTTTTTTTACGAGCGAAACGCTACCGTGGCGAAACAGCGAGGCGTCGCCATCGTCTACGGATTTCGGGCGCGACATTTAAAATAATTAAGCGACGTGACTCTTAGGCCGGCGCTGGTTCCCAGTGGGCGAGCACGTCCGAGGAATAGGAGATCGGCCGGGCCGATTAGGTCATCAATAATTTAATTCGCAACAAATTCAAAACGCCGGTCGGCCCCCAGATAGGTGCGTCGGGACGTGTCCGGAACACCAATGGCCAGTCTAGGACTGGGCAAATTGAAAACACCTCCGGCGCGGCTGTAAACACGTCACGTGATTTAGGTTTTAATCAAGTAGGGACGCGCCGCCCAGTCGTAATTGTGACAAATCCTCTGTTTGTCCGAAGGAACTTTTAACTCGCCGGCGTAGCGGCCGGAACGGCTGTTCGCACGTGCCGCTCCTGGCGGGGAGACGGTTTTTTGTCGACACATGTGCTCGCTTCCACCCCCGGAGACTTGATTAATTTTTAATATTTTTTCTTCCAGTTCACGTACACAATTTTCACTTTACCACTTACACCGTGCACTTTGTTCCGAACGGGAGTGATCAAGTCACGTACCTGCAGTAAAACTATTGACATCTTTGAAAGCTAGCTTCTTAGTGCCGGTTATGGGTCGTTTCAATCAAAAACGTTCGAACTGCGACTAGTCGTTTGTTTCTGTAGGTACCGTACCTTTTAAGTGTCTGAACAAATAGCTCTAACTCGTGCCTCTTAATAAGTAAATACTACACGTAGTTTTGACATTGGAAATGTCTTTTCGTTCGTTCCAGTATAGGCCCCGATTTCACGAAAAAGTTCGATCCCCTTATAACTCGGAAAGTTGTACAGATATGATATTCAAAAATGGCTCAAAAGACTCATATTTACGAGAGCTGTAAGATGCAAAAATATTTTTTTGAGAAAATCAAAAAATAAAAAAGTTATGGCCGGAATAGTGAAAAAAAGAATCAATTTATTCCAAATTTTTGGTTTTGGCGTTCGATATTTTGGAAACGAAGAATGATATCAAAAATTTGAGAAGAACTCCTCTGGACAATTTAGTCAGCTACAATTTAAGCCTAAAAAAAAGACGATCGGGTTAAGGGTCTGCCCTGTAGCCTAACCTTTTTGAAAAAAGTCAGAACGACATTTTTCACATAATTTTTTTTTTAACTGACTTCAAGATTTCAAAAGAGGAGGTTCTCAATTCGGCGTGTATGTTATTTTTTTTTTTTTTTTTTTTTTTTTTTTATGTTTGTTACTCCATAACTCCGTCATGGGGAATCGAGGGAACTCCTCAAATGTTAATGGCATACATGTAGTGATTTTTATCAACAAATCAATCATTTTCATTCAAAACAGTGACATTTGATTAAGCGGAACTGCTGATGATGATCAGAAGGGAACTCTTCAACGACGCATAGTTCACGTTTGGCGATTCCTCCTCTTATCGAACACACATCGGTGTTTGTTAAGCAAGTAAGATTGTCAGGACAAATTTTCGTCAAGCTCAAGTTCTGATGATGGGATCCATGAGGAATCGAGGGAACTCCTCAAATCTTAAAGGCAAACACATAGTGGTTTTTGTATTTTTATCTACAAATCAAGCATTTTCATTCAAAAGAGTAACATTTGATGAAGTGGAACTGCTGATGATGATCAGAACGGAACTCTTCAACGGCGCATAATTCACGTTTGGCGATTTCTCCTCTACGATGTGTTTTTTAAGCAAGTTAGATTGTCAGGACAAATTTTCGTCAAGCTCAAGTTCTGATGATGGGATACATGAGGAATCGAGGGAACTCCTCAAATCTTAAAGGCATACACATAGTGATTTTTGTATTTTTATCAACAAATCAAGAATTTTCATTCAAACGAGTGACATTTGATGAAGTAGAACTGCTGATGAAGCATAGTTCACGTTTGGTGATTTGTCCTCTTCGCTATGTTTGTTAAGCAAGTTAGATTCTCAGGACAAATTTTCGTCAAGCTAAGTTCTGATGATGGGATCCAGGAGGAATCGAGGAAACTTCTCAAATCTTAAAGGCATACATAAAGTGATTTTTTTATTTAAATCAACAAATCAAGCATTTTCATTGAAAACAGTGACATATTGATGAAGTGCAACTGCGGCTGATGCCATAAACATGTGAAATGTAACACGAGAAAAAATTCTTCAACGACGCATTATTCACGTTTGACGATTTGTCCTCTTCGCTGTGTTTGTTAAGCAAGTTATTTTATTAAGAGAATGAGAATGAGAATGAGAATGGGAATGAGAATGAGAATGAGAATGAGAATGAGAATGAGAATGAGAATGAGAATGAGAATGCGAATGAGAATGAGAATGATAATGAGAATGATAATGAGAACGTGAAAGCGAACGCGAACGAGAACGAGAACGAGAACGGGAAACGAGAACGCGAACGAGAACGAGAACGAGAATGAGAGTGAGAGTGAGAATGAGAATGAGAATGAGAATGCGGATGAGAATGTGGATGAGAATGAGAATGAGAATGAGAATGAGAATGCGAATAAGAATGCGAATGAGATTGAGAATGAGAATGAGAATGAGAATGAGAATGATAATGATAATGAGAATGAGAACGTGAACGTGAACGCGAACGAGAACGAGAACGAGAACGGGAAACGAGAACGCGAACGAGAACGAGAACGAGAGTGAGAGTGAGAGCGAGAATGAGAATGAGAATGAGAATGCGGATGAAAATGTGGATGAGAATGAGAACGAGAATGAGAATGAGAATGCGAATGAGAATGCGAATGAGAATGAGAATGAGAGTGAGAATGCGAATGAGAATGAGAATGAGAATGAGAATGAGAACGAGAACGAGAACGAGAAAGAGAACGCTTACGCGAACGAGAACGTGAACGAGAACGAGAACGCGAACGAGAACGCGAACGCGAATGCGAATGCGAACTCGAACGATAACGAGAACGAGAACGCGAACGAGAACGCGAACGAGAACGAGAACGAGAACGATAACGGTAACGGTAACGATAACGATAACGATAATGAGAAAGAGAAAGAGAACGCGAATGCGAATGAGAATGAGAATGAAAATGAAAAGCGCATGTGGAAACCGCAGCTGCGTGATAGCTGCCTTAACTGTAGCCGAAAACCGCAATAAAACCGAACAGGTCGTTTCAAAGTTAAATGGGAGCATTCATTTGTACACTCATACCAAAAACTAACAAAAAAATTGGCGATATTTTGGTAAAGGTAACATTTGCCACTGGCATTTACGCTTTTATTGCTCAATATTGAATCTGCACTATATAACTTAAGACGTAAGCGCCAACCGCCAAACGATACCTTTAGAAATATTGTCACAAATAGCCAATTATCCTAAATGTATATTATACTCACCTAGGTACCGCCTCTGTTTCGTCAGGGAAAAAAGTGAAGTAGCTAGAGCTACGCAAAATCTAATCAAAATCTAATCATCTATCTTATCTCTCAATCACGTTAATTTTTGCCCAACTCTGGTTCACAGGCGTTATGTCGAGGATACTTATGTTAATCTAAGAATAAAATAATTATCATTCAACGTCGTAGTTTTATTTTACAACATTTTCCTTATCCCGACTTTCTCGTCGCTCAGCGACAATATTTTTTCGACTTCCGTAGATTCATTTCCAATGTGCTCGATAGTCGTGTGAGGCACGAAATCTGTAATTTTTTTATGTCACCTATTCACAAAGTTTAGTAATAGTTAACTAGTGTGTCAGTAGTACATGCCATTAGTGAGTTAAGGCGACGTTTAGCTCGCCCGCGCTCCTCCTACGGGCTCATTATCAATTAGCGACGATTAACACTGCAGTCGTCCTCGAGGAGGTAATAAACTTAACTCATCCGCAATCTGACGACGACGCTGAAGAGACCTGACATTCCGCACTAAACACTTACGAATAGTCCAGAGAGGAACTTAATACAATAAAAATGGAAGACATTTTCTTTGGTATCAAGAGCTTTCCGTTCGGTAGTTCCTTTTTATACTTTAACTATTACTTTTATACTTTATCAAAATGTCGTCATCTTAAGGTTTACAGGAATTACTTTTGATTTCATTCATCTTGTAAAAAATTACCTAATGACGTCAAACTAGTCAGTAGTCATAACGAATATATGAAATAGGTACTTCTCTGTGTATATTTTATAAGAAAAAAGAAATATATACATGTTCCTACTTGTAAGTAGGATAATATACAGGGAGCTATGTTATAAATAACATAGCTCCCTGTATATTATCGAGGTGATTAGTCGACTTCTGAGGACTTGTCGTCCGAAGAAAACCACATCTTTCCTCAAGACGGAGGTTTAACGATCTGTGCTCGGAAAACACAATGTTCCCCAAGAAAAGGGGTGTCTTGCGTACTGTAAAAAGCTTCAAAAGAATCCTTTGTTGAACCTCGTTTAAACGTCATCTTTCATCAAGACAAAGGTGAAAGTGAAATGAAAAGAACAACGATCTCCGTAATTCCAGATTTATGAAACTTACTTACGGGCAGACGTTAATCTGTAAAACGGAAACCACGGAGCATGATGCGCTGATGCCTGGGCTCAGCAGACTAACTTATTGCGCGAAATAATTATATGTAACTAATAATACTACAATTATGTATCCAACATACAAGAGATTGCTAACTTCATATAAAAGCATCGATTATAGGATCCTAAGCGAAGCGCTCACAATTCAAATGTTTTCTAGTGAATGCAACTTCCGCGTTTTTTTCTAATTCCTTACATTTGAGTGAATTTCTAGAGGCCGTAATTATAAGATGACAATCGCTTATCAACAATATCAAACGAAAAGAAAAAAAATCCGAATTACGGATATTAACGATAAGTCATGTGATGATTTTCATAAATTATTTTAAGCATCGGTTAGCGTTATCAATAACCGATTGTCACTTGGGTAACCTAATTTTCATTCGGTAACAAAATGATCCTAGCGTTTTGCAGAGTCCCACCGCCTCTGTCCTCGTCCAAGATTGCTCTTTAAGTAATCTGTCGCAATTATCACGTGGCGCATATCCCGATTAGACGGTCCGGCAATTAGGTCGGCGGACACTCGCGTTAGCGCAATGAGGAAACGCCTAAACGCTCGTTGTGCCAAAACGACTGCTCCATTGACAGACCGACAATCTGACCAAAAAAAAATACTTTTGATTCCTCGCTAGGCTGCAGTGGCAGAAGGCGTAAAGATTTTGACTACCACCTGGTTTCTTATGATTAAAATTAACACTTCATTTAGATGCTCAATAAGTCTTAGCCTCGACTTGTCTGTATAATGTCATCTGGACCTGCCAACCCAGAGGAAAAGCTAGCAAGCATAAGCGGGTGTTACGTTAAAAAGGTATGTGTCCGCTTTGAGTTCTACTTTACCGAAAATATAGTGGTAAATAGGTAAGAGTATAAAATTAATTACGTACATGAGTTCCATAAAACTCATATTGCTATAGCCAGGATTCAAAACCTTGACCTACGGCATAAAACTCTCCCGTTTAGAAACACTCAGTTACAGCCATTACGGTTGACTCCACGCCTGATTATTTTTTAAGCCTAATGGAAAAAACCACTAACGAAAACGAACGGTCAGCACACGCATCTACTCCCCTATTTATAAATCACATCCGCACTCTTTGTAAATTCACCTCCGTAACCGTAACCCACCCTCGCGGAGTTCAAAGAGTGCGCCGTCCGGGGCAATGTCCAAATTATAAATTCGCATTAGATCGGACGCGCACGGTTCGTTTACCATTTCATTTTGGTTCAATATCGCCACTCTACTTTGTTCCACACACTCCCTGCGGCCCCCACGCCCCCTCCAGCGCCTTAAGACGCCGGGAAATATCTGCGTTTTAAGCTATATTTCTTTCATCCCTCATTTTTGCAGTTCGTAGCAATCTGAAATCCAACACGTCCCCCGCAGGGCCCCCTCCTCCGGGGGGTTCCCCCTACGTATTCTTGTTCCCGGATAAAAAAAGCGATATCTATTTATAAAATGTGCGCTTGTACGAAACGTGTGTGGACGAGGATTAGCGCATGTGTGTGTAGGCACGCGAGTGTACGTGGCCCGCTCATTTGCAAACCGTCTCCTGAGATGACGTCCTCCAGTTGGTTATCCCGTTCTTATTGCCCCCTTCTTTCCTTGATTGCTGTGTATGTGGAAAAGTTTGGAGCTCTTTCAGTGATGGAAATTGATTTTGTCGCGGAAACGGAAAAGTTATAATACGGCTTACTTCCCAAGTGTTGTCATTAATACTTTTATACTTATAACGTCCACGGGATCTTTTAAACGATGTTTCCGAAGGTGGAGTTGAGGAAATGCTCTCCCCGGATTAATTTAGCTATGTTTTTGGTTCACTATAAAGTTAAGTAATTTAAAGCTATTTAAAAATTAAACAGTGCTAGTGAGAGAGGACGGTGGCGGAGGGAAACTATTCTAAATAAGTAATCTGAGAGTGGAGGCGGGCGGCACTCGGCGGCTGGCGCGGTAGCCGCGCTCACGTATGAACGTAATTATAAAAATTGAAGGCAACTCGAGTCGCTCCTTGGATCTCTCCCTCGCTCCCGCGGCGTCGTGCATTTTTTCGTACATATTAAACTCCCTCCCCGCGCCCGAGCCACTTCGCCCCGCGACTCCTCTTTTTAATCGATTTTCCCGACACAAGGGGTGAGTCCTCTGGGGTGAATGTAATTTTTTATGCGTTTTTTTCCGACGGAGGAGACGGCCGCCGGAGGTGCCATTACGCCACGGCTTGCTGAGAATATTTTAATTATAAGGCATTAGCGCGTTTTATGATAGCACTCTCGCCAGAATTTATAAACGATCAGGTCTTAAAGTAATTAAATATTTGAACGCGGTGAGATTTCCTGAGCAGCCAGTTAGGGAAGTGGGATAATGCTCCAGCCACTCGAGCATTAATATGATGGATAGAAAATTCGATGAAATCATTGCTTAATGGCCGTTAGGATTGCCGCGGGAGTGAAATTGAGTTTTTTTGCATTTTAACGTTACACCGCAATCTACACTAACTTATTTTTATTGCATTAGAAGGAAGGAAGTTATCGGATTTTTATTTGATTCAATAACTTTTCGATTCCCATGATTGTATTACGTCTAATTCTTATTCTGCATTCCGCTGTGTACTCATAGACAACCACTGACTGTGCTGTAATATATATTTACATTCACCATACACATCTCAGTCATTCATAAATTTACGCAAATTTCCATCGATACAGCAATACAACAACAGCATCATGTATGCGATGCCGTTGTCGTATTGCTGATTCAATAGCACAAACAATTTTGACCAAGTCCAAGTGTCCCTACCGGCTGATTGATGGTGACCGTCCCTCTTCAACTGGCCAGTGGCGATTATCGCTTTAGATAGCGTGACACATCGTTTGCTCGGCTGTAGTTACTAACGCTCGCCGATTGTTTTTGTTACAAACTAATTTTATCTGGCACGTAGGGCTAGGATAAAATCGAACAAAGTTTCCTAAGAAAAAGATAATAGGGAGCTTAATTTTTAGGCTTTATTGTTGATATTTTTAATTTGGCAATTTTAAGCCATCATTCTACCTTTCTAATGGTAGGTTAAGTATTTAAAAGTCAAATATTCTAAAGACTTGTTGACCCGGAGTTTTAATTCATCTAGGGTTGCCACACTTGCCACCCGTACTATAATATATTATAGTATTTATAGTGTAGTACTCCTTTTGACGGCCTCCTAGCCCCGTTGGTAGTGCCCCAGCCTACGAAGCAGGAGGTCCCGGGTTAAAATCCTGGTAAGGGCATTTATTTGTGAGTTTATCATAGATATTTGTTCCTGCTTTATGGATGTTTTCTTAGTATTTATCTATATATTATATATATCGTCGTCTAGCACCCACAACACAAGCCTTATTGAGCTTATTAGCTTTGGGACTAGGTCGATTTGTGTAAGATTGTCATTGATTGTGTGTTGTTGATATTTAATTACTATTTATTTAGTACTAAATTTTGACTTGACGTAGTGGTATGAACAATGCAAAATAAGCAACAATACTATATTTCTGGTATTTCACGAGGTTACAACAAGGTGTACTATATTTTTTCGTGTCGGTTTAACAAATACTATATTTGTCTCAAAAATACGTGGTAACCCTACATTCATCCTTTCTCTGACCTACTTACTACATATGATACAAAAAATGCATCAAATAAACACCAAATGATGCACATCCAAATTGCAACTAACTACTACTGTCTCTTGAAACAAGAATACGCCTCGTGCGTGTAATAATCTCGTAGCATCGACTCTTAATTCCATTACTGCGGTAAGTAAACTCAGGCAAAGCGGATCCGAGTACTTACTACCTACTTACTCCGGTAGCACCAAGCGTCAGACACCTAAGGCTTCGTGTTAAGACGCAGGCAATGGTTACGTGACATTGACACTCGTCAAGTATGTGGGATGATATATACTCCTATCATCCCACATACTTTTTGGTTGTTGTTTACTTCGACCATGTTTTATTGTATGTATGTAAACATCTTCAGGACACTGAATTTAACTACTTGGATGCTTGTTTACTTAAGATAACTTATAGGATGATTGTCGATTTATTAAAGATGTGAAAATTACTCTTTGTAAAGGTAAAAATCTAGTACGTATTAGATGTCTCTAAACCGTGAATTATATTTTAACTCTAAAGGCATAAAACACATACCCTATGTGCTATTTTTTATTTACATATGAATAAGTACAAATGACAAGAACGTTGAAATTACATTTATTTTCAATTTGATTTGAAAGAGCTCGCATTGAAATTTCATCAAAGAAAATACGAGTACGCATATCTTGCTATGCCGTTGCACCCGTCTATTCAGACGAGACAGGGAGGCATCAGATGTATGCAATTACTATGCATATTATTCAGACCAAAAATAAGGACGAACATATGTTGTCAATTTTACATATATGTCACCATACATAATAACCATTACGTAGTATAACTTGGCGTATCTAATAGTCTAAGCTAAAAATAGGCAAAACAAAATGGTGATACCCATTTTAGACCTACACACAAGACAAACCAGAGGTGTGTGTAAATATAAGTTTACGTATTTAAACATCTTTATAATAGCGTCTACAAAACTTTCACGAGGTTCACGAGTCGTTAGTCTCACCGATCTCGATTCAACCCGGTTTCAATGACTACGACATCTCGAAAAGCTATAGACGCTTAACGCCTACCGTGCCATACATTTGATATCTGGAAGATAAAATACCTACCGTGCATTCAGTATTTTCCAAATGAGCATCAGATATGGCTAAGGTTAACGCTGGCCCTATTCCACTAACATTCACTAACTCGGAGCTCCGTTAGCCTAATTGCTCGGCCGATGGGCGGGCGAGTGATGCGCTGTCACTCGCTGTCAACTTCACTACGCTTACGGAATACGCCCGTCGATACTAAGATCGATTCGGTGATAGAAATGCATGGTAACTAGTTCAAAACCATACGTACCGAGATACTTTAAATGCTAACAGAAAAGGATAAATCTTTTTTTTTCTTAATAAAATGGCTTTCTCCCTTTGTACACAGCAATGGGAATTCTGCCACGACGTTAATCACACTGTTATTTATTTAAATAAAATATAGGCAACGTTGTTCGATAGGTGTAAGGTGATAGCTGTTCCAGACAAACAAGACGTGGCGGCCATGCCAGGACAACCGTCCGTTACACGCGTTTTGAGACAAATTCGTCATTAGCTGGATCACCGCACAATAAAGCTATAAATATTACACACTAAACTACTAAATTGTGAAAAAAACAAAAAACTATTCCCAAGACGCCCACGCTACCCTGTGCTTCGAACAGAAGTCCAAAATGCTAATTAGAGACAACATTCCTGAGACTTCTTTTTTTTTAATAAGTTGTTTGCAGAATTACAGAATCTTTTGTACAAAGAAACCAGAAAGAAAATGAATCTGTATTTAGCGAAGAAAATATTTCTACCTAATCGCATCAAATCTCCGTCCTTTAAATGTCACTCAGTCTCTTATTTTGTCCAGTCTAATTACGATCCATCACGTCGGGCTGAATGGTATCACTCTGAACTGACCTTAGAACTAGACAGCTGATTCCTTTAATTAACGTCGAAATAACTATTTATTTACCCAGGATACAAACAAAAACATACAACATAAGTACATAAGAAAATGCAAAGACGTAAGTGAAAAGATGCACTTTACAATAGCTAATTAAAGATTATAGTTGATTACAGCTTACAGCTCTGAAGCCAGTAGAAGCCCTGAACAATGCCTCCTCTAGTCCAATAATAGCGTCCTTAATGAGATGTAAATGAGCAGAGAAACGCCGTCGCCGGCGCGTTATAATAACGCGTAACGACCTACAAGTCCGGATTAAGAAGCCCTTTGACTTAAACCTGGCTACCAAAGAAACTGACCAATCCACGAGCGTTCCTACCAAAGGAAACCGAACCTTAGAAATAATTGCGTTAAGTTCAATCTTGGACTATGATTAACGTTTCTTGGATGCGATGTGTGGTCGTTTTAGTATCACAATAGTGTGGCTATTTTGTAACTAATTGGCAGAAAGGGTTGCGAATTAACGTCAGGGCCGCGGCGTGTTGTGGCAGCCGGCTTTGTGCGCCGTAAATACTTCGCTTATAGGTTTCAATTATACAATCATGCAGATACTTAACGATGGGTGAATGCGTCCATTGGAAGCAAAGCTTCTTAATTAAATTAGATTCATTATCAAGGGTTCCTCATCTATAGTCTAGTCTTTTCAGTACGTGATATAAGTCAGTAATTCTCTCCGTATTTGAATTTCTAGCGAAGCCATACGTCAACCCTATTAACATGGAACATTTGGCCATTTACGGCGATCATTAGCATGTCAATCCTTGACATGCGTATGAGCAACGCCCGTTGCTGGTCCCATTACCAAGCCCACGATCGACCAATCAGAGCGGGCGATTGTTAACAGCCTGATTGAAAGCTATGCTCCGTTTCGCACGACATTATGCAAGCAGATTCCCGCATGAGATTAGACCGGGATCGCGTCGGTGCGGAGATAAGTATAACTTAGGAGACTGTCGGGGCAGTTCAGGCTATAGTATAAACGTCGATTATAATCCTTATTTACTTCCTGATCGTATTCTTGTTTTTTCTCGAAGGTTATACAAAATCTTGGCAATTATAACTATTCACTGTGGTACAGATAGAACATCCCAATGAAATGTAAATTTGTAATAAATGTTCTCTTTTCTATAATTTCTATACATATCTATAACGGGTGGAGTAGTGACGCACATTTCACCTGTAAACATTAGCGTTGATCAAATCGAATACTTCTAAGGTGTCTATTTCAAATAGTTAATATGTATCCGGCGGGCCTCTCATGAATCTTTTAAAATAAATTTCATCTAGCTGCTTCATTATACAGTTCGCACTAGCGATATAAGGCCGGGTACCTTTTAACCAGAGAAAATAGGAGGGAAACTGGAGCGAGTATCGGTGCACAATCGCTCTTGTGGCCCGACCCTTACTTTGAGGCTGCTATGTATTATGCATTCGCGAATATAGCCGCATAAAGCAGCGTCCGAATCAATTACAGCGCGGGGCTCGTTAGAAACGCATCACGCATGTAAAATAACCTGCGCGAGCGACTTTCTTGATCCTGGAACAATGGAGGGCCCAAATTGGGTGGTGATAGTGTCTTTTTGTTTCGGTTTATATCTATGACAGCTGGTGCGAGTATTGTTTGGAACTAGTTTAAATTTCTCTGTTCATTTTAAACAGTTTACACGTTCGTGTTGGTTTCGTAAGATAATCATTTGAGTCATAAAATTATTTCGAATAAATTGGTTGTTTTATTTTTAGGTATACAAGTCAATATACAAGGGCTTAAACGTACAATTTGTAAAGGCAAACGTAGCGACGATGACCCTCACTGTAAGAGGATTAACCCCTTTGCAGCCGCGTCTGAGAGCTCGCGAGAAGGCGTTACACATGTCGATACTTAACCCTACAGACAGCTGATTTATTTATAGCCGTATTGCGAGCATTCACACTGTGACAAATAACGACTGTTATAAAGATGCAAAATCCCAATTTATCTTAAGTAATCTTAACGTAATCTTAACCTTTGTTGCTCTCGATACTTTTTTGGTCTCTTCGAAGATTATATATGAGTCATCAAACAACAACGAGATTAACGTTAGGTTAATTTGTTACAGGTGGCAACCCTAACACTCCGCAGCCTCAGCCACAGCCACAAGGCCTAATCGTGGAGACAGGCAACGGCGCCAGCGTGCTTCAGCTGCCAGCCACTACGCTCGAGCAGATCCGCCACATCGCCTCCGACCCTGGAGCATCGACCTTGCGCCTCCCACCGCCCGCGCCTGAGCCGCCTGCCGGCGCTCGCGAGCTCGACTTCGATCTCTGCTACGTGTGCAAGCACTGTAAAGTAGCCTTCCCTTCGCCGGGACCGCTGCAAACGCACCAAGCTCGCTCGTGCTACGCGGGCCGTGAGAACGCACGTGGCGTTATAAGAGTCGTCCAGCCCGCGCTCGAGTGTCGCGCCTGCCCCGGGGAACGCTTCCGCACTGGAGTAGACTTCCGACGACATGCGGAGACAGAAGCGCATTTGAGGAACGCAGCGCCACCTCCGCCTCCTCCCGCCGAACCTTTGACGCACGAGATGGAGGACGTGGTGAACCAGATCACGCTGTTGGCCGCGCGCGCCGCGCAAGAAACCTCTCCGAAGGATTCCAACGCCAACTTCTGCGTGCCTAGCCCCCGCTTTGCCCCGCCCGGCGAACTACCCCTCGCCAGCGCCGGACACTAATCCTAATCTGACGAAATGTATAGTTACTATCCTAGAGCCCCTCGCTCTCTCCGTTGTCCGACAACGCAGCAGTTCACTATTAGCTCTTAACGCTTCTTTTCGTTGATGAATGTCGCCGCGGAAGCGGCACTTTCCTAATGAAACATTTAAAGCTTTTAGTTTAAGTATTAGGTTAATCATGAGCCGACCGTCGTCCCGTTTATGAATCTAGTCGGCGTTTAGCCGGCGGGTTGACGGCGCCGCCGCCGCGCGCCGCGCACTGGGAGGCGGCCGCGGCGAGCGCCGCGCGGCCGCGAATCGCGTGCGCACTCATATCATACGTTAGACAGGTTTTATTATATACGTTTATCGTGACAGCACGCGACCGCGGCCTCGCCGGCGCATACTCTTCTGTAACATCAACTCCCAGGAAAGCAAGTTCCTATCTTTATGGCATATAATATTATCGATATTGATAATTACGATTTAATTATTGTTTAAAGCTATGTAATACATACATATAATCGTTCTAATTTTAGGCATAGATACGTTCTCGTAAGAAGTTCCTGACGCATCGTAAATGTATGAAGATATATATAGTGATATACGTATATGATTTTTTTAAACATGAAGCGAAGTTAGGTACGTATGTTAAGCAGTAGAGCGGTGGCGGCCCCGCGCGGGTCCCAGCTCGCCGGGCGCGCGCCTGTACTCGAGCGGGCTGCCGCGCGTTGCCTTTCAATGAAAGTGATGTCTGTGCAGGCCACGGCCGCGCCCGAGCCGCCCGCGGGGGCGCGACACCGCGTAGGCTTATTGGTAACGGTTAATTATAATTATTATCGTAGCAAACTTTTCCAAAACGAACGAACTCGAAACTCGGGCTGCGCGCCAGCGCTCAGCCTACCTCGCAAACAAGTGAGTTTATTTTGGAACTAAGTGTGATTCTTGAATTTTTATTGATATAGTAATGATTATTAGTAGTGGCGTAAGTGAGTCCAAGGGCATGGAGGTACATGCGGCGCAGCGCCGGCGACGCGGCCCTCTCGCATGTACATTCATCACTTTACCGTGTGCGTGGAGTCCCTTATATTTTCGATGGCACAGATCAAGTTATTTGAAATATTTTACATATTTACATTTTATCTAGTGGAGTTTACTACAATATTTTATCTACGAGTGAATCCTACTACAACATTGATTTGTTTTTTAGTAAAGTGCAATGTTTTATTCCACCGGTTACCGGAGGTCCTTGTTATCCTATAGGTATGTATGCAATGCCTGCGTGCGCGTCGCCTCCGCCTCCGCTCCTCGCTCCGCTCGCCGCTCTGCTCACTACTGGAGCTAGACCAACGTTTTTATTAAAAATTTTATTCTAAACTCAATATTGAGGGAATTATAGCGAAGAGCGCCCCCAGTAGCTAAGTAACGGAGACGGACTCCTTGGAGACATGGGGAGATGACACTGACACCCTTTCAGCAGGCTGACATGTAATAAAATTCTTCACGGCGATTATGGAAATTGGAATTCTCGACAAGAAAATAACATCATATAACATCAAATGATTAGTTAAGACTATTGCTCTTATTACAAAGTGAGCATAATAAATTAGAATTATAATGATGCTCTAAAACAAATGTCGTCTGAGTTGCGCGGCTGCAATAATATTTCGGTAGCCATAATATTGAGTAACAGTAACTAACATTTTTTTTGTCCCAAAAGTTGTAGTTAAAATCACTACAAGTCTTACTACTCTTTGATTCAGTCATAGCTGTCAACTGCCAAACATGGCGCACAAAATTTGTTGGCGCACAACATCTAGTAGAATACATAATAAATCAATGAGCCATAACAATGAAATCGGGTCATGTTGGAGGTGGAGACGCCGCGCCCGCAAGCCTGACGCGAAGGCGCGCGTTACTACAACATATTATTTTATTTAGTGCGTTGAGAATGAGTTAAGACTAAGTATTACGAGCGACTGCTCGTGCGGTAGTTGTTGAAGTTGTGTTCGCCCGCGCTCCGCGCCGCGCCGCGCCGCGCCGCGTCGGGCCGCGTCGGGCCGCGCCGGGCCGCTCTAGGTTCCCTAGGAGTTTTATTTGGATTGGTTTTGTAATCGGAAGTATGTAAGTTTGAGTTAGTGTAGGTGGACAGATCGGTAGTGCGATTGTGTCTCCGCGGACGTGAGCCCGCGGAATGAATCATGGTTCCTATGTATATTTCAATATTATCGCATCTAGAGTTTCACTATACTTTCCGAATACAAATTTTAATATTTAAGATTAATTCGGATTAGTCTGTTGTATCTGCTGCAGAGTGCCGCCACGGCCATGTTATTTGTTTATTTGTATAGGATACTTCTCCTTGTTTTATCATTTGTCTAAGTGTAATCTCAGTGTACCTTGATATTAATTATTATATTTTTTGTTATTCTATAAACATGAAAGTGTGTAGACTGTCCTAATGCTATAGGTAATGTTGTTTACGAATAAGTTTACGATCGTAAAAAGGTAGCACTTGTGTCTATCATAGTTCCTAATACTGCGTAAACGAGAACTTATTTTAAAAATTCTTTACTAGTGAAATATACCGTTCCTACTATTTTAATCTATCGAAAAATGTTATACTGATCCAAATGAATAATTTTCAAATTGTAATATTTTATTGATGCTTTGAAATGTCAATTTGTTCTCAATTTGTTGATTGGTGTGATTTGGTAGCAAATGTTTGTCACTTTTCCGAGAAATATTGTTTAGGTGATTTCGTAGCGTTTAGTTTCTTGTACCGCATGGCTGCGCGTAGGCCTCTACGCGCTACGCGCTACGATCGCCGTAGCCACAACAGATAACGAATACATTGTCAAGTGTAAATGGTAAAAATAAACTCAAAGTTAGTTTATCAGACTACGGAGTTTTATTTTACTGTCCTTGATTTAACTGCTTGTACGAGTATTCATAATAATGCAAAAGGTTACGAGTATATACGAACGAAGTCTTCACTATAACTGGCAGAGGTACTCGAAGGACGCGTTTTCCTCATATTAGAAGTCTCAAGCGCAAGGGGACGTTAACGAGAAACAAGCATTTGATAATAAAGGTAAGTATCGTTAGAGAAACTACTATATGTAAGTTGACAATTTGAGTGGCTGGGGGGTGAGTTTTAATGATGCATTAGGTACTATATACTTTTTAACCGACTTCAATTTCATAGAAGGAGGAGGTTCTGTATTCGGTTTGGTGTTTTAAATTCGTCGGGATCTTTGTTTTTGCTTTTTTTTATATGTATGTTCACCGATTACTCGAAGACGGCTGGACCGATTTGGATAATTATTTTTTTGTTTGAAAGAGTATACTTCAAAGTTGGTCCCATTGTAACCTGGTCAGAATCTGATGATGGGATGCTGGATAAATCGAAGGAACTCTTATAATAATAGGCACACCTATAATGATTTGAGTATTTTTCTACAGCAGCTCGAGCATTTGCTTTCGGAAAGGTGGAGGCTAGGTGAAGTCGGTTCTTTCTGTTTAAAATTATTTTGATGTATGTTCACCGATTACTCCGAGACCCTTGGTCCGATTTAAAAAAATATTTTTTTGTTTGAATGTAAGGTGGTCCGACATAAATGGTGCTGTTCTGATGATGGGATCCATGATGGATTGAGGGAACTCCTCAATTTTTAAAGGCACATGTATGGTGATATGGGTGTTTTCTGAAATGCACCTGATAATGACGATTGTTTTGATGATAATAAAGTTAATTTTGTTTATATAGAATGTTCAGCGATTACTCCGAGACCCGTGGTCCGATTTGAGCAATTATTTTTTTGTTTGAACGAAACTACCTCCAAGATGGTCCCACATTAATCTGGTGCTGTTCTGATTATGGGATCCATGAAATCCTCAATTTTTAAAGGCACATGGTGATTCGGGTGTTTTCATAAGCAACTCGCTTGAGGAAATGCTTATTTCCTCTCGAAAACCACCAATTTAATGGAGCGGACCTAATGATGAAGACCACATGTGATATGTGGAACTTTCCTTGCATTAAGTGGGTGTATTATGAACTTTTTCAACCGACTTACAAGATTACGAAGGAGGAGGTTATCAATTCGTCGGGATTTTTGTTTTTGCAATTTTTTTTTTGTGTATGTTCACCGATTATTAGAAGACGGCTGGTCCGATTTGGAGAATATTTTTTTTGTTGGAAAGAGTATACTTCACAGTTGGTCCCATTGTAACCAGGTCAGGATCTGGTGATGGGATCCTGAAGAAATCGAGGGAACTCTTCAACTATTATAGGCACACGTATACATAGTGATTTAAGTATTTTTTTACAGCAGCTCGAGCATTTGCTTTTGGAAGGGCGGCAAGGTGAAGTCGGTTCTTTTTTGTTTAAAATTATTTATATATCTTCTCATAACTTCACTGATACACATCCCCTAAAAATGGAATAATAAAAGCTTCAAAATAAATAAGCCGTAAAAGGATAAAAAATCATTTTATTATTTCATATAAACAATATAATGATTTAGTTTATCCTTTGACAGTTTATTTAAATTTTTATTTTTACTTCAAACACATGAGTTGGTAAGTTTGATAACTATATGCGTTACCAAACTTACCAACTCATATGTTTGAAGTCGGTGCCAAGCCAAATTTGGAAGACTTAATTATTACGAAGTTCGTAATACGAACGAGGCCATAATGTGTTCAGTGAATTGTTCTTCATACTATAGAACTAATCTAATACGGTATATATTGCACGTATGTAGGTATTCATTTATTTCGACCATGCGTTAAGTTTTTATTATGGACTAAGAGCCCGCCTCGTCAGATATGACACAATAATGAGAGCAACAAAACCAGTCTGGTTAGATTGCTATGCTACCCTTATTGCTAGATCCAGGTATCTGGCAGCTTTAAATGGGTGGACATCAGAGTGACAGACTAGCAAAATTTCTGAATTGGAAAATAGTAATACCTAAATAGATAAAAACTGCCGAAGCTGTCTCAGGTATAAAGGACACGGTCTATATTTTAACATTAGAACAAAAAACATTGCGTATTATTTCGGAAACAGAAACAGTAGGCGACAAAATATGAATTACATTATACGTCGTTTTGGACTACTTTCCCCCATCAGAAAGCTTTGGCAATGATGTTAGCTAATTATTTATATAATTCCTCATTATACTGCATCAAAACCAGAACTCTAGGATTTGTATTCTTAAAGTGGTTTGCATTCTTTGACCTCCACCACTTTACAGCTTCCAGATGTCCGGATCTAGAAATAAGCATAATAACGTGCAGCAAACTAACGTGAGGAGTTTCGTCGCTCTCATTATTGTGTCATATCTGACGTGGCTAGCTCTCCGTCTATTATTGTATGTAGTCAATTTGAAACATACTCAAGTAATACCAACACAAACCCTACATACCTTTCAGACAACAGTGACGTGTTCCAGTGGTTATAGAATCTAAAAATCCGTATCCTTACTTCCCTATCACAAGTGCGAAAGTAACGTCTGTCTGTCTGTTACCTCTTTATGCTGAAACCGCTGAACAGATTTATATGAAATTAGCTATGGTAATAGTTTAAGCCCCGGAAAAGAGACAGGATTGTTTTTATCACAGAAATTACCACGGAAAAATGGGACGGAATTGTATGTGATCTCATTTAATGTTTGCCATTTTATTATAAGTAGTCGCGTACGAAGTCGCGGGCAAAAGCTAGTATAACTAACTGAAGAATAATTCCATACGAATTTAATCAATAGCGAGACACTAGCCAATTCGGACGCTTTAAGATTTTAACGGCCTTCTAGTCCAGTCGGTAGTGACCCTACCTAGGAAGCATGCAGGTTCGAATCCTGGTCAGGGCATTTGTTTGTGTGTTTATCACAGATATTTGTTCCTGAGTTATGGATGTTTCTATGTATTTAAGTATTTATCCATATTTATCTATTATATATTTCGTCGTCTAGTACCCATAACACAAGCCTTATTGAGCTTACTGTGGGCCTAGGTCGATTTGTGTAAGATTGTCCTATAATATTTATATTTATATTATTTATATTTATATCATATTGATATCATACATATGTATTTTATCACATTTAAATATGCCAATTGCTACTAAATTCAAAGAGTGCACCTTAGATTCCAATACAATGAAATGAAAAAAAATGTCTTGAAAATCTAACTTGCTTAACAAACACAGCGAAGAGAATATGCCCTCAAGATTTGAGGAGTTCCCTCGATTCCTCATGAATTCCATCATCGGAACTGCGTTTTGACAAAAACGAGACCAATATGTATGTGTATACATACAATCAAAAAATATATTTCTAAATCGGTTCAGACATAACTGAGTTATGAATAACAAAAATAAAAAAAACATACAACCGAATCGAGAACCTCCTCCTTTTGAAATCTTGATATCGGTTAAAAAGGAGCGATTTTCATGACCTTACAATAGTAGGTAGTTTATGTGACTAATGAAGGGCATAGGTCGAGTGTGGTTTTATAAAACGAACGAATTGAGTACATTACTTTATCTATACACATATTGTAAGTTCTCTAAAACGTGTTCGAAAACGGTAGGCAATGGCTAGCATTACCACGACCGATTTTACTATGATAAGCTTTTTATCTGTGGCAGTAACGTAATTTTAACTTTTCATGCTCAAATATTGATGTGCTATGAGTTTTGATAACATAATGTACACCTGCACCCTCCCGCACATCCGCCGACAGCCCGACACGCGCCTCCCCGACACAATCGAGTTGGTCATGGCGGTGCAATGGCGGCCATTCTATGGTTTCCGAATACGGCATTTTGGATAAATAATATGAGTGTAGATAAAGCAGTGTATGCAACTGTACGTAATTAGGCCTTATTACGTAACAGTTACATAAACTACTATTATCTACACACGTATTATCACCCCTCAACGTGTTGCCAGCCATTTCACACCCATGGTCAACTAGATTTTAAATCATAACCAACTAGATTGTCATAAGTTCGAAATAATTTATATAAATTATTTGGAACTTATATATTATTACCAAATACTTTAATTACATTCAAATTTCGAACATCATCTGGATCGGTATACTTACCAGAAGACGTACGAAATTTGAATGTAATTAAAGTATCGGTCATCGATATTGTAAAGTAAATTTTACGATGCACCACAGATACAGGTTTCTTAATATAGGCCGTTAGCTTATCGTTTCTGAACAAGAACATATTATAGGGAAATTATGATATGGGTGGAGATAAAGCTTATTAATGGGTAGGGTACTATAGACAAATAATAAATAATTATGTAATTAGGTACAGTACGTTTTTTTTTTCTACTCGTCGACTATAATGCTCGAATTGAAACTTTGTAAACAGAACTACTAGCGCATACTTTTCGATGGAGCTTTTATGATCGCAAATTTTAAATAGCATCGTCGTCTATGCTGAAATGGATGTTCATACAATATTATATAACGGTCGGGGAGGAGGACGGTCCTCCTCCCCGACTGCCGGTACGATCCACCCGGAGATCGAAGTTACTAAATTGTATAGAGGGAGCAGGTTGTGTAAGGCATTCGTCGAACTTAATTGCCTATTTTGAGCACTCGTAGAAAAAGTATTGTATACAATAGTGACATAATTAAGCTTTTCAATCTGGTACCTCACTTCACTTCGTAAGCACGGTAAATACTCGACTGAAAAGCTCTCCATTATGTAACGATTGTATAATATACGGATACTGTAGTGTTCCTAAGCATAGATAAATAATTACTTAATACACTCGCGAGCAAATAATACGGGTCAGTGACAAAAACCCTTATATTTTGCAAATTAATAGCGGTATGTGCAGAAAACTAACTGTGTATTAAAGAGAATTTAATATCGAATTAAATTGAACCTTCAATGTTCTACAAGAATTCTGGAAAAAGTTTTATTTAAAAAAAAGTCGAATTTGGTACCAAATTCAAATTAAGCTTATTTCACTTATGATTGTTTTCTCACTTTTGTTTTCAATCTGTCAAAGCAAAATGATAAAAGGCAGTTTTTGTTGACTTTGATGGTCATTATTGAATTACTATCATGTCGCTAACACAAGATGAATGTACACGTATCGTCACTTTGTTACAAGAACGCAGAAGTCAGAGATATACAGCAAGAAGAACAGGCGTGTCACTATCTACCGTGCAGAGAGTCCTCCAACGTTTCCTACAAACTGGCAGGAACCTTCGAAGACCAGGAACCGGCAGGCCGAGATGTACTACGGCTAGAGAAGATCGATTTATTGTAATAACAATGCTCCGAAATCGGCATCTCACTGCAGTTGAAGTCAAAAACCAACTTCGGGAGACCCGAAGAGATGACATCAGCGAGTGGACTGTAAGGCGGCGGCTTCGTGAAGCTAATTTGACCCCACATAGACCGGCAAATGGCCCAAAACTTGACAGAGGGCATCGAACTGCAAGGAAACTTTACGCACGCGAATACAGGCGATGGGGTGCCGAAGAATGGGCAAGAATTATCTTTTCTGACGAATCCAGATTTATGCTCTATGCACATGACGGGCGGCGAAGAGTTTACAGACGGCCAGGTGAACGTTTTATTCCAGCCTGTTTTGAAGAAAAAGTTGCTTTCGGCGGTGGGTCTGTTATGGTTTGGGCTAGAATCTCTTCAGAGAGTCGCACGCAATTAGTTTTGATAGAAAATGGAACGTTAACTAGTGCCAGGTATGTGGAAGAGATTCTTAATGAGCATGTAGGCCCATATTTAATTAATATGGGTGAAAACTCAATGTTCATGCATGCCAACGCCAGGCCACACACCGCACAGATTGTGGAAGATTATTTTGAGGAGGTTGGCATCAACACTATGAACTGGCCCTCGAGAAGCCCGGACCTAAATCCGATTGAGCACGTATGGGACGAGCTCGGAAGGCGTGTAAGAAATCGAAACGGCCTTGAGGTCTATATAACCTCAAAAAAACTGAATGTAGAAGGACTATGGGGCCCCACTACATATTATTTGCCCTTCGTAAAAACCATATGTCATGTCCGAATTAAAGAATAGTTTGCCATGTGAACCGACTAGCGCTCGGCGTCGAAGAGTTGCCAGGCTCAACGATGTTAAATTAGAGACTGGTGAAGATCCCAATGCGAATCAAAATAAAATGAAGATTGCAAAGAAGAAACAAGAAGAAAGCATTAACTTGAGTACTTGGAACGTCAGGGGACTAAATAAAAAAGGTAAACTAGAAAATGTTATAGCAGAAATGGTAAGGTTAAAGATAGATATAATGGGGATTAGTGAAACAAAATTAGTTGATAGCGGAAGAATTGACAAAGACGACGCCACGCTGTTCTATACGGGAAATCCATCTGATCAAAAATCGAACTACCATGGAGTCGGTATTATCGTGAGCAATGAAATATGTATCGAATGTTATTCACTTCTCTAATAGATGCATGATGCTTAAAATCAGTGCTCAACCCTTCAACCTCAACATAATACAAGTGTATGCCCCTACATGTGATGGTGATGATCATGAAGTGAAAGAATTTTATGAGTAAGTAAACCAAATATTAAAGTCAGTAAAATCACAGGATATCAACATAATAATGGGGGACTTAAATGCAAAGGTGGGACAAGGAGAAGAAGGAAAAATTGTGGGGAAATTTGGCTTAAGGAAAAGGAATGAAACAGGAGATAGTCTTGTAGAATTCTGTTCCGAAAACAACTTGGTAATTACAAATACATGGTTCCAACATCCTGCGAGACGACTCTACACATGGCGCTCACCAGCTGACAAACCATCACACATTGTAAGAAACCAGATTGATTATATTATGATAAAGGGCAGATTTAGAAACTCCATAATTCAAGTCAAAACATATCCCGGGTCTGATGTAAAATCTGACCATAACCCTGTTTGTGCCAAGATGTATTTAAAATTAAAGAAATTGAAAGCGCCATCCAACATAATGAAAGTTGACTTAAGCCGCCTTAAAGATGAGACAGTTAAGACTTCAGTGAGTGTTAAACTTAACAATTGTGTTAAACCTATATGCGAGAATAAGAAACATAACATCAGAAGAACTAACTAGTAAAAAGGCGGGAAAGCGTCAAGAGTGGATGTCCAATGATATATTACTACTAATGAACGAAAGACGGACTTATAAAAACATAAATGAGGATAAATTATAATGAAATAGACATAAGAATTAATAGGAAAATCAAAGTTGCAAGTGACCAGTGGTTAGAAAATAAATGTAAAGAAATATAAATATTACAACAGAAGCACGATAGTTTTAATTTACATAAACAAGTAAGAGAGTTCACAAACACGAATAAAAAGAGAGCTCAAAGTACACTTGTAAACCAAAATGGAAACATTGTTGTTGATAAAGAAGAAGCCTGCGAAGTCTGGGAAGAACATGTTCAACAACTTTTTAAAGATGACAGGATACGGACTGAGCCCTGAACATATGAAGAGTGGAAAAGCACTGGGTCCCGATGGAATTGCCGTGGAAGTATTGAAATTGATACACGAATATAATTTAGATGATATAATTTTATTATTTAACAAATTTTATGAATCAGACAATATGCTCCCTGAAGACTGGCTCTTGTATATATTCACACCATTACCTAAAAAGGCTAATGCTAAAAGTTGCGGCGATCATCGGTTGATCAGCGTTATGAGTCATTTCCTAAAGGTATTTCTAAAAATTATACAAACAAGAATCTATAAGAAAATAGAAGAAAACATAAGTGACACACAATTTGGGTTTAGAGCCGGACTAGGTACTAGAGATGTTTAGTGGCAGTTCAAGTTTTGGTAAAAAGATGTCTAGATGTTCAAGCAGATGTTCACATGTGCTTCATCGATTTCAAAAAAGCATTTGACAACGTTAATCATGCTAAATTAATTACAATTTTGAAATCTACCGGAATAGATGGAAATGACATTAAATTTATAGATAACTTATATTGGAAACAAAAAGCTAAAATCAAAATGAATAACGTTTTAACTAAAGAAGTCCAAATAGAGAAGGGCGTAAGGCAGGGCTGTATCCTGTCACCCTGCTTATTCAACCTGTACTCGGAGATGATATTTAGAAATGCTTTTGACGAACTTGATCTTGGGATCCGTGTAAATGGCAAACGGATACAGAACATTCGCTACGCTGATGATACCGTCTTGTTAGCTACTAACCCTGAGGACCTTCAAATAATGCTGCAAAGACTGAGTAACACACTTTTGGAATATGGACTTAAGATAAACACGAATAAAACAAAACACATGATTGTTAGTAAAACCCCAGTTTCAGAAACAATAAGACCACTATCCTTAGATAACAAAATTATAGACAGAGTAAAAAGTTATAAGTACCTGGGTTGTTGATTAAATGAAGACTGGGAGTCAGAAAAGGAAAGTCGGACAAGAATTAAGATAGCCAGAAACACCTTTCAGAAAATGAGGAAACTTCTAACTAACAGAAAAATAAACCATAAACTGAGGTGGCGAATGGTTAAGTGTTACATCCTTCCAATTCTAATGTACGGTTCTGAAAGCTGGACCCTGAAAAAGAATTTGGTCTTAAAACTAAGGGCTTTTGAAATGTGGATTTATCGAAGGATGCTCGAAATTAAATGGACGGATAAAATAACTAATATCAGAGTTTTGGAAATAATGAAAAAAACCGGCCGAATGCGAGTCGGACTCGCGCACCGAGGGTTCCGTACAAACCTATAACAAGCAAAAGTTGTAGTATGTTTATTACTTATTTAAATTTAATACCTCTACGCGTTTACGAGGAAAAAGGTAGTAAGTTTAAAATTTCAAAAAATATTTTTTGTATGATTTTACTGAAAATGTCTACTTTTCGTAATTTTTCCTTTGTCTGTGCTATATGAAGTTTCTTCGTGCCAAGTTTCAAGTTTCTGAGTTTACGGGAAGTACCCTTTAGGTTTTGAGTTTCTTGCAAGTACTCAGTTTCAAAATATGCGACTTAAATTGCTACTTCTTTTGATTGCGTTCACATAAAAGTTTGATTTTCCTACATCGGAAAGGTCCTATAGCCCTGAGTATTTAACATGAATTTCAATTTAATACCTCCACGCGTTTACGAGGGAAAAGGTAGTAAGTTTAAAATTTCAAAAAATATTTTTTGTATGATTTTACTAAAAATGTCTACTTTTCGTAATTTTTCCTTTGTTTGTGCTATATGAAGTTTCTTCGTACCACGTTTCAAGTTTCTGAGTTTACGGGAAGTACCCTTTAGGTTTTGAGTTTATTGCGAGTACTCAGTTTCAAAATATGCGACTTAAATTGCTATTTCATTTGATTGCGTTGACATAAAAGTTTGGTTTTGCTACATTTGAAAGGTCTTATAGCACTGAGTATTTGACATGAATTTCAATTTAATACCTCCACGCGTTTACGAGGAAAAAGGTAGTAAGTTTAAAATTAAAAAAATATTTTTTTGTATGATTTAACCAAAAAATGTCTACTTTTTGTAATTTTTCCATTGTCTATGCTATATGACGTTGCTTCGTGCCAAATTTCAAGTTTCTGAGTTTACGGGAAGTACCCCGTAGGTTTTGCAAGTGCCGAAAAACTCTAAAATTTGCAGCATAAACGACTGTATCTTTTGATTGCGTTGGCTTTTAAGTTTGATTTTTTCACAGCTTCAAGGGACAATAGATCTGAGTATTTGATATAAATTTCAGTTTGATACCTCCACGCGTTCCTGAGAAAAATGGTCTTGATAGACAGACAGACAGACAGACAGACAGACAGACAGACAGACAGACGGACAACAAAGTGATCCTATAAGGGTTCCGTTTTTTCCTTTCGAGGTACGGAACCCTAAAAAGGACCTAGAAGTAGTATTAACAATTAAGAAAAGAAAAACAGCATATTTTGGTCATATATACAGAAATAATAAATACAATCACATTAAAAACATAATTAACCATCTTAAGAACACTAACAGTACTGGTTATGATGGTATTAGTACAATTATAGTAAAAAAAAGTAGCAGAGATAATCTCACCTGTTCTTAGTCATATTATTAACTTGTTGCAGTAAAACACTTCTATAATTGCATTAACACGTTTAATTTTGAAGATAGAGTAAATTATTTAAAATTAGCAACAATAATCAGATTATTTAAAATTAGCACTTCACGTAAAAATGACGATAACGGTATCTATATAAAGATATTTCACATTCAATAACTTCCTTAGTGGTTAGTATGTAATTAAATTACAATAATCAGAATATTTAATATTAGCACTTCACATAAAAATGACGATAACGGTATCTATATAAAGATATTTCACATTCAATAGTTACCTTAGTATCGTAAACGTCTACTTTCCGCACAAAAGGAAAATAAAAAACCGGCCAAGAGCGTGTCGGGCCACGCTCACTGTAGGGTTCCGTAGTTTTCCGTCCGTCACAGTAAGTGTCCCCACTTAAGAGTTAAAATAACACCGCCATGTAGGATATGATATGAGCGTTCCACGTACAGCGACATCTATCGGCAAATTAAGTAAACTAGCGCGCGAGCATAAAGTATGGAAGATGATTTTTATGGGATAATTCTTTATTGCGTGAACCGATTTTCACCGTTTTTACTTTATTTGAAAGCACGTCATTTCATTGTAATTTTGTAGAAATTACAGGTACAATAAACACCTGCTTATACGGTTAAATTACAAACTTAGTTCAGAAATTATTTTGTATTTTTTTTTCAAAAACTATTCATCTTATCAAGTTCAAAATAATTTTCCTAGAAAGTTTTTATAAAGTTCTACTTTTGAGATTTTTTTCATATTTTTAAAACTTATGGTTCAAAAGTTAGATGGGGGGGGACGCATATTTTTTTACTTCTGGAGCGATTATTTCCGAAAATATTTACATTATCGAAAAATGATTTTAGGAAACCCCTATTCATTTTTAAATACCTATCCAATATTATATCACACGTTAGGGTTGAAATGAAAAAAAAAAATCACTCCCCACTTTACGTATAGGGGAGGTACCCTAATAAAAAAATAATTTCCACTTTTTATTTTACCACTTTGTCGGCGTGATTGATATACATATTAGTACCAAATTTCAGCTTTCTAGTGCTAACGGTCACTGAGATTATCCGCGGACGGACGGACGGACGGACGGACGGGCAGACATGGCGAAACTATAAGGGTTCCTAGTTGACTACGGAACCCTAAAAAAGAGGGAGTACTAGCAAAACTAGTAAGTACAAATAAAGACTCGGCTGGTAATTTGGCTGCGGGAAAATAATGGATTAATGAGGCGGGTGATATGGATGGTGACAGATGATTCGCTGACTGAACGTAGCCTAAATTCAAGAGCCAGGTATTTGTACGCCCGTCAAATGAGGCAAATAGAATTTTGGGAAGATTTTGGCAAAACAACAAAAAAAGCTATTATGGCACAAAAACACTGGATACAAAAAAAAAGGAATCGGATTTATAACGTTTAAAAAAAATGTAAATAAAATGATATTATCGAAAGTCAGGAAATGGTCAAGACTGTAACTGAATTTAAAATAAGTTCGTGGGCAGGCGCCCCCTTTGGTTTAGGCGGACCCAACAGCTCGCTGAACCCTCTGTCTCACTTGGAGAGCCACGCTGGATGCGGGCTCTAATTCTCCGACGACGGTGAAGAACCACGCGGAACACGCGGCGGTTGCAGATCGTCTCGCAAGTCCGGCACCCATAAGCGCCTTCCGGAGTCCTCCCGGCTCAGACGGTCCCACTGGCGGCCTCTCGGCGGGCGCTACCCGCACCCTCAGACACGGCCGAAGGGGAGCACTGGGTATTGGAAAACCTACACCGACGGCCACCCTCTTCTAGAGAATTAAGCAACTGTGGTAAACACTTTCCGGGAACAAAAAAAGGATTTACACAGGAAAATTAGCAGGTAATTCCTGTGTTTTTCTTTAAAAATCTCTCCGTCGATCTGACACTTCCAATCAAAATCAACTTTTCTCCGTTTTTGACAATCTGGAATACCTCAAAAATTCATATTCAATTTTATAACTGCCAGTCGTGTATCACAAAATGCGGACTGATATAAGCGCCATCTACCCGTAATGCCGTGAATCACAATGTACGCTTTTTTATATATCAACCTAGCCTTAGACCTTCCTTAGACACGGAAGTTCTGAAGAAAGTCGACAGATGTAGTACGATAAACGTAGCGTCATGCTACAGCATCTCCCTACCAAACAAAGAAACAAACAAGCAACAACACAAGAAAACACAAGAAAACTAACCCCAAGCAACAAAAAAACACAACTTAATGCTAAGCCCAAAAAAGGTACAACAAGAGAACCCTAAACGAATTCCAAAAAAACAAAACCAACCAGTTATTAACATTACCCCTAAAGACTAACCTAATAGATTAACAAGATGACAAAACGCCAACCAACGCGTCACGCGGTCCAAGACGTGACGGCCGGGATAGGACAGAAACTGCACCTGGCCACAGATCTTAATCCCTCACATCGAGTCATCAAATTATACAACCAGGCTATCATAGACCGGGAAAGATAAACGAAGCCTTAAGAAAGTCAAATCTGGAAAAAGGAGCAAGGAAACGCTTAAACGAAAACAAAAAAACGATAAAAAACGAATCAAGCAAGGATTACCGATAAGGGAAGGGCGGACTAAAGCGCATTTTAGAATTTTGAGAAATCTGAACGGGCCGAAAGAAGAAACTATTTTAAGATATCTTTAATATGATAGGTACCGATGTGCTCGGAATCGGTATCAGCCAGTACATATACCTGTGGAGACACCCGTCTAACCACACGGCACCGAACGAAACGTGGAGCGAATTTACCGCCTCGAAAAGGATCAGCGGAGCCACGCTGGAAATTCCTACGCCAAACGATTTGGTCACCAACGATTCTTGGCGAAGAACGGTTCGTGTTGAACTTGGCGGCGTTACGATGAAAGGCCAAAGCCATCGAATCAGAAACTTTATCGTACACCTCACGAAGCGTCTGAAGATTCGAAGCGCGTTCCATCCGGCTGAGTTCCACATCTTGGTCCACAACCTGATTCTCAACACGTTCACGAATCATTGACAACTCGCGACCGTACATCAAAAAATTCGGTGTATAAGCAGTAGCCAAATTTATACAAGAATTAAAATAGAGAGCGACCCGATGTAAATGACCCGACCAACTGCGTTGGTCATTTTCAACTAAAATGCTCAAAGTAGTAATCACGACCTGGTTATATCTCTCCACAACATTCGCTTGTGGCGAATAATATGGGGTATAACACGGACCTGGAATATTATAGCTCGCCAGGAAATCCAGAAATTGACGACTATAAAAAACTGTAGCGTTGTCACAGAGAATGTTAGTAGGAACACCGTACCGCAAAATAACCTCCGACTCTAATGCCGTCGATATTGATCTCGCATTCACCAACTTTAACGGAACCAACCAAACGAATTTGATAAAAACGTCAACCAAAGTCAAAATATAACGTTCATACCAAGGATCTCCAGAAGGAGCCACGCCACGCGCAAACGAGATAAGCCCAACCTGAGCGCGGGACAAGGCGTCAGGAATAACATTAAGGACACCTTTTCTATGTTCAATCCCAAAGTTATATTGGGAAATCAAAGTTGCCCAACGAGCCAAGCGCCCGGTAGGATTATCAAGGGTGATCAACCATTTAAGAGCAATATGGTCAGTAATGATCTTAAACCTCATTCCATCGAGATACCCGCGGAAATGCTTTATGGAATCAACAACAGCGAGAAGCTCATGTTCGGTTGTCCCGTATCAACGTTCAGCTTTAGTGAATAAACGAGAATAATAAGCAATTGGATGTTCAACGCCGTCCAACTCTTGAGCCAGGACCGAGCCTAAGCCAACCTGGCTAGCGTCACATTGAAGGATAAAAGGTTTCGAAAAATCCGGGCAAGCCATCAACGGAGCGCTCATCAAGGCATCCTTCAATTTAGAAAAAGCTTCACTGTTATCGTTCCAATCGGTGGGATAACGTCCCTTTCTCTTACCGATAAGTGCCGTCAGAGGAGCAATAATCGAAGAAAAACCATCAACGAAACGGCGATAATACGAACACATACCAATGAAAGCACGTAGAGACTTGGCAGAAGAAGGGGTAGGGTAATCCCTAATAGCTTCTAATTTCTTCGGATCAGTTTGAAGACCACGCTCATTAACGATGTAGCCGAGATACTTCAATTCAGACTTACAAAACTCGCACTTATCTAAATTAACCGTAAGACCAGCTTCCTTCAACCTATCACGAACCTTACGAATAAGCCGCATATGACTGTCAAAATCACGAGACACCAAAATCAAATCATCAACATAGCCGAAGATAAAATCCTCAGACTCAGGGGTATATTCAAAATTGACAATCATGTCAGTAAGCCTCTGCATCTCGGACGCAGCGTTGGTTAAACCAAAAGGGAGACGAACGAATTCAAAGAGACCCCTTTGGGGTACAATAAAGGCCGTCTTCTCACAACTGGCCTTATCAGCTAAGGGGATTTGCCAAAAGGCGCTCCTAAAATCCAACGAAGTTAGATATTTGGCACCTCGTAGGTTATCAAGGATGTCCTGGACGCGCGGGAGAGGGTATGAATCCCTGATGGTAACGCTGTTCAACTTCCTACTGTCCACGCAAAACCTGACACTACCATCTTTCTTGGTAACCATCACCACTGGGGAAGCCCAGGGTGATCGTGAGAGACGAATGACGCCTGACTCTAACATCTTGTCGATCTCTTCGTTGAGAATCTTGAGCTTGACTGGAGATAAGGGATAGTAACGTTGGCGGATGGGCGAACCAACAGTCTCAATCTTATGCGAAAGCCACGAAATACAACCTAATCCAGCTTTATCAGAAGAAATCTCCTCGAACTCGTCAATAACAGATTGGAGTTTTGATTCCTGCAGTGGTGCAAGCACCGTACGAGGGTGGACATAGCGAACCTCACCTACTCGTGGGACTGCGACAGGAACATGATGTGAAGCGACGTAAAGCTTACCTGACAAACCATCACGGAATGCCTTCTTTAAAATGTCAATGAGACCAACAGCGTTCCAAAAATCAATTCCTAAAATAAATGCAGTAGGAAGATTACTGCTCACCAGACAGGGGTGCAGAACGCGAATGCCACTAAAAAGAATGGGGACATCCAAACCGCCTAGAATTTCAATAGGAAAATTGTCGGCGGAGACAACATAAGGCCGGATATCCTCGTGATATGTTATACCGAGCTCCGATAGGAGGGATATATCAATTAGTGAAACCTGAGCACCAGAGTCCAAAAGAGCTCTTACCGAAGAGCCAGCAACTAAAACATCAATAAAAAGTCTATTATCCGGGGAATTATTAATATAAACGGGCGACACCGATGGACCTCTCAGTGCGCCACTAATTCGTTTTTTGACGGACCAGAATTACAACTAGGACAATCGCGGGTGATTGCACCAACACGCTTACACTTGAAGCACACTGCCCCTGAAACGTAAGGACAATTACGATAGTTGTGACCAGTTGCATCACACTTCATACCACTATAGAACTGGGTTGACCTACAACTTGAGCACTAATCGGTGCAATAGCCAAACGTGCTGGACGTGAACCTTGAAAGGCTTCAAAATTTTTCGCGACTTCTAACAAACCATCAATATCCCTAACCACGTTAGTTGCAAGACAAGGATGATATCTAGGATTCATTCCATATTTAATAATGTTAAACAGGTTGTCTTCGGAAACCGGTGTACGAAGCTTTGCGTTTAGATCGCGCGCCTGAATAACAAAATCAACCACTGACTGGTTGTCCTTCTGTGATAAAGCGCGAAGTTGGCTCTCAAGCTTGAAATCGAAATCGGCTACGTCGAAAGTTTTAACGAATGCAGACTTTAATTCCGCGTAAGTAAGACCCGGATATCTGATTGCCCTAAAATGTTTCAAGGCACTATCTGACAACAATTCATGAAAACGTCTGACAACATATGAAGGATTGACGTTACGCGCCATCCTCGATTCGAAAGAAAAATTCGCGAAAACAAGTGTCCCCGGAAAAGTTCAAGTTCCATTTCGTAAGTGAATAATCTTTGAAAGGAAAAGGCGGGAGAAGTCCGGACATATGCATCACCTGGAGTCGTGGTTCAGAATCAAAAAACTGTTCTTCATCATTTGCCATTGGATCTAAAATCCTCGGATCGTGCGAGTTTAAAGACGAGTGTACATAAGGCGTCTCAGCAATTGATCCTTCATTACTTAAGTGTGACATGGCGAAAAGTCGAATGTTGTCTTGCGTTGCAAGTTCAAACAAAAAATAAAGTTAGTCGACCTCAAAATTAAAATCCGAAGTTCGAGTATATCCAAAGCGAAGGTCTAAACCAAGCGCTTAAGTCAAAGAAAGAAAATAACACTCGAAGTCTAAATGCTAAGTTAGAGTTCGAATTCAAAAAAAAAAAACAAGTTCAGTTTCTGAAAAAAAAAAACAAAACGCAAATCATACATTCTACGTCTGACTTACCTGCGAATTCCCTAACGTCTACGGGCTCTAACTACAGGACTCAGACTATGAAATAAGGTATTCGGGATATGTTACGGGTAATTGAGAAAAAGGCATAAGTAAACGTCAACAGATAAATTCGTTTTTTTTAAACATAAATAAAAGCAATATTTCAATATGACGGAATTCGGGTTAATGATGGGACGTAAGGAGGCAGCAGGCTGAAACAAACCAAAATTAAGGTTAATAGAACCGCGACCGGTCTACGGTCACCGTCTCACAAATCCAAAAAAAAATTATTTAATTACAATTATTAAAAGTAAATCCAGAGTTCTTTACCTTATCGGGCGCCCATTTGGAGTAAAACACTTCTATAATTGCATTAACACGTTTAATTTTGAAGATAGAGTAAATTATTTAAAATTAGCAACAATAATCAGATTATTTAAAATTCGCACTTCACGTAAAAATGACGATAACGGTATCAATATAAAGATATTTCACATTCAATAACTTCCTTAGTGGTTAGAATGTAATTAAATTACAATAATCAGAATATTTAAAATTAGCACTTCACATAAAAATTAAGATAACGGTATCTATATAAAGATATTTCACATTCAATAACTTCCTTAGTGGTTAGTATGTAATTAAATTACAATAATCAGAATATTTAATATTAGCACTTCACATAAAAATGACGATAACGGTATCTATATAAAGATATTTCACATTCAATAATTACCTTAGTATCGTAAACGTCTACTTTCCGCACAAAAGGAAAATAAAAATGAGGGAGTACTAGCAAAACTAGTAAGTACAAATAAAGACTCGGCTGGTAATTTGGCTGCGGGAAAATAATGGATTAATGAGGCGGGTGATATGGATGGTGACAGATGATTCGCTGACTGAACGTAGCCTAAATTCAAGAGCCAGGTCTTTGTACGCCCGTCAAATGAGGCAATTAGAATTTTGGGAAGATTATGGCAAAACAACAAAACAAAGCTATTATGGCACAAAAACACTGGATACAAAAAAACGGAATCGGATTTATAACGTTTAAAAAAAATGTAAATAAAATGATATTCTCGAAAGTCAGGAAATGGTCAAGACTGTAACTGAATTTAAAATAAGTTCGTGGGCAGGCGCCCCCTTTGGTTTAGGCGGACCCAACAGCTCGCTGAACCCTCTGTCTCACTTGGAGAGCCACGCTGGATGCGGGCTCTAATTCTCCGACGACGGTGAAGAACCACGCGGAACACGCGGCGGTTGCAGATCGTCTCGCAAGTCCGGCACCCACAAGCGCCTTCCGGAGTCCTCCCGGCTCAGACGGTCCCACTGGCGGCCTCGGCGGGCGCTACCCGCACCCTCAGACACGGCCGAAGGGGAGCACTGGGTATTGGAAAACCTACACCGACGGCCACCCTCTTTTAGAGAATTAAGCAACTGTGGTAAACACTTTCCGGGAACAAAAAAAGGATTTGCACAGGACAATTAGCAGATAATTCCTGTGTTTTTCTTTAAAAATCTCTCCGTCGATCTGACACTTCCAATCAAAATCAACTTTTCTCCTTTTTTGACAATCTGGAATACCTCAAAAATTCATATTCAAAATTAGCGCGAATATTATCTCAATTTTATAACTGCCAGTCGTGTATCACAAAATGCGGACTGATATAAGCGCCATCTACCCGTAATGCCGTGAATCACAATGTACGCTTTTTTATATATCAACCGCGACCTAGCCTTAGACCTTCCTTAGACACGGAAGTTCTAAAGAAAGTCGACAGATGTAGTACGATAAACGTAGCGTCATGCTACATTGTGTATTATACATGGTGAATTTCCACATAAATTAAAAACAACCATTGTTAAACCTCTCTATAAAAAAGATAGCAAAGAAAATATTAATAATTACCGACCAATAGCACTTATTCCTATATTCTCCAAAATTATTGAAAAATATATTTACAACAGTGTGTCAAATTACTTTGAGCACAACAACCTATTTGCTAATGAATAGAAGGGTTTCCGCAAGGGTATGTCAATTAATATGGCTATTTACGACTTTATAGAAGATCCCAGTCTGTGCATTATATATGGATATGTCGAAAGCGTTCGATTATGTTGACCACCGAATACTTTTAGACAAACTTTTCCGTTACGGAATACGTGGCAATGTCCATAAATTAATAAGATCTTATTTAAGCGGAAGAACACAAATGACTCAAATTAGTAAAGTATGCACCAAGTTAAAGATGGAACTAACTTACTCATCGGATGTAAGGGAAGTTCGTTATGGCGTTCCACAGGGGAGCGTTTTAGGCCCTCTGCTTTTTCTCATTTATATAAATGACATGCCAACTACCATTGACCACCCAATGGTACTCTTTGCTGACGATAGCACTATTATATTCTCAGGAAATAACGTAGATTCACATGAAGCAGACATCAATAGGACATTAAGTACAATTATAGACTGGTTAACACAAAATAATTTAAAAATTAACTTGGACAAAACTAAACTTATGACATTTAAACAAAGGACTGTTACACCTGATCTTAGCATAGCTTATAAGAGACAAAAAATTTATGAAACTGACATAACCACATTTTTAGGATTAAACGTAGACAATAAGCTGACATGGGAATATCAAGTTGACTCTATATGTAAAAAACTGAGCCAATATTCTTATGCCTTAAATAATTTAAGAAAAAGGGTAAATCTATCGGCAGTGCTCACTGCGTACCATGCTTTTGTGACATCAACGTTAAGGTACGGACTAATATTTTGGGGCAACTCCACAGATCAAAAAAGTGTGTTTCTAGCTCAGAGAAATTGTGTTAGGTCAATATGCGGACTTGGCTATTTCGACTCTTGTAGACTTCATTTTCAAAATTTAAAAATCCTGACGCTTCCATGTTTATATATTTACAAAATGTGTGTTTTTGTTAAATGTAATTCCCATCTATTCTTAAGGTTTAGAAGCGCACGTTTGTGTGGGAGAGTATTACATCCTTTCGGGTATACACGGCGCTATTTCAGAAAAATGTAGCCGCGATGGCACCTAGATTATATAACAAATTACCAGAAGATATAAGATCACAATACCTAAATAAGTTTAAAAGTATGTTAAAACTTTTTTTACTTACTACTCTGTAAATGAATTTTTAGAGGATAAGGACATGTAATTATACAATTAAGGACTGAAGCTGACATGCATGCTCTAAATTTGTATGCCGTAAGGCGCCACATAGTGAAACTCAAATGTAATTTGTAAGAACCTGTAACCTATGCTGGACAAATAAATAAATAAAAAATAATAATAATCTATTAAAATTAATAATTGAAGGAAAAATTGAAGGGAAGCGAGGCCGCGGTAGAAGGCGCACTTCATGGACTAAAAATATAAGAGACTGGTTAGAGGTGGAGAGCATAGATAGACTAATTCGCATGACTGACGATAGAGAGACATATAGACATATGGTCGTCGATCTCCTGGACGGAGATGGCACATGAAGAAGAAGACTGCAAAAATAGTAGCAGCATAGAAAATCACCTTATATTAAAATTTGATCAAGATGCGTCGTATAGTTTCTGAGTAAAATGTCTGTGACATAAAGACGGACGGACGGACAGACGGACCTGAGGAAATTATAAGGGTTCCGTTTTTGCCAATATGCCTACAAAACCCTAAATTGTTAGGTATTGTCGGAATTACCCAATTTTTGAGTTTTTATACCACTGCGGAGGCAAATAAGCATACGACCCGCCTGATGGTAAACAGTTATCGTAGCCTATAGACGCCTGTAAATTCAGATGATATACATGCGCGTTGCCAACACTTTAATACACTCCTTTTTTAAGGAGCCTCAAAACTTAACTTTTGAAACTTAAAGATCCGATTTATCATCAACATACTTACCTATTACGGGTACTTACGTTCTTCGTCGGATGCGTTTGGAGGTTCTGCAACCTCTGTGTGGTAAGGTAACTATTTACTTTTGATTTTGAAGCTACCTAGGTTGTTTTTACATAGTTTGGGATTTTCACTTAACTGTGTACCATTAACAGCCGGTTAGCAATCGTCACAAAACTGACGGTCAATGTCAATGTCATACATTTTGTCAGGAATGTGACGGTTAGACGTTACAGTTAAGTACAAGTTAAAATAAAAATACCCAGTTACTTAAAATGTTTCAGCTACGTTAAGATTCAATCGTACACAAGTCCAATATTAAAGCTTAGGACATAGAGAAATAAGTGGTATATAAATAAATAAGCAATCTACACTCGCGTGCAAATAATTCGGGTCAGTAGGAAAAACTATAATATCTCCTAAAATAATAAAGCTAGGAGCCTGAATTAAATTGTATATTATAGATAAATGCATAGTTAATAAAACAACGTCAAGAGTTAGAGATGATATTCACTTGTTTATTTAATTAACATAGTAAACACGATATCAATTAATTATAGGTAAAAAGCAACCGTGGTACCTCACACACAAAACTAAAAACAAAAAAAAAGTAAAACATATCAATACTTCGTATTGCCTCCTCGGGCTCTTCTTACAGCTTCTAAACGATTGGGCATACTGTTTATTAAGTTTCTTATGCGTTCTTGCGGGATATTAGCCCATTCTTCCACTAACGCCTGTTTCAGGTAAGGGTTCCTAGTTGACTACGGAACCCTAAAAACTGTGTGTGTGTGTGAGTTTAACTTTTGAACTGGAGATCCACAAAATATGAAATAAATTGAGATGATAAATCATTGTACATTTTTTTAACTAAAATTGTTTTCAACATTATTGGTTAAGGCGTTTTTGAGTTATCGCCAACTCCAAAAACCTTCTCTCATAGGCAGATACGACTTTCGATTGCAGGTCAATCTATAAAGAGACGTAGCGGACGACACTACTACTACTGAATAGCTTTTAAGTTTAGTTTAAAATTTTACATGTTGGTATTTATTTTCGTTATTGCATCAAGCTATAGTTGCAAGCGTTTATGGCATGTTCGTGCGGAACCCTCGGTGCGCAAGTCAGACTCGCACTTGCCCGATATTTTTTTCGTGAAAAAGGCATTACGCTTATACGCTTTAAGTTTTATACAGTTGTTGATGAGTAGATTGATATCAGAATGATTCAAAATATGAATTATTCTGATATTGACAGTAAAACTGTAACTATATATGTTTTTCCTTAGAGAATTCAAACACCCGGAGCGGCCATGTCTGTCATTTTCTATACAAAAAAAGTCTGCCGATTTTTTGCGGGGGAGCGGAACGTCAAATGTATGGCTATTCGTACGCAACGTACAAATAGCCACGTCAGATAAACGTCAGTTCATACAATAAATATAACTGGTCATATGTTTTCGGCAGAGGGGAACGCCTGTCAATGGCCGCTCCGGTTGGTTGAATTCTCTAAGTATTTTTCTAACCGTTACGGTTAAGTTTTCCTCGCAAATGTATTCCTTCAGAGAGCTGCAGGTTGCACAAGAAAAATAATATTTTTCTTATATGAACTGTGTGGGTGGAGGTACCCTAGCATTAAGGCGCGCGACTTTCAATCTGAAGGTCACTGCTTCGAACACAGGCTCGTACGGTCACTTTTATTCTTTTATTATTATTATTAAGAAATATACAAAAATTTGTCATAATATTGACAATAAAAATAAGACCCTTAATTAATATAAAGGTGCTAAATTTACGAAAATAATAATACCTGTTAGTTACAGAGTATGGTAAATTACAAAGTATTAGTATGATAAACGGAGATGGATATCATTAAGTTAATAACTAAAAAAGAATTACAAAAATTTAAATATAGTTTTTTTTTATTCTAGTAGTTATACACTAAATTACGAAATGGACAAGGACTTTAATAGACGGAGAGCTAGCCATGTCAGATATGACACAATAATGAAATCAACCAAACCACTCTAGTCAGTTTCGATACCATTAATTATAATGATACAACCTTTTTAAACGCATTTTTTTATTATTTAATTTAAACTAACTTAAAAACAACGTAATAAATCAAAGTAAGTAGGTAGTGTGGAAAAATATTCATATACCTAAGATATATTATTTACACTTTGCAAGTAACATACTTATGGTAAACAAACCTCAATACCAACAGTGCGGCATACTATCCCGTCGTAACTGCCCCTATAATTCACATTCTACTTAAATATGTAGTATCAGGTCAACAAGACACTGTTAAAACGGTCTATCATTATCATTTAAATTACTTACTTATTTCTAGATCTGGCAGCTGTAAAGTGGTGGAGCTCGAAGATTTGCAACCACTTCAAAAAAACGAATCCTACAGTTCTGGGTTCGACGCAATATTATAAAAATCATATAAATAATTAGATTATATCATTTTAAATAGTTTCTGTTGGGGGAAAGTAGTGACAAACAGTAGTGTAATTCATAGTTTGTCGCCTACTGTTTTTGTTCCCGTAATTATACTCATTTTTAACCGACTTCAATTTCATAGAAGGAGGAGGTTCTGTATTCGGTTTGGGCTTTTTTTTTTATGTATGTTCACCGATTACTCCGAGACGCGTGATCCGATTTGAATAATTCTTTTTTTGTTTGAAAGGGTCCCATCCAAGGTGGTCCCATATTAATCTGGTGCTGTTCTGATGATGGGATCTATGAGGAATTGAGGGAACTCCTCAATTTTTAAAGGCATACGTATGGTGATTTGGGTGTTTTCTTAAGCAACTCGAGGATTTTCTCTCGAAAACCACCAAGTTGATGAAGTGGACCTCTTGATGATGGTTGTTTTGATGATAATGATGATGATTTTTTTTAAATGTAGGATGTTGAGCGATTACTCCGAGACCCGTGGTCCAATTTGAGGAATTCTTCTTTTGTTTGAGTGTAAATACCTTTAAGTTGGCTCCACATTAATCTGGTGCTGTTCTGATGATGGGATCCATGAGGAATTGAGGGAACTCCTCAATTTTTAAAGGCATACGTATGGTGATTTGGGTGTTTTCTTAAGCAACTCGAGGATTTTCTCTCGAAAACCACCAATTTGATGAATTGGACCTCTTGATGATGGTTGTTTTGATGATAATGATGATGATTTTTTTTAAATGTAGGATGTTGAGCGATTACTCCGAGACCCGTGGTCCAATTTGAGGAATTCTTCTTTTTTTTGAGTGTAAATACCTTTAAGTTGGCTCCACATTAATCTGGTGCTGTTCTGATGATGGGATCCATGAGGAATTGAGGGAACTCCTCAATTTTTAAGGGCATACGTATGGTGATTTGGGTGTTTTCTTAAGCAACTCGAGGATTTTCTCTCGAAAACCACCAATTTGATGAAGTGGACCTCTTGATGATGGTTGTTTTGATGATAATGATGATGATTTTTTTTTAATGTAGGATGTTGAGCGATTACTCCGAGACCCGTGGTCCAATTTGAGGAATTCTTCTTTCGTTTGAAAGTAACTACCTTTAAGATGGCTCCACATTAATCTGGTGCTGTTCTGATGATGGGATCCATGAGGAATTGAGGGAACTCCTCAATTTTTAAAGGCACATGTATGGTGATTTAGGTGTTTTCTTAAGCAACGCGAGGATTTTCTCTCGAAATCCACCAATTTGATGAAGTGAGCCTCATGATGATGGTTGTTTTGATGATAATGATCAGGATTTTTTTTAATGTAGGATGTTCAGCGATTACTCCGAGACCCGTATGGTCCGATTTCAGGAGAATTCCGGAAATCGGGCAAAAAAAAGTTTTTTTTTTCCACATTAATGTGGTGCTGTTCTGATGATGGGATCCATGAGAAATTGAGAGAACTCCTCAATTTTTAATGGCACATGTATGGTGATTTGGTTGTTTTTTTAAGCAACTCAAGCATTTCCTCTCCAAAACCACTAATTTGATGGAGTGGACCTAATGATGAAGACCACATATGATATGTGGAACTTTCTTTACAATGAGTACGTATCATGAACTTTTTCTTATATATCTTCACCGATTATTGCGATATCCGTTGTCCGATTATGATAATTTTATAACCACTAAAAATGGAAAAATAAAAACTTTTAAAAAAAAAAAGATAAACCGACTTCAAAAAGGATAAAATAAACTATTATATTATTTATATGCGTTACAAACTGATATGTTTGAAGTCGGTGCCAAGCCAAAAAGTTACAATACTACTACTTTGTCAATAATCAGAAAAAGGCGGCAAAATATATAAACACGTATTCCTTCCATAGAAAATTTAAAAATATCGCGCCTTTTTCTACTGAAAAGGTGGGCCCCACACACCCCGTGTCTCTGAGTATAGAAATATCAATCTTGCCATTGAATTCCTTTACACTTCGATATTACACCTTAGATGAAGTAGGATAAATAATTCAAACCGAAGCACGCCGGGCTCCGTTCGAGATATGGTTAGTCCGAAAACTAGTAAAAAAGTTTATTAACAAACATAATAAGACGCGTGATTATACTTTCTCTCTGTACTTGAATGAAAACCTATTAGAATAGTTCTATAATATGAAGAACAGTTCACTGAACACATACGCCTCGTTCGTATTAACTGTTTTGTGATTTTCAGACTTGAAGCTGATTTGCCGGTATTGTAACTTTTTGGCTTGGCACCGACTTCAAACATATCAGTTTGTAACGCATATAAATAATATAATAGTTTATTTTATCCTTTTTGAAGTCGGTTTATCTTTTTTTTGTAAAAAGTTTTTTTTTAGTCTAATGTTAAAATATAGGCCCTGTTATTTATAATTGAGACAGCTTCGGCAGTTTTTACCTACTTTGGTATTACTATTTTGCAATTCAACAATTTTGCTAGTCTGTCACTCTGACCTCCACCCATTAAAAGCTGCCAGATTCTCGGATCTAGCAATAAGGATAGTATAGCAATCTAACCAGACGGGTTTTGTTGCTCTCATTATTATGTCATATCTGACGTGGCCAGCACTTAGTCCATAAAGTCCGTGGCTGTACTATTGGGTGTCTCGGAACGAAATATCACTTGTTTTTGGTAATTAAAATATTATTTTTTATTATTTATTAATTATTAAAAATACAAGGGTATATCTTAAATCTAATACATAGCCCCACAAAACTCTAGAATGAGTTTGTCTGTGGGATCGACAGTCTCACGTTAGACTATTATTATAATCTATATTATTTTAAGCTTATGTTGTACAACAAGTCATCAATCTACAGGTAATGTGTGCAAGTGCTTTTTTAATAAACGTGTGAATACGTTCTTTTTCTTTTCGAGCCTGATGGTTTCAGGCAGACCGTTTAAAAGGTATGGGATACGTTTTTTTAAGGTCCTGTCCCCATAATAGTTGTTAACTCTGGGAACAAACAGTTTGCCTGATGCCACAGCCACATATGGTTTGGAAGATCAATTGGCAGTCGCTTTCTAAAAACTAGTGCCTGTAGGTAGTACCTAAACGGTAAGGAAGATGGATACAAGTAAAATGTAATGCATGGCGAGGTTCGAAACCACATGATATCCAACCTTATCCAAAGAACCATGGCGTTGAATATAGTAAGAATTTAAATGATAAAGATAAACCATTTTTAGCAGATTTTTGTTGCACTGATGATTTATGTGAATCATAGAGGCAGTTACGACGGGATAGTATGCCGCACTGTTGGTATTGAGGTTTGTTTACCATAAGTATGTCACTTGCAAAGTGTAAAATAATATAATCTTAGGTACATGAATATTTTTCCACACTAAGGCACTGGTCCCACCGGCGGCGAGTAAGCGAGTAAAGTTAAGCGAGTAGCATTACATCGCGGGCCTTGAAAGGTCGATCGATCGCTCTATACCTCGACAAACCGCAATGTAATGCTACTCGCTTAACTTTACTCGCTTACTCGCTCTTGGTGGGACCAGTGCCTAAGATTTATTACGTTATGTTTTTAAATTAGTTTAAATTGAATATTAAAAAAATGCGTTTAATAAAGGTTGTAGCATTATAATTAATGGTCTAAAAACTATATACCACATACGTGAAGGTATAACTGGTAAATACATAAGTATTGCGCAAATATGTTACACCGCTTATAAATGCTTATATTTCAAGCTTCATCGCCGTAACACCTAACCTGCAGAGCCAACATTTACACAACTTATGCAAAAAGAGGCAACATAAAGTAAACATTATTACGCCAAGCCTGGAAAATGAGTCTTTCGGGCGCAAGCCAGTCGTGTAACAAAATCTTCAAACAGCCAAACACGGTCTCTAATCAGGACGTGTTTGAAGAAAAAAGTAAAAAACAACCCTTAGTTCGATTGGCGGCACTGTCACACGGATGCAAAGGGGATCTCACTAAGTTATTGATTATATCGGAATAAGTCGCGAGGGGGAACCCCACCGCCTCGAGGAGGTAAAGGATACATCAGCCGCATTATTTTACATATATGAAACATAGTTGCAGTGAGGAATTTAGGAGTGTGGGCGATGGAGGACCGCTATGAAGGGGTCCGGGCTCAGATGCGGGGTAATCTTTTCTTTTGTTGATTTATGTTAATGCTTCCTAGATAGTTATAATTGATGGATATCCGGGGTCATTTTTTTACGTCTGCTAAAATGTTTTGTGTATTTATAAAGTGCATGCATACATGCAAGTCTACCTACCCTAAATTACAAAATTAAATATCGACTGCAATCTTAAAAGCTGACTGTAATAGAGGCTTTAGTCTGGAAAACCTACCGGTTAACACTAATAATTCAAAAGAAAAAAGAGAAAATTTAGCGAACATTGCCTCGGGAGGGCTACTTTATATCCATTTGTGTTGCAAATCGAAGGATCCGGACATAAACAAGGCGGCGGCGAATTAGTGGAGGCGTAGTGCTAACTCCGCTATTTATAAGGGCACAATTGCTTCAGAAAAGCTCTGCTTCGCAAGAGATGAGAACATATGAGGGGGCGGGGCGGCGGGGTCTCCACCCTTTACGCATTCACGCCAAATCCTTAACGCGCGATTTAAAAAAGAAAACTAACGGCGGGTGGCGAGCGGGGAGAGCGATTGAGATGGAAATGCCGATTGTCCCGATCGGGCTAGCGCCGGTGCAGTCCTCGCCGATTCGACATCATCCCCGATCGAAGGTTCGAATCGTAAGAAATCTATAAAGTGTAAAGTATTATCAATTTTTAATTGATTTGTTTAATATAATCACGACTAGAAACGGCTTAAGACTATTTAGAAAGAAGCGACGGTTTATAGGCTCATGTCCATCTGGAACTCCTCGTCGAACATTTATAGTGTCGAAACAGGGCCACTAAGTCAAGCGTCACACTCGCAGCGTCTTTTATTTGGATTGTGTTTTTTTATCAAGTCGGTTGCGACACTGATGAATTCGCGAGAACGCTCTGAGCGCGCGTACTGCGGCCCCCGGGTTAGTACCATTTCAAAAACTGAAGGCAGAGGGTTATTTTTACAAAATGAGTTGCAATATAAAAACGGTTGATAAAACACCTCAATATGTTACCGTATAACCATTACCCAACCTTTTTGTACAAACACCCATTAAGTTTAATCATCTTAAAGTTCTTAAACTAACAAACTCGCAGTCTCAGATTACCGTGCCGAATCGGCGGTAGGCGTCGGGAGCACACCAGCCCGGATCGACTCCGATAACTCCGGTTATAACGACTCGGAGGGAATTTTAATGTGCCACCATTTTGGCGCAATGCTCAAATTTTACGACCATCCAGTCATTATGAGGGAAATTATTGGCGCTCTGATTGCTTTAACTGTGATAAAAATTCTCAAGTCGGCAATAAGGTGGAACTAATTCGGAGTTAGACAGAAATGGCGTTTGCTTAATGGAATTATTTTACATAACTGCCTACTTAGGCATTAATGGTGATGACGATATACATATAGTTATGATTAATGAAATGTTGCCAATTGGTTATGAAATCAGAGCGGTTTTAATTTAATGACTATATTGCTGTCGCCCTATTTCAACAGAAACCGTTAGGTATCTACATTAATTGATATATATATAAATCACTAGTTTAAATAGGAAATGGTAACTACATCTATTATGTAATGATAACTATTTATTTTATTTATTTATTTAATCTTTATTGCACAATACAAGATGGTACAAATGGCGTACTTAATGCCATAAGGCATTCTCTACCAGTCAACCAATGGGCTAAACAGAAAGGTTAAGTAGGTGCAGGGTCCATTAAATATGACAGAATTAAAAGAGAAAAAAAAAACTAACAATAGATACATATTAAGCTATATTCATAAACTTACACAAATACATGTAATAATAAACATACATACATATATTTTATATACGTTGTGTGAACCATCAGGAGGACGATGAAGAAAGCTTGTCAAGGAAATGCTTGCGCAACAAGCGCTTGAAAGTGAATTTAGTCTGAGCTTGCCTAAGAGAGAGCGGCAGAACATTCCAAAGTCGGATTGCCTGGATGGTGAAAGAATTAAACATAAAACCATGTCGGGGACATTGTCAATGAGCTTTAGAGAACGAGAAGAACGAAGATGTGTGCCGGGGCGTGGGGAAACAAATTTAAATTTCGATCGAAGATAATTTGGGGCGGACGGGTCAAACAATATGGAATACAGAGTGCAGAGAATACGAAGTGACCTACGTTCTCGGATCGGAAGCCAATTAAGTTTTCTGCGGAAATTGGAAACGTGGTCATACTTACGGAGACCGAATACGAAGCGTATTGCAGTTATTAATGTAACCGGTCAAACTTGTTCAATGAGTCTTGGGTGAGATTGGTGTAACAAACATCAGCATAATCAAGGACAGGCAGGACAAGAGATTGGACAAGGCGAATTTTAGTGCTGACTGGGAGAAAATGTGTAAAACGATAGAGTGCTCTTAAAGTATTAGTAACTCTACGAGAAACGTCGGCCACCTGAGGTTCCCATGTAAGCCCGCTGTCAATAATTAGCCCCAGGTTCTTCACTTGCGATACTAGAGGTATCACTTCCTGTTCGTAGAGGATTGGCGCCACTTCAGCAGTGTCTATTAAAGAAAGTATACGGGTGCTACCAAGCAAAATGGCCTGGCATTTGGTAGGGTTGACCGTGATACCAAAGCAGCGTGACCAAGTGGAAATACGGTTTAGGTCTGAGTTAATTTCAGCGATTGCCTGATCCAGATCCTTGGCACTCGCTTGGGTATAAAGCTGTAAGTCATCAGCATACATATGGTAGGAGCATTTTAGTTTAGAGGTGATAAAATTAATAAAAAGTGAGAACAAAAGAGGTGAGAGAATCCCGCCCTGTGGGACCCCAGAAGTAAGATCGCACCAGTCAGAAGAAGTACGATCAGCATGAACCAACTGACGGCGGTCCTGAAGAGAAGTACTATTTATGCTGTAGGGAGCTCCGACATCTATTATGAAGTATTATTTAATAAAATAAAAAGTAAAATAAATGTTCCTCTTGAAATAAATGCTCCTTTTGTTTTATTCTTATTTGTCTCAACTTCATTTGTGTCTGTGCACGAAAAACGGTCCCATTTTTTGTCGATGTGGAGTTATTGGTACTTCCTAAAACTACCCAATAGACGCTAACTATTAGTAATGGAATCAAGTGTCCTTGTAAATTTACAAAGTGGGCCCTTTCCCTAAATTCTTCCACATTTCATTTTTAGTATCCTATGTAAATGATAACTGCTTTTGATATAAGAATACCCAGTGGGGCAGAAGTATCTAAAGTCTATTTTAGTGCCATGCGCAGTTTTTTTCAAGTTATTTTTCTAAATACCCTAGTTTATTAATCAAGATTATGAAAATGAAAATGAAAAATATTTTTTTTTCCTTACAATTTTGGCATAATTGCAACAAGGTGGAAACATAAAGCCTCATGTTACTTATGTACTTAACATAATGCCTCATTCTATTCTGCTTCTCTTGTGTAATTACAAAATTACTTGAAATAACCACACAAAACTTAGGTTTTAATCAGTAAGCCATCTTAGCCAACGTATACATACATAAGCCTTTGAAAAAATACCAAAGTAAAGTTCTCGTTGCCTGGGCTGGGCCGCGATTCGAAAAATAAACACACACACTGGACAGACACAGCTCCAACCCAACTCAACTCAACGCTATAACGACATTGACATTTGCTATTCGAACAAATTTTCATTCAACATTGGTCTCACATTGGTCAGACATTGGTCACACATTGGTCTCACATTGGTCCAACGTGTGACCAATATGTGTCCAATGTGAGACCAACGTTGAATGAAAATCTGTTCGAATAGCAAATGTCAATGTCGTTATAGCGTTGAGTTGAGTTGGGTTGGAGCTATGTCTGTCCAGTGTGTGTATTTATTTTTCGAATCGCGGCCCTGTTAAAGTTTCAATACCTAGACAGTTAGGTACTTAAACGAACAAAGAACAAAACGAACGAAATAAGAGTGTGCTTACATAATTATGTAAAATGGAATAATTAACCTTTGTGATAAATCAAGATCCTATCAAGAATAACGAAACTTCTCGTGATACCTTAAAGCGCCATAAAGAAGCAGCGACACAAGATGTATTACTATTCAACTTACTTAAAACTCAAAGTCCATCAAAACTTTGAACAGAGCTTAAAAGTTAAAGGAAAATATCCCGTCAGGTGGAGTTCGCGAAGTTGGGTGATTAATGAAGGCGGCGTTCGCGCAGGCCCCGAGTTCACATCGCGTGCCGAACTAATGGTTCAGACCAACCAGTTTACCGTGACCTCGAGACACAGTTTTATGTGAATCTTGATGTTTTCAGACCGAATTGAGAGTGAAAGACCTTTTCCAATCAAACACAAACATAATATTGACCTAGTAAGTGTCAAACACGTCTGCGAAGAAATTCAAAGGTAATTGTTAAATTCCTAACCCGCTTTGGGCCATAGTCCGATCCCTCTCATGCAAGAGTGGAGGCGCGTGCCCAGCCGCGGGACGTATAATAGACTAAGAGTAACATCAATCTATACATCAATACATCTTTCCGAATGAATAAATGTAGCGGTTTATTGAAATCGTTAGTAACTAAGATTGAACACGTTGAAATAATATTCGCGTCATTTTAAGTAGTTACTTATTTGACTTGTTGTCTAATTAAACATAACGAAAAGACATACTGTGAGTTCGAGTCACACTGGGTCAATCGCAGCTCTCCGTAGAAGAAAATAAATAAATCCCTAAGAAATCCTACTCAGTACCAACTTATGCTGCTAGCAGTCAAAGAATTTGAAAAGTGTGCGTCAAATTCTCAATCCGTAATGAAATGAGGGCTCTAAGATACAGGCTGCTGGTGATTATGATCAACCCAAAAATGTTCACTGTTGGATATCCAAAGCAACAGGTCGTGGGATGCTCTCATCCAACGATTCCCTAATTAATCGATCTATCTTACGAGTATTGTGTTGGCTATTCAAGCAATTGACCATTACCAGTAACTACGGTAAATGCGACGATACATTGGCCTAACTCGATGTAAAATGTAGTTCATAATATTTTTAAGGGACAGTAGTATTTAGACGCGTTGATATACAGAGAATGACCAGATTATTTTATGCATCGATCTGCCATCAGGTCTTTGACCTAATAAGTACTTCATATAACCATGAGCTCAACTCTCTAAACTACGTCAACGATTTGCTTCATCCGCAGATAAGCTAAGCAGTTCGCACTTTTACTGGTTCGTCCGATAGTCGTAAAGCGATTGGAACAGCACTCCGGGATAATGCCGCTAGTATTAGCAGCATCACTACGGCTACGTGGTGAGAATACGTCAATCCTGCTGTTGTGGGGTACTGTTTTGCATAGAGATGCATTTTTTTTTTGAGTTGTATGTTTATAATTTTTAAAATCTATTGATTAGGTGCTGTATTTTAATTTAAAATACATAAACAATACATGAAAAACACAATGTATCTCAAACATAACTTCAACATAAAACAAACAATCAACCAATATTGGAGTTGTACTTATTGGAGTTGCATCAGAATAATTTTCAAGCAAATTCTGATATTTCTGATTTGGTAAATATACCCATTTGGAAGTTCTTTTAAACGATTACAACGCCATCGCATCTGCGCAAAGCTCACATCTCCCCACAAATCTTACTGCAGCCCGTACAGTTTAAGATGGTTAAATATTGCTTAATTTAAGGACTCTTTTTCTACCATGCGGACATCTTTTACTCAAACTATTACCTTTATCACCACTATTTTTTAAGCTCTCACAATTTTCCAAAAACCCCGTTCTAAACTTGTAAAATTAAAACATCCAACAGAGTAATCTTAACTTCTATTAGGGGCCAGACCTTCACACACCCCTGCCTCGGACATTACGTCCGGGGTTGCGTCGGTAGTCGGTACAAATTGCGCCGCCACTGTTTACCCGAGATGCAGGGGTTGCTATCTTCAACCCCTTTGACTTGCCTGTTTGTAACGTCCAAATGCCGATGTCAAGTTGGATTTTGAGATTAGCAGATGACTTTAAGGGTTGCTGGCTACTATTGGACTTTAAATAGAAAAAAAAACATGTGTACGTGTCAGATTTGTGCCAGCTCTCGTAAGCCGAAGTTTAGAACTAAAATTACTAAACTATAGCATTAGTCAAAACTACTAAAATAATACGTAGTGTGAAGTTCGTTATTATTAGTGTCCCTTGTGTTATTTAAGCAAATATACAAATATACTTAAACATTGAATAGGTCCATACCCCGTGCGTCTTTTATCAACACAGCAAAAAGCCACTATGAACTATTATTTACCCTACAATTTACATGCATTCGATCAATCAACTTCAACAAGAACATTACATCAGACCAAATTATCCTTGGAAGCTTACATAGTATCTTTAACAATGTACATACCTATAACCTCTATTGGTATTCCGTAGTCTCCCCAACATAGATGTATTCAAAAGGTCGACTATGAAAGGGTGCCGAGAAACAGCCCTAGTCAAGGAGTTAACCGCATAATTTAGACAGTCATTTGCGGCGAGTAGCGCCAAATGCCAAGCGCTTTCCGACCTTAGAGGCGCCTTTACACGACCAGTCTGATATGCTGATACGACAGCGCACAGTAAACGTTTGACTACAGCGATTGCATTAAACGCTCGTTCCTAGACGTGAATCCACGTTAAAAATGGACCTGCAAGATAAATTGTGAAGTTACAAACGGAAAGAATTTTCCATTGGTCGCAATACTTAGAATTTAATTTAACTTAATTACCTGCAGATACCTGATCTTGAACCGAAGTAGTAATCTTACATTTGCGTAATAAATTTTATTTACCTAGTGAAAAACAATCAATATCTATTATTCAATAAATAGTTACAATATATTAGATACCTACCTAATTCTATCTATTACTATTGCGACGTAGCTACCTACATCATGTAGGAAGTAGGCGTTGTTTCTTAGTCACATACATGTAGGCTACATACTACATGTATGTGACTAAGAAACAACGCCTACTTCCTATTAAACATTTGGTACAAGTCACACTACAGCAAACTCTGAATCAACCGCGGCAAAAGCATGTAAGTACCTACCCCAGCTTCCCTTCACCTACCTAAAAAGATTTCACAAAAAACTTCAAAGCGCCCATTTGGTCCAAGGGGTGCATTCCCCGAGCAGAAAATCAATAGGCTCCTTGTTTATTACTCAATCATGCAAATACATAGCATCAATTCGTTTAAATTGAATTCGGAAGGCCTAATTGGAATAAATATTACTGCACCCCAGTCGGACGCGAGCGGCCGAGCAAATGAAGATCTGAACGTACCGTGTAAAGGCCTCTGGGGGGATTTATGGCCATAATTCCGTGTGCAAAAGAAAACGGCGAGGTGTTATCGAGGCCGTATTGACACTTTAATGCTATTGTTTGATTTAGAGGGCTCATTACACGAAGGAAGAATAGCGAATAGCGCTCGTGAGCGCCGGACTTGCTGCGCCGTTCCCAACCCAAGCTCTATTCATAATTTTCTGTTACAATTTAAGTGTCGCAATAAAAGCCGTTATTGCACAAAACGTTATCATTTAATAGTTTCATAATAATGGTATTATGGTTGTATGTTTATTGATGTCGTGATACATAGTTGGCGTTTAAACAACTTTATTAATTAGGGTTGTTATTGATGAAATAACTAGCGAATAAATAAGCGAACAACCACAAATAGTATTATGATTTTAATACCAATCGCCCCAGTGACTTTAATTGCCATAGTTATGGCTTAAAGCTCGTTAAACCACTATATACAATTCTAATATTAGTGTTAATTACATTTGAAATGATAAGGTTCGGTTCGTGATCCTCTCTGGGAGCCCGCGCCCGATCGGGCGATACCGGCACTCGGCAGCGGCCTCCCGCGCTGCCCCGTAATAACAACAGAAAATTTTACGCTCCAGGACAATGCGATATAAAATTATCTGTTTGATCCAATAATCGCCCGGAACAGCCGGCCTTAATGCCGGGCAATTATTAGCTACGAGGGATAACGGAGCCCACGGCAGACAGCGCCACTAACTATGTAACCGCCGTCCGCAATGCGCCGTGACCAAACATCAATGCAACATCTCGTATTTTACGCGTACGTTTGCCAGAGATGAATTCCTTCGATCCCCGAGGTGATTCCGCCAACACAAAGGAATGACTTCATTGTGCCGTATCGTCCAGCCCGTTTTACGGTTATTGTGGAGGATACAAAATCTCGCGTTGTCTGCGATAATTACAGGTCAAGTGGTGTTTCCACGGACCGATTGCGACTCAATAATTAACAAACGCGTTCCCAGAGATTTCGCGAGGAAACTTTAAGTGGTCACGCACGCGGGGCGCTTAATAACGTGTATCAAGTTGCGATTAAGTGCGAGCACTTATAAATACTCGTAATTATTTTATCTGGATCGATTAAAGAGCGGAGGACCTGGACGAGAGCTCGCGGCGCGCTCACTATCATTAGCGCGGGGAGCGATCGGTTATTTACGCGAGCGACCAGCCCGGCCGTGTTGGTTTACGGCGCAACCCCCAAGGAGATGCATTCCGCCATTCCACCGGCTCACGAACTCACGACTGCACAACAATAATTACCCGTGGGTGTACGCCATTATACTTCGCGAGCGATTATTATCAATCGTTGTGCGCTAGCGAACGGTCGCCGCTTAGAACCCGATGTAATGGGACGAAATTATCGTAATGCTGTAACGAGAGATGCAAAGCAGATTATTATTCGATAATTATACGAGATAAATCAAAATCTCACGAGGGCAAAAACTGTTATCTCTGTCGGTCGCCAAGGTGACAGGTAAGGGCATCCTTGTCGCGTGCCCGCGGCACTGCGGAGCTTTGTCGCTGCGTGTGCCCGTATTGTTCGCGCGCCGCCGCCGGCGACCCATTCCTCACCCTCACCTGCAAACCAGGATATTCCTAATTTTACAGTAATCTCTTCGAACTTTATAGACCTTTGGCAAAATTGAGGCGTCAGTAAATCGTATTTATTGACGGCTCGGCAACTACAGTCGAGCGCAATTTGCAACAAAGTACCAACAAGTTTCATATAATCGCTAATCGCCGCGGTCGAGCACACAATTATCACAACAATCTCTCAGCAGGCTATTAACTACATAACTTGACTAACGTAATTACTTCAAATTAGGTGAATTTAAAATAACAACGGCTACCTTTTATTAGGTGCCGACTTTCGGAATTATTGACCAATAAATATACACTCGCGTGCAAATAATTCGGGTCAGTACGAAAAACTATAATATCTCCTAAAATAATAAAGCTAGGAGCCTGAATTAAATTGTATATTATAGATAAACTAGCTTTTGCCCGCGGCTTCGCCCGCGTACTAAAAGTACTATTTTTTTTTTATATATTTAGATTAGATTGTAATTTGGCACAAACATTTTCATTTCCACAATATTAAACTTCCAAATCGATGTCATTTTCGTAATTTACGTCCCAAAAAACCATAAAAACGACACCCATATTGATATTTAGACATTTCCACCCCATCGCACCCCAACGGGAGAGATGGTATTTCACGTCCGCCACGTTAGATTTTAAAATCGTTGTTGTTTTCATAATCAGCGACCCGATAAACCATAGAAACAATACCCATGTTGATTTTTAGACTTTGTCACCACATTTCCCCCTTTAAGGGGTTGAATTCTCAAAAAACCTGCAACACGTATTTACTCATTTATTGTTAGGAATACTTCTGTGAAGTTTCGAATAAAATAGACTAACTAATCTTGTTTCCCCATACAGACTTTGGACCCCCATTTCACCCTCTTAGGGGCTGAATTTTGAAAAATCCTTTCTTAGTGCACCCCTAGACCTTATAAGGAACCTACGTGCCAAATTTGGAATCTCTAGAACCAGCGGTTTGGACTGTGCGTTGATAGATCACTATGTCAGTCAGTCAGTCACCTTTGAGTTATATATACCTATATAGATGCATAGTTAATAAAACAACGTCAAGAGTTAGAGATGATATTCACTTGTTTATTTAATTAACATAGTAAACACGATATCAATTAATTATAGGTAAAAAGCAACCGTAGTACCTCACACACAAAACTAAAAACAAAAAAAGTAAAACATTTAAATACTTCGTATTGCCTCCTCGGGCTCTTCTTACAGCTTCTAAACGATTGGGCATACTGTTTATTAAGTTTCTTATGCGTTCTTGCGGGATATTAGCCCATTCTTCCACTAACGCCTGTTTCAGGTCTCTAAGTGTAGCTGGGGCGGGGTTTCGATTTCTTACACGCCTTCCGAGCTCGTCCCATACGTGCTCAATCGGATTTAGGTCCGGGCTTCTCGAGGGCCAGTTCATAGTGTTGATGCTAATAACCTCCTCAAAATAATCTTCCACAATCTGTGCGGTGTGCGGCCTGGCGTTGTCATGCATGAACATTGAGTTTTCACCTATATTAATTAAATATGGGCCTACATGCTCATTAAGAATTTCTTCCACATACCTGGCACTAGTTAACGTTCCATTTTCTATCAAAACTAATTGCGTGCGACTCTCTGAAGAGATTCCAGCCCAAACCATAACAGACCCACCGCCGAAAGCAACTTTTTCTTCAAAACAGGCTGGAATAAAACGTTCACCTGGCCGTCTGTAAACTCTTCGCCGCCCGTCATGTGCATAGAGCATAAATCTGGATTCGTCAGAAAACATAATTCTTGCCCATTCTTCGGCACCCCATCGTCTGTATTCGCGTGCGTAAAGTTTCCTTGCAGTTCGATGCCCTCTGTCAAGTTTTGGGCCATTTTCCGGTCTATGTGGGGTCAAATTAGCTTCACGAAGCCGCCGCCTTACAGTCCACTCGCTGATGTCATCTCTTCGGGTCTCTCGAAGTTGGTTTTTGACTACAACTGCAGTGAGATGCCGATTTCGGAGCATTGTTGTTACAATAAATCGATCTTCTCTAGCCGTAGTACATCTCGGCCTGCCGGTTCCTGGTCTTCGAAGGTTCCTGCCAGTTTGTAGGAAACGTTGGAAGACCCTCTGCACCGTAGATAGTGACACGCCTGTTCTTCTTGCTGTATATCTCTGACTTCTGCCTTCTCGTAACAAAGTGACGATACGTGTACATTCATCTTGTGTTAGCGACATGATAGTAATTCAATAATAACCATCAAAGTCAACAAAAACTGCCTTTTATCATTTTGCTTTGACAGATTGAAAACAAAAGTGAGAAAACAATCAAAAGTGAAATAAGCTCAATTTGAATTTGGTACCAAATTCGACTTTTTTTTAAATAAAACTTTTTCCAGAATTCTTGTAGAACATTGAAGGTTCAATTTAATTCGATATTGAATTCTCTTTAATACACAGTTAGTTTCCTGCTTAATTGCAATTGCAAGCAACGGACTCGCATGCGGAGACAACGCACCAACGTCCGAGTTTTCTCCGCGTCTCCGTCCGGAGCTGCGATGCGCGACGTCCCGCGTTACTTCCGTCTCGCGTTCATTTCACATTCGAACGTTAAGGTGAAAATAGTTCCTATTTGTCGATAAAATGGACACGGAACTTATTCAGAACGCTGCGGTGATACTTTCAGTTTGGTTTTTGTACAATCGAGTCATAAAACGCAGAAGACACTGGGTACATACCTATTTACAAACCAGACCTATAAATGGGTTTTTTGCTAGAGATTACAAAGATTTAAAGCAACACGAAGAATTTTTTTAAATTGCACCCGTATGTCAACCGCGTCATTTGATTGCTAAGCAAAATTGGAGTGATTATTACTGGCGCGGACACAAATTTTCGACGTTCTATTACAGCGGAAGAAAAGCCTTGGCTTACATTCATGTAAGTAATAATCTACTACTTCAATCTTCAATTATACTTTTACAAGAATGCCTAGATTATAATTAAACGAACGACTTTCAATTTCAAAAATAAACTTATAGACGTCGATATCCATTGCGCCTACGTCCTTTCTTGCACTAAAATCCGTACGGCACTGCGGAGCTCGGTGAGACATACCCTGCGGCACGCACCGCGTCTCCGTCCGAGCGCGCGAGTCGTCGTGCGTCTCGCTCATCCGCGCGTCGAGGCGGAGCCTGTATGTCGTACCATGCGATTTTTCTATACAAAATCAAGATTCTACATACAAAGTTAAAAAACGCATCAAAGGACGTCGCTGCGAGATGCGGGGCAGTGTGACGACCGCCTTAATTTGCAAAATATAAGGGTTTTTGTCACTGACCCGTATTATTTGCTCGCGAGTGTATATATTACCTACAACAGCACAACGGCATTTTGATCTCGATCCAATTTTAATCAGCACGTTAGGGCACGTAAGTGCCTAGTAAATAAAATGCGGAGACAACGCACCAACTTCCGAGTTTTCTCCGCGTCTCCGTCCGGAGCTGCGATGCGCGACGTCCCGCGTTACTTCCGTCTCGCGTTCATTTCACATTCGAACGTTAAGGTGAAAATAGTTCCTATTTGTCGATAAAATGGACACGGAACTTATTCAGAACGCTGCGGTGATACTTTCAGTTTGGTTTTTGTACAATCGAGTCATAAAACGCAGAAGACACTGGGTACATACCTATTTACAAACCAGACCTATAAATGGGTCTTTTGCTAGAGATTACAAAGATTTAAAGCAACACGAAGAATTTTTTTAAATTGCACCCGTATGTCAACCGCGTCATTTGATTGCTAAGCAAAATTGGAGTGATTATTACTGGCGCGGACACAAATTTTCGATGTTCTATTACAGCGGAAGAAAAGCCTTGGCTTACATTCATGTAAGTAATAATCTACTACTTCAATCTTCAATTATACTTTTACAAGGATTCCTAGATTATAATTAAACGAACGACTTTCAATTTCAAAAATAAACTTATAGACGTCGATATCCATTGCGCCTACGTCCTTTCTTGCACTAAAATCCGTACGGCACTGCGGAGCTCGGTGAGACATACCCTGCGGCACGCACCGCGTCTCCGTCCGAGCGCGCGAGTCGTCGTGCGTCTCGCTCATCCGCGCGTCGAGGCGGAGCCTGTGTGTCGTACCATGCGATTTTTCTATACAAAATCAAGATTCTACATACAAAGTTAAAAAACGCATCAAAGGACGTCGCTGCGAGATGCGGAGCAGTGTGACGACCGCCTTAATTTGCAAAATATAAGGGTTTTTGTCACTGACCCGTATTATTTGCTCGCGAGTGTATATATTACCTACAACAGCACAACGGCATTTTGATCTCGATCCAATTTTAATCAGCACGTTAGGGCACGTAAGTGCCTAGTAAATAAGAAAAATATTTACCGCAGGGAAATAATATCAAATTGTTTGCTTACAAAGTTCACCCGTTCAACAAATCGTCAAAGGCTTTTAATCCTTTGAAACTGGAGCAGAGATCGCATTCCTATGCCCAGATCTACATCGACTAAAATTAGGCTGATGGCTGCCCTACAGATACCCGCATGTTGGTTCCAAGTCGTCGACCATACATACGGATGCACTGCACTGTGATGGCAGCTTAAGGGACAAACGCAGGTTCCTCTTAGGTATCTTATGTCGTTTAATTACCATAATGCCCTGCAGTGCTTTACAGCTGACCGGAGCTGCATTACCTTTCGATTGGTATACGGGAGTAAGAATCGGCTTTATATGGACTGTACTCATATTACTTACCTAGTAAAGGCGAGTCAACAACTTGAAAACCATTAAAACAAATTTTGGATTCGTAACAGAACAAAGAGTGCTCTTATACTGGTCCACCAAAGCCTGTTACGAGAGACGGGACGCCTTGGAACCCACCTCGGGTAAGTCAGGCTCGGTTCACGCTCCACTCATTACGCGGTAATGTGTTCCGTCATCGAGATTAACTCTCCTCTAATGGCACATACATACAGGCTGCTGTTAGCTGTTAATGTCCTTGTCATTAGAAAATGTTTTCGTTTTTTAGGATTATGGCCAAGAAACGCATGGTACTTTGATATTGACCAATAGCATGAGTTGAGGGAGTCACTGTCATTGACAGAGCTGAGCTACGAGTAAGACTGACGGCGAACAACACACATATACTGCCCCACCAGAGGCTGTAATAGCCTTTGCAAAATGCATTCATTTGTTTATCATAACCTCGCGTAATAAAGTCCAAATTCGAACTGGCTTTCCAAAGTAGATTACAAATCTAATGCTTCTAAAGGTAGGCGTCCACAGGCCCGCATCGCACGCATCGGACGCATCGCATCAAACGGAAAAAAAATTCACAGTGCGTCCACTGTATTTGCAGCGTACGGATTACCGACGGTGAGTACCAGCATACGGACTGACGAAGCCAGTTCATTCGGATTTTCGTAGTGAGCGCACGTGTGGACTCTGTGAGAATGGAGGAAAGCGATGAAGAACAATTTGTCGTTGTAGCTAGCGAGCGCGCGGGGTGCGTCCACTGATCGGCATTCCGTATGACGTCATCGGCACGCATCGCAAAAGTTGCCTCTCGGAGCAACGGTGTCGGCATTGCCGATGTGCGATGCGTACGATGCGGACAGGTGGACGCTCTTATATGAGTTTCTGCGAATGAAAGAATACTACGATCCGTTGCGTTGCGTCCGATGCGTACGATACCGACAAGTGGACGCTTACCTTAATGCGTCGTGGCGCAGAGTGGTCAATATCATCATCCTTAAATCCAATAAACCTGGGATCCGCTCGGCAACCTTGCCCATGAATTGGTGGTAGGCACAAGTTTTTACGAAAGCTACCTTCCAGATTCCCTTCACTGAAAAGCGACTCGTAAATATCAAACGATATTTCGTACATAGGTTCCAACAAACTCAATGGTACGAGCCGATGCTTGAAACCCAGACCTTCGGGTTAGTGTGGTGGGGAGACTTATAATAAATACACTCGAAAAATATTACCCTCCCTCTTATTATCCCTCTGTTCAAATCAGAACATCATGTATGAAACCCCTTAGTCATTTCCACGGCGTCACCAGTTATTCCATCTAATTGAGGTTTGTCTGCTTTTAGTAAAAATGGCCAATTTGGTTCTAATGCTGTTTGCTCTGTTGATGTCTTTAAATGACACAACAGTGTATCTTGCTTGTTTTACTTTCCATAATAACACCAATTTGAGTAAAGTGAAATAACAACGCTCTCCTTAAAAGTTTGGATTTGAACTCGGGGAGAACACTTAGATATGATGAGCAGATATAAGTAGGTACCCTATAGGTAGGTATTGACTTACCTTATAGTCTGCAAAACATAAAGACTTTATATTTTGCAAACATTTTTTTCTTTCTTAGAAATGGTCAAGATAGAACGATAGAAGTAAGAATCAACTCCCGTCCAAGTCAGAAATTGTAATTGTAGAAGCATCCGAGTTGGTGGCTGATTCGACGCCATCTGACTGCGAGCTGCCATGTGCGTTAACTTTCCAGGGCACCAAGATAGGCCAATACGCCAGGCTGCAAATGTGAGCTCTATGTCAAATAGTTCAAACGGGTAAATACATGAAACTTTTGGGGACATTGTATATGTATAACGGCTTAGCCCAGTCGGTTGTGACCCTGCCTACGAAGCAGGAGGTCCCGGGTTCGAATCCTGGTCAGGGCATTTATTTGTGTGTTTATCACAGATATTTGTTCCTGAGTTATGGATGTTTTCTATGTATTTAAGTATTTATCCATATTTATCTATTATATATATCGTCGTCTAGTACCCATAACACAAGCCTTGTTGAGCTTACCGTGGGCCTAGGTCGATTTGTGTAAGATTGTCCTATAACATTTATTTATTATTATTTATAATTTATATGTTATTTTGATAGTCTGTAGGTACTCCGGAAGGCCTGCGTTATCCACGCAGACTTTTAATTTCATGTAAGCTTAACTCTTATCAATATGATTGTAATACTCGTACATAGCATAAATACAGCAGCATCATCAACATTAACAATTAGCATAAATAACCTTTAAGTGATCAACAAGCAATTTTACGTAGGTAGGTAAGTACAACTTGAAATTGTCTCATGGGCCACTAAGATACCTACGTTTAAAATCCAGACACGCCATACTTGAACAGTTATGATTATGAAGGTTCAGATACTTCAGATACGGCAAAGTTAAATCACCGACCATTTTCTCTATTTACGCAATAGGTTCCGCACAATACGGAAATGTATTGAATCTATACCAAAGTTCACAACGAGGCTCTCGGCGGGAAATGCCGATGATTAGTGCATAGATTGCGTGGTATAACTTAATTGACGGTTACGCCAGTGATCGATCTGCGAAGGGCTCGAGGACACGACTGTGCAGTAGCGGAGCGAGTGACATGCCTGATTACTATAGGTATCGATTAGAGATTCTAGACATACCTATTTATACACTTTACAAAGACGTGACGTACGGTACAGACCCCTCAGACGAGATTGATTCTTCAAGCTATTTATTATGTTAAGTAGGTATACCTATGAATGTTGAAGCAAATCAAATTATTTTGTTCAATATTTTTTGATTTGCAATCTGGCCTCGGACACCGGAGGGTTTGGTCACTTTTTCTGAAGTATATGACATATATTTTTAGGTATACCTACTTAACAAAAAAAAGTAGCTTGAAGAATTCTTTAACCACTAAAGAAGCCTATTGTATTTGAAAACCGTACCTTCAGACGTGACGAAGTAACGTCTTTATAAAGTGCATAGGTACGTCTAGAATCTCTATTATTAAAGAGGAAAAAATATTGCTTTCAAAATTGAAATATGGGGCGTTGTAATAATTTTGTAGTGACTGTATAACTTGTTTACAAATGCCATCATTTTAGGATCTTGCCATCTAAATCACCAAATGGTCCTCGATCACAAATCACTAAATAGAAAAAAAAACATTCAAAAAGTTCACCCAATTTCTTGAGGATCCCGTCATAAGATCCTAAGTTGGTGGCTAATTTACCAACTGAAAAAACAGTAGACAGGAGATACTTGATAGTAGAATGTCATTAAATGTTAAAAACGCCACTTTCTTTCGCAAAATGTATACAAACGGCTGATCTCAAAATTGACTTCTAACCTAACTACACAGAACTGCTACGCTTTCCGCCCCGCTTATCACGCGGCGTGCCTTACACGCGGAGCCGTAAAGGGGAAGCGGGGGGCGAGCGCCGGCGCAGCGACGCGGTGGTGCGCCCCAGGCGACGCACTGTCTCACCTGCACCAGGGCTGCGGATTGCTTTCAAAACAATACTCAAGACACCGACAAAACACTACTGAGAACACAACATATTCCTTTGCGTTTTATGACTAAGAATATGGCGTACGTCGGCTTCCAGAAATACTCGCGTGCATTGTTTGTTGGTCACACTAGGCGTAAAAACCGACGTTTGTGCGAGTTTTGTGCTACTACTTGTCTAAAGGGCTATTAAATGTTACTTCAAATAGACTTTACGCATGATCTTTCACGCTTTTACGATTAGTAGCTACCTTTCAACTTTTACTTACCTTAAAAAAATACACTTTTCCCATCACAGCATGACACATAACAAATATAAGCTACTTGAATGTAGTACCTATCATATATTTAGGTAAGTATCAAATTACATTAGATGAACTTAATAGTTATTACAAGTACTAAAGTGTATGCATTTGAATACATAAGAATAAACGGTTTGCCTTTTATGTAGGTATACTATAAGTAAGGTAAGTAGTAAATCATTATTTACTTCTACTACGACACTACTACTGCTACGTACGTACTACTACTTACTTGTTTTACTAGACTAAATTAACTTTAGTCTAGTAAACTGAATAAAGCACAAATTTAATTAGTAAGTTTTTCTGTAATTTACTTAGCTTGATGTAATCACGCGTACTAAAGCGTGCAATGCTCGTATTCTTATACTTACAATACTCCTCACTTATTATTTGATTAAAACCCTTATTACAGCAATTCTCGAGAAACTTTTCATCATTCCATATTTACACAGCCCTGACGGAGCATAACAAAGCAAAAATTGCAGAGATAATGAAGCATAATGCAAAGCATGATATAAACTTTATACGCCGGCCCGCGGGTGGATTAACTCGTTAGCCCCCACTACTCAGCTTTACGGCATGGCCTCCCTATTTACACCCTCCAAATAGTGCTAGTACTGCCGAATTACATTGTTAAAGCTAATAAAAGTACCCAGATTTCCTTACGAGAGCGTAATACGGAGATTCTTAGATTCTTAAGGCCACTTAATATAGAGCCACAGATAATTTCAAGCACATGATATCAGCACATTTTTTAGGAATCAATTCTTATGTATTAAAAGCGAATGAACATATTTTCTCCTTATTTCCATACCCTGTTAGACCGAGAAAAATAGGGCCATCAACGGAGGATCAAATTACAGAGCTAAACATCGTTTCGCATCTCCACGGGAATGCATAAATATCTCTTAACGTGTTTAACCCCAAATCACTGTAAATTATTATTGGAAGTTTACATTATTAAAATAATGAAAATGATTGCTCGGGGCCGCCATGCGTGCTGGGTTGCCAACATAAAAACCACTTGAGGCGATTAAAAATAAACAATAATTGGGCCGGCCATTCACGCATGTGCCTCATTAAAACAATTAAATCTTGATTGAACAGAAATTATAGCTGTCGATTCTTAAACATAATGCGATGGAGCGCCCAGACTGGAATCTGCTCCGAAAAAAGATTAACATCGATTTTAATAAGAAACAATTATATTTGTATGTGTGTCTACGTCCCACGCCGGTTAATTTTGGTCCGCATAAAGTGTAATTATCAAAAATTACAGATGAAATTTTTTAAGATAATTTCCTATTTTTTGTTGGCATTTGGAATATCTGATTAGATACGTGATACAGTTCACTGACAGCTTAGTGTAGCTACCGACTGGATGCTTTGATGGACCATTACATTATCAATCTTACATACTTACCTACCCACAGGCCACAGGGCTTGGTTGTCTTAAAATGTGACTCATTGGAAGTTGATTGAACTATAACTATCCTACCGATGCCTACCTAATAAAAAAATTGTGGTCCGATATTACTCTCGTGTCTATGGACGGTGACAAATTATCCATATTTTATTGTGTGTAAAGTATAAAACGAGTAAGTGCAAATTATTAGAACAAGAAGAGTCACTGTGTTCATTTCAGGTTTAATCGGGTAATTCTGGATCACCTGAGCATCGGATAATTTTTGTGAATATTTGTCACCTATAAATCCGTCGGATATTTGTGAATGTTCGTCACCTATAATTCCGTCGGATAATTGTGAATATCTGTCACCTATCTGTAATTCCGTCGTATAATTGTGAAAATCGGTCACCTATGTATATTTGCGTCGGAGATTTATAAACATCTGTCACCTACATATAATTGCGTCGGATATTTTTTAATATCTGTCACCTATAATTTCTATATATTCCGTCATATTAGTCTACTTTCAGAATAACCAACATTAAAAAGTGATTCAAGACTACCCCAATACATATTAGAAATCAATGAAAGTTACTCAATCAATCGGTGAAATAATACCCAATACTTATAAGGAACAGTCTTTTCCTAATTAGTTAAATCAATGTCGTACATTTAATTAACTACGTACATAGTAATGCTGCCAACCTGCTGCTTACATAAGTATATGACCAAAATAGTAGCCTCCAAGCACAAGCAGCCATAATGAATCTTTACCTGAGTGCTACTCGAAAACCATAGCATTAAATATGTAAATGAGATCATTATTATAATAATTATTAATCCGTTAAAGTGGGCCATCATCTATCGACAGGATTAAGGGGGAATCTAATTTGGGCGCACAATAATCAGGTTAATTTGGATCGTGTTTTGGTCCAACCACATACGTATAACTATGGGTAGATAAATATACTACGTACATAAGCAACTAAATTAACCCAATTAACTTTCAACGTACTTAGAATAGAATAGGTTTATTTAGGAAAGGAAATGTTTTATTTTTTATTTTTTCCCTGATACATAGTGCCCAAAACCTCTCTGAATCAGATCTAGGTATTATTATATAATATATCTAGTATAATCATTCAAGTTTAATAAATATATATATCATTTCATATAAATAGCTACTAGCTACTAGACTAGGATCTGGCCCCAAAAATGTGACATGATAACGAGAGCAAGAACGAAACCCCTCTAGTTATACAGGGTGTAATCGTGAAGTGTCGCCAGACTATAAATCTGTTAATATAACAGATATCAGAAAACTTCAAACTGATATCAAAAGTACGTTACTCAATTAGTAAAATCACATTACATAATTACTTTTTTAAATAAAAGTAATAATATTGAAAATATTAAGTTAATGCATTTAGTACGACGTTTCTTGAGGCTGTAATTTCCCTACCGTAAGAGATAAAACTATTTAAGATTCATAATTTACGCGGATAAACTGTAATGATAATTAATTGATATGGATAAGGGGATTAAATGAAACAATTCATGAATCATATGATAATGGTGAAATGACTATTAGGAGTATTAGGCATTATAAATTAAAGTCTCTCACCGAACAGCGTAATAAAAAGGTATGGGAGGGTTTGAAGTTCATATTTGGGATATTTGTGGTTAAATTTAAAAAAAGTTATTGATGTGATTTTGCTCATTGGGTAACATACTTTCGATATCAGTTTAAAGTTTTCTGGTATATTTATGGAATAATCGCCTGGCTTTACCATATAGTAAACGATTACATCCTGTACAGTTTGCTAAATTGCTAGATCAGTGCATCTGGCAGCGATTCATCGGTGGAGGTCACACTGACAAGCCAGCAAAACTTTTCAGTAGGAATGGAGACCATCAAGACTGACACAAAGATTACCTACCCCAGAATTAGGACGCTGTAGACCCTGTAGACGCTGTAGGGTTAACTACGAGACGAACATTATTAGCATAGGATATTAATATACAAGATCGTGAAGCCGGGTCATCATCTACTCGTACCATCATTAAGTTTCTACCTGAACTGATGTCAAAGCTCATATCTCAGTAGATGGGGACTCGACGATCACTCATTTTGTAACTCTGCAACGAACGGGTAACATTTTTAACATTTCTGTAAAGTTTCCTTCAAACTTTGAATTGGTTTATCCAAGTGAGGCACTGCAGAAGCAACATCATTACCTACGACATGTTTACGTCTTATGATATTTTTAATTCCATTTTCCCCGCGAAAGTTCAGAACCTACTCCGTTGAGTGTTGAAAGCTATCCAATTTGCGTAATACTGCCAAAATATCTCATTTCTACGCTCACTGCAGCCGCTTGGCTCCGAAAGATCCTAACAAAAACACTCAACGAGGAAATTTGAACCATTCTGCCTAAAAAATAAAGTAACTAATTGCTAGCGCTTTGAGGCTTTCATAAAATGTTCTACCGTCGTATTCAAATGGAGTTTTGGCAATTCCATAATGCGAAAGTGGTCTGTTCAAGCTTTTGACTCTATGAAAAAAGCACAAAATTCGGAAAACGATAGAAAAAAGGAAAACATTTATATTTTCATAGAGACGTTATTTATGGTCGGATAAATTTACGCAAAAGCGATATTTAGAGTGTCGGCACTCTGCCGATTAGTAACGTAATGGAGGCTCTGTGGCCAGTGGCACGGGAATTACGGCGCTTTGCGAACCCTTTCAGCTTTGAAGATATCAAAATTATTTCAGAGAGGGCTTAATACAAGCGAGTTTCGTATTACGGAGTTGGCGCGTGGAGTTACGCTCTGTTGGGTCATGAGGTCGGCGCTGCTGTTTCAATTTACAGATAGTAAATTGTGGATTTATCTTTTTGAGGTTTGTTATAAAATTCTCTTTATTTAACATTTTTATAAAAGTAAAATATAAAAATACATCGAAAACACACAAAAAAATAAAAGAATATAAAAAATCCAACCTAGGGTGCCGCCGGCAACGGAGCAAAGCCCAGGTTGCCAGTGGTCAGGGTCGCAGAGTGAGGAACCGACGGACTATGCATGCCATGTCCAGGATTACCGCCTTCTGAGTCCGCCCTTGATCCAACGACAACCATAAATGTTATTATTATAGAGTGTATTTTTTCAATTAACAATAAGTTCTATAAAATTCTAGGAGGCCAGAGGACTCTTCATGTAGAGTGACATGTAATTACAGTGTCATGATCACAGTTCTCGATTAACCACACCATGGTTTCAACGAAGAAAAAAACTATGAACTGTGACATATTTACAAGTCAATTTTCGCACGCTCATACACATATTCAAATTAGATTGAATAGCTGCACTGAGTATCAGATTGATAGTGAAATCAAATATAGACCACCAGAAATTGCGTTTTCACCAGTTGGTACGAAGTGGTTCTGTAGATCTGAGTGTTCTGACCCCAGCCATGAAAGGATTAAGCTCATGCAATCAAGGGTTAAACGAATCAAACCTTGCTTCAGACTAGGGTTGGCAGTTTCAGAAACGTTAACACTTTTCCAAAGAGCTTAGCTGTGCCCTATAAAATGAATTGGTTAAAGTCAAACAAGAACGTGTCTTAATTGTAGAATCTCTCTAGGATATTTTGCGAATAAAAATATGTACTAGTCAAATTTAAATGCAAAACGAGCCTGTAAAGATTTTGCTCAAATTGCCTATTATTTTGTTAAGTAAAAACAATTTTAAGTGGACTAAGTGAGAAGTACCTAATATAATCGACAAAATGATGGGACACATCGAGGTATGGGACGAAGAAAGTCCCATATTGAGTCTCATAAACCCAACTAGAGCCCTCTGGCGCTTGCAAGATTGCAAACGGAGTCGTGAGTACTTGGGGACAACATTACATAGACTACGAAGTTACGAACATTTCTGGAACGTTTTACCCAATAATAAATAAATATATTTTTTTTATACCACGACGGTGGCAAACAAGCATACGGCCTACCTGATGGTAAGCAGCTACCGTAACCTATGGACGCCTGCAACTCCAAAGGAGTCACATGCGCGTTGCCGACCCTTTACAAAAAGGAGGATTCGCTGTGTTGACGGCTAAAGGAACAAGAAGGTCCCTCATCGCCAACACACTGGGTCCTCTTTGAGCTCTTTGGCAACCTTACTCACCAGCTTACTTACTCACAACACTATGAGTAGGGTCTAGTGCTATTTGGCTGCGGTTTTCTGTAAGGTGGAGGTACAGTCGAGGACAAAGAGATGTATACACTTTTGGACCTTATTACAACGCAATAAGGTCCAAAAGTGTATACATCTCTTTGTCCTCGACTGTACTTCCCAAGTCGGGCTCTGCTCCAGATTTGAGCGAGATGACATACACCAATACAACAACAACAACACACAACAACAATCTTACACATATCAACCTAGTCCCACAGTAAGCTTCATAAGGCTTGTGTTATGGGTACTAGGCGACGATATATATAATAGGTAGATATAGAAAAATACTTAAATACACTTCGAACTCGGGACCTTCTGCTTCGTAGTACGTAGCAGAAGGTCCCGGGTTCGAATCCTGGTCAGAGCATTTATTTGTGTGTTCATCACGGATATTTGTTCCTGAGTTATGGACGTTTTCTATGTATTTAAGTATTTCGTAGGCAGGGTCACTACCAACTAGGCTAGGAGGCCGTTAAAGCCCAATGGCACAACTTTCTGACTCCTCCAGTCAACATTGATTTCCGACCCCGGTTTTGCCTTAACTCTTGCCATACTTTTGGTTGTGTCTGTGATGACCCTACTCGGCCACAGTAGCCCTCGGCATGCCCGGCACGCACCCACTAATAAGCGATGAATGGAGCACGCTAATAAATATCTAACGCAGTTTATTAGTACAAATGAAATTATATCCACACCTGATGTGGTTATTAAAAAGATGTTGATGTAATAAGGATCGAAGAAATAATTGTTTATTCTTGTTTTATTTATCCACAAGTGTATTTGTATATTAAATTACCAGATGAATAAAATTATGTAGAACGTATGTACCTACTTAGTAAGTAATTAAACTTAAATAAGTTGTTTATTCAATATCTCTCTCGAGTTTGTAATTAAAGTCTACAATTAAATATCTGGCTAGTCGTTAAGATTGTACTGCTAATAAAAACATAAAATATAAACTGTTAAACAAAATCGTTTTTTTTTTTTCAAATATTGTACTTGAATATGTTTATCAGATACAATCCTTCCATACTTTAGATATTCAAAAGATCCCATTTTTCATGAACTTAGACCATGAAGAATGTGATCCGCACTACGGATTGCGCAAACTAGGGTAATTCTAATTTATTTCGCAACACCAACAAGTTTTAGCTGTAAAACCATCAGTGGCCAGTATTCGACCCTCATTGGCGAATCGTCGCGCGTTGCCGCTGCTACTTTATCCCGCACGGGCGTTAAGTTATTAACGGCCTTCTTCATTTATTACCCCATACCCTCATACACTCGTGTACGGAATACCCACCCTTCGATTGCTTTATGATTTTAAATCGAACTTAATTTTGTGCCGTCAATGAAGTGACGTGAATTTATTTTGCGGTTCGGCTGTGTAGATTTTTGCTACACTGAGTTTCAGCAGGAACAATAACGTTTGTAAGTCAGAAATTAGAAAACAGGTTCGTTTGCTTCCTGAATATCTTGATATCCGATCCGAAGGAAATGTTTAAATGGTGATTTAAATGCCAATTTCTTACTACCGGGTGCCTTTGGATTGATGTCAAAGGGCTAGGGATATTTCTTATGCAATTGTGTTGGACAACCCTTAGTTGCCAGCATATTTAAAGAATAATTTCTTCATTTTCAGTTTTTCGGTTGTTTCTCAGGAAATATTTTTTTTAATTTATAACTAATACAAAAAATTTTGGAAATAATGTTTAAATTAATTTAAATTACTAACGATCAAAAAAATACACCTACGTTACCTAGGCCATCTGTCAACTTGTAAAACGTAACCATATTTATTTATTTTTTTTTTTTCATAGGAAAACTTACAGTTAGAGTAACAAAATAGGTAGTAATGTAGACACAGTGAGCCAATTAAATTAAATTTCCACAGGTAGAAACTGCGTTAAATAAATAGCGTGCGAAAGTACTAAATCAATTAATAACTATGCTTACCTATAGAATTATGATTGCTTAGCAGCAGGAATGCATTTAAACAGTCAACGAGAAGAACAAAAGAGAAAGAAACAAGATATAATTACATACAAGTTTTTTAACCCTATTCAAATATCACCCTAGATCGTCAAGCCAGCAAAAATTGGACCTTGTCTACGAAGTTATAAAGTAACGATATGCAACGGGCAAATTCATCATGCCCAGAGCCAGAGCGTTCCAGGAAAATAGTTAAGACCTGTTACCCGACAACTAACAAGCGACTATCGGCTATCGGCCCAGAGGTCAACAGCAATTTAAACACTATTATGCAGAATTACGTTTTGCTTTTGTTATATAATAGAAATTTAACGCCTTTGCATAAAATTCAAATTTGTAAATTATGAAACTGTATGTAAGTATTTTGATGTCATGTTCGATGTTGGGTTTATTACAAATCTCAAATATATTCTGGTTTAACATTTACCAGTACTTTATTGACTTAGCAGTAAGTATATACTGATATGGATTTAGTTTAAATATTTTTGAAAACCAGCCCCCTTTTTGTTAATGCTGAAAAATGTTTAAAGCATATCACCCGGTTCTGGGGCAGGGGACGCGGTGACCTGAGACTCCTGGGCATGCCAGACTACCCACTTAAAATCAGCGGTTTACTCTCAAGGACTAGGTGTATAGGTATCTAGGTATTAGGTACGACACGTCGCGGGATTGGCTTGTGCATATAGCCGCGGGATGTGTCGCCGATTGTTCGCTTGGTCGCGAGCTCAGCTTTAGAGGGGTGTCCGGGGCAAACGATCAGAAAAAATGACAAACCAAAAACCTACGCCGGGGGAACCAGGAATACAGCTAGTACTTACCTATACATTTTTGTTTTTTTTTTATTAGCCTGTATTAGTGTCCTACTGCTAAGCAAAGGCCTCCCCTTTTTTTCTCCACTTGACCCAATCGTTTGAATTGTGCCACCATTCTGTGTAAAGTCCCAGTCTTCCAGCCATCTCCTTGTTGGTCTGCCTGCACCCCGGCGCGATTTTTATTTTAATGAGCTTAAATGCTAAACTTAATAGACGTCAAATGATGCAAATGCACCTTCTTCAATAAATACTAGTTAAAGCAAGTATTTATGCCTTACAAAAACCTTTAAAAAGTCTTAAGTATTCATTAAGTAATGAATGACCATAAGACACGATAAAGGTAGTAAAACACACGCAAGGCCGACCCACTGACAACGCACCATATGTTCAGGTTAATTCCGCACGCTTCCTTATGAACGATGACCCCTTTATTACTTATTAAGGAGCCGACCGCCCTCGCAACGTTATTTATGTCGTCTAATAATAATTTGTATTAAATCACCGCGGGACAAACAGGATTTGTTAGCTTTTGTTGTCGTCCCGGAATGAGACGCAATCCGTGTCTGCGTTTGTTATTTTCTGCTTATGAAAATGTTGTTTGTTTATCATTGAGTTGCGGGTGACGGATGGAAAAGCGCTGTTTAGATAGCAATCTGTTTTAATGTTTGGATCGAATATTTTTTGATCGGATATTTTTGTAAAAGATTTTGAATTATTAGTCGGGTTTTAAGTACATAAAGCATAATTTAGAAGACGACTTCTTTTATTTCCATAATTGGAAAAAATATATTATTAAAGATCTCTCACTAAGATTCTAGGAAGTTTTAAACGGTTTTATTTTCAACTGGGTCTCTAAGAGTGGGCAATACTAACGCATGTTCAAATTTCCACATTATTAACAAAGCAAAACATACAAGTGCATTTACTAAATTCCGTTCTTTAACCTCTAGAATTATCTCTACTGGTACACATTATTTGCTGAATCAAAAACTTCTGCACTTTTTCACCCTTTCATGTTAACTTAAAAAAAACACATTTGACAGGTGTAATGGAAAATCGTGTTTGAAGTAACCACAGTACCTTTTCGTGTTTCATTAAATTACAGCAAGGAATTTTGACAGTAAAACGCCACGAATTTTATATCCTGTTGGTAAATTGAGTGTCTGCAAAGAACCTCCAGGTTTTGATACTTTTTAAATTTTTTTTTTTTTTTATACCACGACGGTGGCAAACAAGCATACGGCCCGCCTGATGGTAAGCAGCTACCGTAACCTATGGACGCCTGCAACTCCAAAGGAGTCACATGCGCGTTGCCGACCCTTTACAAAAAGGAGGATTCACTGTGTTGACGACTAAAGGAACAAGAATGTCCCTCATCGTCAACACACTGGGTCCTCTTTGAGCTCTTTGGCAACCTTACTCACCAGCAGGAACACAACACTATGAGTAGGGTCTAGTGCTATTTGGCTGTGGTTTTCTGTAAGGTGGAGGTACTTCCCCAGTCGGGCTCTGCTCCAGATTTGAGCGATGACATTCGCTGAACGTGCCCTACCACACTTAGCGAGATGCCATTCGCAGTGCCCATACCTCTCTTTTTGGCGTAGTTTAAGGACATACCCAGGTCCGGACGTAGTTTAAGGACATACCCCGGGTCCGAAAATAATAAGAATATAGGTACACATTCATACCTATCGGTTTACTGGTCTTATAAATTTTATCCATATCAAATCCACATCTACCTAACCAGTTGCCCAGACTTTGACCGTAGTCAAGGTTTCCAATTTTTTTTAGAGTCCATACATTTCTACTTAATAAGATATCATTCGCAGTCAGTGCTGCCTGATGTATCGTAGAGCCGCCGTGCCATGCTCATCGACATCAAGGACCCTTGTGACGAAAACCTCGTGAAGGCCGAGCAGGACAAGCCCAGTGAGAACCTAGACTTGGCCTTCGAGGTAACCGCCGTGAATGAAGTTGATTTGGTTATCAATTGTCCCGATCGCGGTAGTTATTTCAGCGAGTGGTCTCATAGCGAAGAGTCTCGACTAAAACCTCAAAAGACTATCGTTATCTATACCACGACGGTGGCAAATAAGCATACGGCCCACCTGGTGGTAAGTTGCTACCGTAGCTTATGGACGCCTGCAACTCCAGAGGTGTCACATGCGCGATGCCAACCCTTTACAAACAGGAGGATTCACTATGTTGACGACTAAAGGAACAAGAGGGTCCCTTGTTGTCAACACAATGGGTCCTCTTTGAGCTCTTTGACAATCTTACTCACCGGCAGGAACACAACACTATGAGTAGGGTCTAGTGCTATTTGACTGTGGTTTTTGTAAGGTGGAACTACTTCCACAGTCGAGCTCTGCTGCAGATTTTAGAGAGATGACAATCGCTGACCTGCGTGTCCTACCCACACACATAGCGAGATGACATTCGCAGTGCCCATACCTCGTTATGATGGGATCAAGGGTCAGATTCCTAGCTGTAATCCTGGAGACGGCCCGCATGGTTCGCAACCTGGGCAACGTCGTCTTGCCAGCGGCACCCCTGGTTAGGGTTTTTGTAATGCCTTGATTGTTTTTCAATATTTTAGATGAAAATATTTTTAAAAGCCTAATAAAGTATCAAAACTGACGAGACCGAAGTCTTTTGGGTGATAGAATTTCACACCTTCTAAATCTAACTGTCAAAAAGAAGTGATTATGGTTGATAATAGTGCAGCAGTGCACAACTCGCTAGTCGGCTAGTGGATACCACCTAAATTACACTTCGTATATCCAGAATGACAAATGAGACGAAATAAATAAATATTCAATAAATATATAAATATTATGGGACAATCTTACACAAAGGTACGAGGTGACGATATATATAATAGATAGATATAGATAAATACTTAAATACATAGAAAACATCCATAACTCAGGAACAAATATCCGTGATGAACACACAAATAAATGCCATGACCAGGATTCGAACCGGGGACCTTCTGCTTCGTAGGCAGGGTGCGTCAGTACCGACTAGGCTAGGAGGCCGTTAAACGAAAACGTATTAGGCATCTCTGCTTCTAAAAGTAATTACTTAATGCCAAATAACCAAGTAAACTTTCGCCTTATATCTGTAAGTAGATTTATTTTCATGACACAAAGCGCTCTCACACTCCCACATCAAATAAAACCAAAATGCTCTCCAAACAAACACTTAGCACCGAATCACTCCAGAGCATGGCCGGTCAACGAACGGTAAAGCTTCACTCATGACACGTCGAGGTGTAAATCTCATGCACTTATCTGTACCCAATTCGCATACATTACTGACGATACCGCGGGCAAAACATTTGCATTTTAACACGAGTAATTATTGGTGGCCTTAATTATTTGCAGGAACGACGCGGTGAGGTATGCGTTGCAATTTGTTTTCGTAATCTTAATAGCGTTTGGAGGAAATATGCGTCGAGATTGTTTCCAGCCAGGTTGAAAGAGTGCACATGCAGTACAACACGGATAAGCTCGACTGGTTTTCTACTTTAACATGTTGTTTTTGAGCAATATGTACCTAAACCTACCCTAATGTTACATTCAGCTTTTAACACAAAGGAGAAAGTACCTGAGTGTTTCAAAAAACCGGCCAAGAGCGTGTCGGGCCACGCTCAGTGTAGGGTTCCGTAGTTTGCCGTCCGTCACAGTAAGTGTCCCCACTTAAGAGTTTTTGAAAGCACGTCATTTCATTGTGATTTTGTAGATATTACAGGTACAATAAACACCCGCTTATACGGTTAAATTACAAACTTAGTTCAGAAATTATTCTGTATTTTTTTTTCAAAAACTATTCAACCTATCAAGTTCAAAATAATTTTCGTAGAAAGTTTTTATAAAGTTTTTGAGATTTTTTTCATATTTTTAAAAGTTATGGTTTAAAAGTTAGAGGGGGGGGACACATTTTTTTTTACTTCTGGAGCGATTATTTCCGAAAATATTTACATTATCAAAAAATTATTTTAGTAAACCCCTGTTCATTTTTAAATACCTATCCAACAATATATCACACGTTAGGGTTGAAATTAAAAAAAATCACTCCCCACTTTATGTATAGAGGAGGTACCCTAATAAAAAAAAATCCACTTTTTATTTTACCACTTCGTCGGCGTGATTGATATACATATTAGTACCAAATTTCAGCTTTCTAGTGCTAACGGTCACTGAGATTATCCGCGGACGGACGGACAGACATGGCGAAACTATAAGGGTTCCTATTTGACTACGGAACCCTAAAAAAGTCCTAAATAACGCCTCATAGCTCTCTGATAAACAATATAAGTCTAGCCCTCTGATAAACCTTTCATCACGCACAGGAAGGAAATTGGGACAGAAAGTCCTTACCTGTCAAAACTATAGGATTTAGACAAAGGGGGGAGGTCAATAGTTACTTCATGGACCAGAAGCTCCCCATGCGTCCTCATTTCGATTGACTATCGATTTTCGGAGGATGCTATCCGCTCAAGTAAACGTACGTGCCCACATATTGTACAATCTTCATTTTACTCTGCTAATTTAACACGTTTCCATCAAAATGACAATCCGCATCAACTCTTAATGCCAACGTTACAACAAAATTTTCCAATTAGTTATTACACAAAACTTTATTAAGGTCAGTGAACTCAAACGTAAATCACAAGACTGCAATATCTCTCACAAAACACCTTTCGTAAAAAAAAAACTTTATAAATGAACAAAGAGCGTCGGCGCATCAGTCAGCCCTCCCGCGCAACTTTCAGCACATCGCCGCGCTTGCGTCAATTTTATTTTTTAATTATGGAACTGCCTAACGAACGCCTCCGACTTAAACCTCCTCAATTAAAAATACGTTAAATGCTGAAGACATTCATGATAAATTAAACCGTGTTTTCAAACGCTTAAGGTCGCGATTGCATTGCAAAATAAGTAAACGAAGCCTTTTAATGCATTGAAGTATATTGAAACCAGGGCTCCCCGGCCTGTCCACCGTCTGAGCTTTAACTTAAGTAATGAGATATGACTTCAGCTCATTATTATTTTCCTTGTAATTTGTGCTAAGATATAAATAAATGTGTTGTAAATTTAAAACGTGAGAGATTTACTGCGATGTAGGTGTAGGTAAGCTGTAGGTGATCTTTTTGCTCGGCTACTTGCGCTTCGTTACAAGTTATTTGCTACCAACAGATGTCTCAAACACGTTATTTGTAGCCTTCACTTTTACTATTTAATATTAAATTTCTTGTATTTTAATGTGAGCTCGTAAACTCGTTAGCCGAGAAATTGCAAGTAGAATATTTGAATCACAATAAACAATGTATCAGTAGATGCATGAACTAGAGCTGCATTGTATCATTACCGTGGCCATCGAAGCAGCGTACGTAAATGAAAACCCGGCTCATCACGTTCCGAATTGAAATCCTGCCGCAGCCGGACTTTTTCCCTTTGTTTTGTTATTGCCTGAGCCTCGATTATTCGAATTACATTTAATTCATTTCCATCTCGATGGTAATGTTCTATGCACGGCGTTTACCAGGGACAGTCGATCGAGACGCTCTCGATTCGACTCATTGCAGTAATGTCTTGCCGGCAAATGATTATAAAGCTTTTAGTGATTTATTAATAATTACCTATTACTTAGATATCTTTAATATTAATTCCTAATAGCGAATGAGTGCATTGGCTGATCAACTTTCGGAAATAAATTATGGGTGGACCTTAGGGTAGGATGTTCATACCTAATACCAGAGAGTATCTAATTTATAGAGGGTCAACTTTTTGGGGCTCCAAGTCTGAAGCGCCATCTGAACGAGAGCAACCCAAACTTACCGAAAATGTAAGGGGAACCGTAGTAGCGCTACTCATTACTAGATGGCGCTGCAAGTTTCTTTACATTATTTGGTAACTTAGGCGCTTCAGAGTTGGAGCATCTAAAAGTTCTTAGATTGTGTCTCTATATAGTAGATACTCTTTGCTAATACTTAGGTATTTTATAGAATTAGGACCCTACTTTAAATAAAGGTACCTAATACATGTACCTACAGTCAGCAACGAAAGTTTCCAAACGAAGTAAGGTAACAACAGCAACTCGACACATAATTACTACATAAGTTACTGAACAGTACCTACCTCAAACAAATGTTTAGTGTCTGTTCAGTAGGTACTTAACCTATGAAATGGTTATGTGTCTAGTTACTTTTGTACCTAATAAATAAATAAATAAATATTATGGGACAATCTTACACAAATCAACCTAGTCCCACAGTAAGCTCAATAAGGCTTGTGTTGTGGGTACTAGGCGACGATATATATAATAAATATATACATACAAATACTTAAATACATAGAAAACCTCCATAACTCAGGAACAAATATCCGTGATAAACACACAAATAAATGCCCTGACCAGGATTCGAACCCTGCTTCGTAGGCAGTGTCACTACCGACTGGGCTAGGAGGCCGTTAAAACCTAATCTTATTTTGTTCCGCAACTTTCGTTCCTAACTATACCTATTTAAATACTAGTTAACGTACAAACACAATAAGGTACGACTGGAGTTTACCACAAGTCACTGCACTCCAGAGTGTAATGTCACCGTATTCATTACACTTTTAATCTAATAATTTAGTTAATCACAAAAAGTACTTGCCCACTGCAATCGAGTTCAATCCTGCGGTAACAAAGCGCTCGGACTTAATAACTTGAAGAAAGGCGACCATTAATGGCAATAAATGCGGTTACGCAAGACAACAGTTGCCTGATGGACGATTTTTATTAGAAACGTGATGAGTAATTCGTATCGTAATCAATGCCAGAGCCACCGGCGCACGTGAGCGTCTGACACCTTCCGGCCGGTGTGAAACATTATTATTTTTTGATAACTTAATGCCCGTCTCTGTAACGGTGTAATTGTCCGTTCAGCGGTTTGTATTCCGTCGAAAAGATAATTTCTCGGTTTCTTCCCACCCTTTGTGCTGCTAAACCGATTTCCTGCCGAGCTACGTGAAAATTTAACCGAGTTAATCCCCTATCGAGCTTTTAATGACATTTTCTTGGAACGTGAAACCACAAAACAACCAACATGCCCGGTTAGCCGCAAATCATAGAAAGATTTGCGCGCATTGATAAAAATAAACGACGGATGAGATTACGAAATCAATATGAAATTGCATTTCCTAATGTCAATTGTTAGTTACGAAGTGCAATAAAGTTCCAATAATCATGATATGAAATAATTCCTGAGCGATGCACCGGAGCGTCTTGTGTCTCTTTCTCGCATTGGTGTTGGTGTATGTGTGTCTCTTTCGTGGCCTGAGGATCGCACGGGGTATGATGAACACGGTAATGATCCAATCAGAAGTGAAGTGCATCAGCCGGCCGCTGTGAGAATGCGGTTGGGGGTGCAAAAACTACGAGCACGGATTTAAATGTAAACCGACCGCTTGCTTTTATTTTGAAACACCTTGTTGTTATATATACTAAATAAAGCTAAAGTAATTATTAACAGATGTGATTGTTTACTTTGACTGATTGCAACATAAATATAGATATTAATATTAAGTACTTGCTTCTTTGAGTTTTCGCCTAAGTTAATAAAACTTACCAGAGGGCCACGGATCGCACGCTCGAGCGTGCGTGCACGTCTGTACAAAATTTATAGAATAACTAGTACCCTCAAAATCTCTGTTTGTACCTACGAAGTGATAACTGTAGATATATCTATTTATAAGTGGGTAAGTACCTAATCAAATTATCATCCGATATTTGAAGCACCAAATTGGTAATATCGTACCTACTAATAAACTCATTGGCTTCACACAAGACTGCGGTGTCGTGTATGGCTTCGGATTCCGATTTTTAATCATTTTATATTATGTAAGATACGTAATTTGATTACTTACTTGGTTTACGTAGGTACTGAATGTTCTAAATATTACGGTAGATCACAAAATCGAATGAACTAGAAATCATAACGTCAAAATCATTTAAATATAAATTTTGTTAACGTTATAACACCAAATTTATAAATTTCAGGTGCCGTATTCTAATTTAGAAATATATCAACAATAGTCAATATACCTAATAGACCGTAAGCCAGGAACAAATTTCGTTGGTCATCGCGTCCCAGGCGACAACTTGTGAAGTGGTTAAGGGCGATGTGTAATGAAGCCTCGTGAAGGTCAGCTGCCTCTCCGTTGGTGGGTTCAGGAACGGCAGACATTTAATCGATTTAAAAAAAATGGTCAACGCGTCCCGATTGAAACTTTGTCAGATGATAGTTTATATCCTATTATAAATCGTCTGTCAGGTGTATCGCAGTGAAAAGACCGTCAGCTGGTGATGTGAACATATGATCTTCCGGGCATCAGCTGACGGTCTTTACACCTAAAAACAGCCGGCTGACGATTTTTCATGTTTGTAAGAGCATATAAACTATCTTCTGACAATTTTTTAATCGTGACGCGATGACCGTTTTTTTTAAAGTGATTAAATAGCTGCCGTACCTCAACCCACCAACGGAGTGGCAGCTGACCTTCACGAGGCTTCATTATACATCGCCCTTAACCACTTCACAAGTTATCGCCTGGGACGCGATTGGTCATGAAGATTGTTTCTGGCTTACGGTCCATAACTCCAACACACAACAAATAATCAACCAATATTAAAGTTGTATTGGACTTGCATCGGAATAATTTTCAAGCAAACTCTGATTCAGACGTTTAAGCGCTAGCTGTATTGTGTAGTTAATGCACTGGAGTTGTATTGAAGTTGTGTCGTGTTAAAAAGTGTTTTAAAGTTAGAATACGGCCTCAGGGAAAAATTATTTAAAGGCCATTTTACGACCCTAATAAATACCTAAATGACTACCTATTTCCATTCTAGTTCTAAGATACCATCGAAGAATATGTACCATAACATCTAAGCTTTGGGTGTTGAAGTTTGCCTCCTTTCGTTTTGAAAAAAAAAACGTTTTACTCTTAAAATGTGTGGCATTATGAGAGATAAACTTCATAAGAGTTTTATTAAAGATCTGAATTAGGACTTTATTTTTAAACGAACTAAGTTACTGAATCAATGATGATATGTTATGGGGCTACCTCTTATCTTATAAAGTTATGTTAGTGCTGCGACTCCAAAGTATGAAGCCGCGACAACGTAAGTCATGCTAGAGGAGGGTCTGGGATATACCTATACATTGTTTGAGCATGGTAAGCATATTGTTGTAAATTAGCATTTTCACTTAACTATGTACCATTAACGGCCGGAAATAATCACAAAAGTGACAGTCAATGTCAAATCCCATACATTTTGTCAGGAATGTGACGGTTAGACGTTAATGAAACACGACTTAAATCGTGCTTTAAGGTACAAGTTAAAATAAAAATGCCCAGATAGTAACTCTGATGTAGTCTTTAAAGCGTTTTCCAAAGGTTGAATTGACGCGGGGGATTGGTAACTTGAAAACGCGTTTAGAAAGAATAGGTAAGTTGTAGTTAGGGATTCGTTTAGTGGTTTTGTGTGTTAGCAGGGAAATTTTGTGTAAAAATAGTTGATGGGCTACTAGAACATGAGCTAAAAAAAATTGATTGCGAGGCTTGAATTTAAGAAAAGTGTGAAAAGTAACGGAGATTTAAGAAAAGTGTTTTCGGCGTTGCGTAGCCTCGCATTTTCAGGTTGAACGTTTTTAACGAGATCATTTTTTTTCTTAAATAAGATACTTTAAACTTAGTAAGTCACTATGTCAAAATTAAATAATGATTTTTGCGTTTTTGTAAATTCATCCTCTAAGGGGAGGTAAAAGGGGTAAAATGTTTTTTTGCAAGAAAAGACTTCAAACTTTATAGAAAAGCATTATGTTAAACTACCCGAAAAGTGATTTGAGCGTTTTTGAATATTCCACCCCTATTTATTTAATCGTATGGCGATATAGTCCAATAGGCAATAAAATTAGAACAAGAGTTTATAAGGCAACATCCAAATTTTGCAACCATTGCACAGCGTCGGGCGTCACTTCCATCAGGTCTCCTGGGCTTCCTGGGTATGCGTGGAGTGGACACCGCTGTATGATGTGCTCCATAGTCTGGTCCACGTTCCACCCCTAAAATGGTTAAAACGGGGATGAAAGTTTGAAGGACTTTTTGTATGTAGCTCGAATATATTTTTAAGTGAGAGAGTTGAAATTTGGTAAAATGGCATTTGGTAAGAATACAAATTAAGTTCTTAAGTGCTTTGAAAAATACATCTCCTAAGGTAGTTAATAAGTGGTTGAATTTTTGTATCAGTAACTAAGACTTTCTTAAGTAAGGGACCTCAAATTTTGTAGTCAGGCCATATTTCAGAATACAAGAAAAGCGTTTTTTGCAGTTTAGTTAACTTATTTTTTATGGGATGATGATGAGATATGAAAAAGAAGTTAAAAGATATTTTTTTCCAGTATAAAAATAAATAAAAACCAGTGGTTAAAACGGGGTTGAATGTTTGTAGGGGAATGAATATTCTTTTAACTGCGAGACTTGAAATTTGCTAAGAATACATGAAAAGTAATTTTTGCGTTTTAAAAATTCATCTCCTAAGGTAGTTAAAAAAGTGTTGAATGTTTGTATCAAGAACTGACGATTTCTTATGTGAAGGACTTCAAACTTCCTAGTAAGGCATTATGTCAGAATACAATAATAGACATTTTGCGTTCTTGAAAATGCATCCTCTAAGGGGGTAAAAAAGGCATAGAAAGTTTTTTTTATGCAATAAAGTAAGACTTGGAACTTCATAGACAGACACCATGTTAAACTCCCCGCAAAATAACTCCAGCGTTTTTCAAAATTCAACCCCTAAACTGGTTAAAACAGGGTTGAAAGTTTATATGGGGATAGAATATTTTTTTATGTGCGAGACTTGAAACTTTGTAAAATGGCATTTGGTAAGAATACAAGAAAAGTGATTGCTGCATTAAAAAAAATCATATCCTAAGGTGCTTAAAAAGGGGTTGAAAGTTTGTATCAGGAACTGACAATTTCTTAAGTATGGGACTTCAAACTTCGTAGTAAGGCATTATGTCGAAATACAATAAAAGTAATTTTGCGTTTTTTGAATTTATCCTCTAAAGTGAAAAAGGCGTAGAAATATTTTTTTGCAATAAAGAAAATCTTGAAACTTCATACACAGGGACTATGTCAAACTACCCGAAAAGTAACTTCAGCGTTTTTGAAAATTCAACCTCTAAAGTGGTTAAAATGGGGTTGGAAGTTTGTATAGTGAACGAAATTTTTTTTAAGTGCGAGTCTTGAAACTTTGTAAAATGGCATCTGGTCAACAAGAAAAGACATTCCTGCGTTTTTTTAAATTTATCTCCTAAGGTGATTAAAAAGGGGTTGAACTTTTGTATCAGGGACTGATGCTTTCTTATATGAGGGTCTTCAAACATCAGAATCAAGAAAAGTATTTTTTGCGTTCTTGTAAACTCATCCTCTAAGGGGGTCAAAAAGAAATAGAAAGTTTTTTTTGTAATGAAAAACTTGAAACTTCTTACACAGGAACTATATTAAACACCCTAAATGAAATTTCTTTTCAGCGTTTTTAAAAATCGATAATCGACAAAAGTGGATTTATGGTCCAGCCATAATTTTATACCATTAGTATCTTGAACAAGATACTCTTTATAAACTCTTATATGGAATACAAATATACAAATCAAAATATTTATTAAAAATAATTTGATTTGTTCTTCAGAAGATACTCTTTGTACTAAAACGACATATTCTTATATTATAAAAAACAGCGCGTACGAAGTCGTGGCAAAAGCTGGTACAATATATGTAATTTATAATTACAACGATATGACGCAAAAAAAAAATCGTAACTTTTGCTTGTTTTGGTTTTATTGTAGCGTCTCGCGTCCTTACAGCAAAATTTTCACCAAAAACCCATAACCCTAATTTCACGCAACATAATTCATACACCAAAATTACCCGAAAAACTTGTAATAGTCTCATTTATTGCCCGCATTGCACCAATAGGCACTAAGTGTGTGCTTTTAACCATTTTTTGGAATTAAAAAATAAGTAATGGTCTCAAAACACTAGCTGTTACGTTTCTCCGATGGCTTGTAATTATTTTAAATGTCCCGCAAGGCGCGGACGCAGTGCCGCGGGCGCGCGTGATCGACTCAACTAAACCATATTGAACCTAAACAAATTAAAAATGTGCTTATCCGAGTATTTTATTAAAAAATACTTAGGTCCAGTGGTCTAAGTCTTATTTCATTTACCCTTTTTATTATAAGTATGTTTTAACCTTATTATATTGCATGATCCAGATTTAAATTCTTCACACTTACGAGTAGGTATGGTGGCATTGCAGGTTTTGTAAAATTTTGTTTTGAAACATCAGAAACATGACACTTTTAACAAAGGTTAGTAGAGCACTTAGAGCAGCAGTTAGTAGTCCTGCGGTTAGTATCAAAATGTATTTCTAGACAATTATAAATATGTCCTAATTGAAGATAGATTGACGTTTAAATTATATTCAACATCATTACAATGTTGATCATAAGAAATCAGACTCTTATTCCACATTTTGAAGATACTTCGTAGGTATAACTCGAGTGGTTTAGAAAAAGACAGCGGCGTTCAAATACTTTTTTTCAATATAGACAAATAGTCGACGTAATTATCCTCATAGTCTTGGTCTTGACCGATTACGATCTCGCTCTTATGTTACTACAGTGCTTGACGGTTGATCACATACTTGATAACAATCGACAATCAAAGTAGGTCGCTACCGCGCACCGTAGACCGTGTGCTCTAACCATTTTAATTACACACTTAACATTTTCTAATGTTCACATATTACTAGAATAATTCCGTTATCGGACTTAGAACAACGTTATCTTATTGCTAAAGATATAAATATATAAGTAGCTACAGATAAACGTAGTTACTTATCGCTCACTTCAAGGCGGTCTGTGTGCGGTTTACAACTGAATTCACAGTGTTAAGTGCTTCAAAATGTCAGATTGGCGGACTGAGTGGCAGAACTTGAAAATTCCGGATATTGAAGAAGATGTGAGTACCAATTACCGAGTTACAGTTGACAATTGAAAGCAAAGGTGCGTGCTCACTTTCAAGTAGGTAAAGCAATTTACCTTTGTATGCGGTTTTTATTAAGCGTAGACATAATGAGGTATTAAAAAAACCGGCCAAGTGCGAGTCGCACACGCGTCACCAGAGCCCAGTGTTGGCCGAACGTTAGTGTAATTGAAAATTAAAAATTGAAGATTGAAACACGTTAGTAAAAATTGAACACTAATAGTTTAGTGCAAATTGATTTCAATTAGAATTGAAATTAATTGTAACTAACGTGTTAATCCTTTGCGAATAACTAATAATTGAATATATATAATTTTTAGTCTTTCTCAAAAATTGAAACATTGATTTAATTTTTAGTGTAGATTGAATTGGTAATTGACATTAATAATTTACCTAACTAAACGCGAATTTAGGTTAAGCTACGAGGTTTTGATTTTTGTTTCGATTTTGACTCTGGACTCGTGGGCTTGTATTAATAAGCAATGGGACCGGTATCCTAAGATGGAGGTCATGCTGAACCCTGGGGATCCCTACTGGATCTCGGGTTTGGTGCATCATAGACTCATGCTGTTTGGGCTCATTCGACTTGTACTGATGAGCAGATGGTACCGGTATCAAAATCTCGAGCTCATGCTGGACCCTGGGGATCCCCACTGGATCTCGGGTTTGGCGCATCATAGACTCATGCTGTTTGGGCTCATTCGACTTGTACTGATGAGCAGATGGTACCGGTATCAAAATCTGGAGCTCATGCTGAACCCTGGGGATCCCTACTGGATCTTGGGTTTGGCGCATCATAGACTCATGCTGTTTGGACTCATTCGACTTGTACTGATGAGCAGATGGTACCGGGATCAAAATCTGGAGCTCATGCTGGACCCTGGGGATCCCTACTGGATCTCAGGTTTGGCGCATCATAGACTCATGCTGTTTGGACTCATTCGACTTGTACTGATGAGTAGGTGGTACCGGGATCAAAATCTGGAGCTCATGCTGGACCCTGGGGATCCCTACTGGATCTCAGGTTTGGCGCATCATAGACTCATGCTGTTTGGGCTCATTCGACTTGTACTGATGAGCAGATGGTACCGGGATCAAAATCTGGAGCTCATGCTGGACCCTGGGGATCCCTACTGGATCTCGGGTTTGGCGCATCACAGACTCATGCTGTTTGGGCTCATTCGACTTGTACTGATGAGCAGATGGTACCGGTATCAAAATCTGGAGCTCATGCTGGACCCTGGGGATCCCTACTGGATCTCGGGTTTGGCGCATCATAGACTCATGCTGTTTGGGCTCATTCGACTTGTACTGATGAGCAGATGGTACCGGTATCAAAATCTGGAGCTCATGCTGGACCCTGGGGATCCCTACTGGATCTTGGGTTTGGCGCATCATAGACTCATGCTGTTTGGACCCATTCGACTTGTACTGATGAGCAGATGGTACCGGGATCAAAATCTGGAGCTCATGCTGGACCCTGGGGATCCCTACTGGATCTCAGGTTTGGCGCATCATAGACTCATGCTGTTTGGGCTCATTCGACTTGTACTGATGAGCAGATGGTACCGGTATCAAAATCTGGAGCTCATACTGGACCCTGGGGATCCCTACTGGATCTCAGGTTTGGCGCATCATAGATTCACGCTGTTTGGGCTCATTCGACTTGTACTGATGAGCAGATGGTACCGGTATCAAAATCAGGAGCTCATGCTGGACCCTGGAGATCCCTACTGGATCTCGGGTTTGGCGCATCATAGACTCATGCTGTTTGAGCTCATTCGACGTGTACTGATGGTATGGTATAGTATGGTATGGTATGGTATGGTAAAGTATGGTATGGTAAAGTATGGTATGGTATGGTAAGGTATGGTATGGTATGGTATGGTTAAGTATGGTATGGTAAGGTATGGTATGGTAAGGTATGGTATGGTAAGGTATGGTAAAGCATGGTATGGTATGGTAAAGCATGGTATGGTATGGTATGATATGGTATGGTATTGTATGGTATGGTATGGTATGGTAAAGTATGGTATGGTATGGTAAGGTATGCTATAGTAAGGTATGATAAAGTATGGTATGGTATGGTAAGGTATGGTAAGGTATGGTGAAGTATGGTATGGTAAAATATGGTATGGCAAAGTATGGTATGGTAAAGTATGTAATGGTGAAGTATGGTATGGTAAAATATGGTAAAGTATGGTATGGTATGGTAAAGTATGGTATGGTAAAGTCTGGTATGGTAACGTATGGTATGGTAAAGTATGGTATGGTAAGGTATGGTATGGTAAGGTATGGTAAAGTATGGTATGGTATGGTACCATACTTCACCATACCATACCGTACCTTACCATACCATACCATACTTTACCATACCTTACTATAGCATACCTTACCATACCATACCATACTTTACCATACCATACTTTACCATACCATACTTTACCATACCATACTTCACCATACCTTACCATACCTTACCATACCTTACCATACCATACCATACTTTACCATACCTTACTATAGCATACCTTACCATACCATACCATAATTTACCATACCATACTTTACCATACCATACTTAACCATACCATACCA